>JAQPPZ010003615.1:4700000-5300000 GCA_028583015.1 Wollemia nobilis
TATTCATTGTTTCAATTCTCAAAAATGATACCATTCATTTGCAATTTACAAAACATATCAAACAATATTTCTTCCACTTTAAATTACTTAATGCATCAACACATAATCATAACATAGCAACATTCAAAACAAATTTGCAAATAGATAACATATTTTTCAGAAATAGTCTCATTCATTGTTTCAATTCTAAAAAATGATACCATTCATTTGCAATTTACAAAACATATCAAACATTATTTCTTCCACTTCAAATTACTTAATACATCAACACATATAATATTAACATAACAACATTGAAAATAAAATTTCCAATAGATAAAACATTTTTTGACAATAGTCTCATTCATTGATTTTTGACAATAGTCTCATTCATTGATTTCAATTCTCAAAAAGGATATCAAACATATCAAAAATTATTTATTCCGCTTCAAATTAAAACATAACAATAATTAAAAACAAAACTTCAAAATAATAAATTACCTCTAACATTGATTTCAATTTTCAAAAAAATACCAGTCTTAAATATTTATAAAAATATAAAGATATAAAGAGTTTTTGTTTCACTTGAAACCCAACACAATAAAGATCTATTGTTTTTTAATATTTCTTGAAGGTCCACCCACATCTATCTCAATATTATTTTCTTCTAATGCCCCAGCCCTAACCAAACTTTATGTTGTAGTGTTGATCCCCGATAACAAGACACTCTCTTCCTTCACTGGATCTTCTTTGCAAGGTGCATTCAACTCCTTCTCCTTTTCTTTCAGTTTAGCCTTGATATCCAATCCTCCATCTTTGATAACCTTCTTTAGGTAATTATTTTCTCTAACCGTGTGTTGTAACCTCTTCTTAAATTCAATAGAATTATTAATGCTAATTTTGATAGTCTTGATCAAAACTTTCATGGCACTGACTTGTTGCTTTAGGTGCTGGAAATTAGACTACAAAATAGAAATAAAAAAAGTTTAATATTTATAAACAAAATATATTTAACAAAAAAAAAAATAGTTAGATGCAGAACTTACATCAGTTGTAAGTCGTGTTGTTTTTGCAACTACTACTTTATTCTGATGAGGTGCCCATTCATTGAAATATGTTTGGGCTTCTGCATTAAGGTTTTCCAAACAATTCATAACAATGGCAAGAATTTCATCTTTGTATGTAGACTCAACCTCTATAGTGCAAGATTTATATTTATTTAGCAATACATCGAGCTTTTGGGGCTCATTCTCCATCTTGAGAAACAACTCTTTTCTTTTTGAAAAATTCTTATATCGGCCATTGATGGCTTTAATAAAAACCTTGGACCAATATTCTCATTCCTTCAATTTATCAATATCTGAAAGAGGAGTATTATGAACTACAACTTTACATGCATCGGCTAATAACACATTTTCAAAAATGTTTAGGATATCATCTTTTGTAACAGTACGGGCGACGACTTGTTGTGCGACGGAGGGGGAAACTTCGGTGACATCTACATTGACATCATCTTCTTCTCCATCAATGCCCTCTTCATCCTCAAGAATATCACTTGAATTTAAAGGGAAATTTTTAGGATTCATACCCTGATAAAGAAAGTCACAATCAAGAGTTCTCGAGGGCATTTGAGATGCACTCTCAACATTTGAAAAATTCTCCAAGGTTAATATTGGTAAAACAAAAATATTAGATGATGACACATTTTGTCTCTATAGCACTTCTTGCATTATGAGGTGGCGGTGTGAGGAATGTTTTACCATGCATGTGTGATTTGTTCCTCGTAGGTGGAACCTGAAGTGGATGGACCTGAACTTGCTTTGGGTGGACCTGAACCTGCTGTGGTTGTGGTTGTGGCTGTGGCTGTGGTTGTGGCTATGGTTGTGGCTGTGGTCATGGAGGGTCAAATGGTGGATCCATCCTTTTTTTTAGCCTTTTGAATCTATGAGGTCCCTCTGTTAAATTTCACACAAGAACATAAAATAAATCATTTGTAAATAACAATAGCATTAAAAAAGATTTATTCAAAATATACATACCTGACTCAGACTCTGCATCCATTGATGTTTCAACCATTTTCCCTTTGTCTAAAAAATATGTAAAACACATTAAAAAAATATAATTTTAAGTCAAAAAAATAAATCATTTAAAAAATTATTTTTGAACAATGCAGAGTAAGGTTACCTTCTGGGTTGGAGGTAACCTCTTCTACATTGATTGTAATTGTTTCTCTAGTAAAATTTGTCGCAGGTGTATGCTGAATCCGACCATCATTAGACCTCACACATTTGTTGGGAGTCATTGGTGATGACTGTGATTGCATGTCAGAATCAATAGATACTTCCAGAATCCTAAATGCGGCATCCCTCTTACTTGAAGACTGAGATGCTCTTTTCTATTTTCAAAACAAAATTAGAAAATAAAAAGATAAAATTAAAAAAGGAAAATAAAGATATTTTAACAAATATTTTTACCTGTATCTCACCATCAGACATGCCAATAGACAACAAACTAGGGTGCAATACAGTGGGAGGACTGCTCTATTGAAGGTTGAAATAAGCTTCCTAAAATAAACAAAGAATAAAATTACTGGTAGTCACTGTGTAAGCAGATGCTTGAATTTTTTGGGTACTCAAAAGGTCGTGCTTCAGGCGGTTGGAAATGTACGTGCACCAGTCAAATTTATCGCCATCAATACAACGAAGCAATAAATAAAGTGCCCAAAAAGGCATTTCTGTAGGTCGCCCCTATAGAATAAGCCTTGCCTAAAAAAATTCAATGCAAGCATATAGAAATTTGTCTCCAACATTCGAAATGTTTAAGCCCATTTTGGACTTAGAAGAATTGACTAAAAAAAGAGAACATTATTAGAAAACAAAAAATAAAACAAGGAGAACATTTTTAGAGAAATGAAACTATAGCAAAACAATATTTAATGTTAAATAAAAAATAAATTTTCAAATTATACCTTTCAGATTGTTAGGATGAACAACATAAAGGTTTCCTAAGGTGGATTTGTCATCGTTGGTTAAGGCGTACTGGTTGTTCACCAGTACACCATCCAAAAATGGCAACTTTGTTAGTCATTGCACATTAGAGGGTTTAATCAAAAACAATTTTGTTGTTATCCACATAGATCAAAACAGTGCACACGTCATGGTTGTAACAATAAATGATCTATTGCATCAACTAAACATTAATGTTCAATTGAGGCATCTTCAATACACCAGCAAGTCCAATGATGTAAATCCACTGGGAATCTCTATCAAGAGTGTTGAAAATGCTCTTGATATTTGGGCAGAAGGTGTACTTGAAATGAACTTTGGATGGAAGATGGGAGGAACAAAATGTTGGCAAAACCTTATAAAAATGATGCCAAAATGCTACCAAAATGCACTAAAATTGCTTGGAAACGCTCTAAAAATGCTCTAAAACCGTTGTGGAAAACACCATGAAAAATTTTGGAAAATGTTTTAAAGTTGCTCTAGGAAAAGCTGCAAATGACCCTGTAAATGAATTTATAGATTTTTTGCATGGTAGGATTTAATGCATGAATGACACATGGCATTAGGGAGGACATGTGGCACCATATTATTTATGGTTATGGAGGTCGCCTTGTTCCACTCACCATCTGTTAGTTGCCTTGTGCCACTCGCCATCTATCAATCACCTTGTTCCACTCGTCATCTATCAGTCACCTTGCACCACTTACCATCTGTCAGTTGCCATGTGCCACTCACCTTCTGACAGTCACCTAGTGCCACTCACATTATTCCACTCACCATATGCCATTAACCATGTGCCACTCACCATTTTTTAGTCACCATGTGCTAGTCGCCTTCTGCCAATCACCTTCTACCAGTCATATTCTGCCAATCATATTCTGCTAGACACCTTATGTCAGTTGCCTTCTACCAGTCATCTTCTGCCAATCACCTTCTGACAGTCATATTTTGCCAGTCACCTTCTACCAGTCACCTTGTGGCAGTCCCCTTGTGTCAGATGCCTTCTGCTAGTCACCTTTTTTCTAGTCGCCTTATGTTAGTTGCCTTCAGCCAGTTCCATTCTGCCAGTCACCTTCTACCAGTCACCTTCTGCTAGTCGCCTTCTGTCAGTCGGCTTGTGTCAGTCGCCTTATGCCAGTCACCTTCTTCTAGTCACCTTATGTCAGTCACCTTCTACTAGTAGCCTTATGTTAGTCGCCTTCTGCCAGTCACCAGTCACCTTCTACCAATTGCTTTCTATCAGTCGCCTTCTACAAGTCACCTTCTGATAATTTTGTTGATACTTGTAGTTGAAAAAAAAAATCACCATGTTTTGAAATTTTTTGAAAAATTTTCCCCACAGTTTATTCAATTTTCTCGTTGATTCACCCCGATTTGAAAAATACTTTTTTGGTACTACCCCTTATGCATAACCATGCTCATGGCAGTGTGAGCATATTTATAGAGAAGGAAATCAAGTAGTAGATATATTAGCAAATTATGGTGTTGATCTTCATCTCAATGAGATTCAAATTTTAGAAGGCAACTAGCCAAGTGATATTTTATGTCTTAATCAAAATATTGTCAAGAAATTGATTGTGGATTTATAGCACTTCGAGGAAGTTGAAGAATATATTTAAGAGCAAAAATAAATGAAAAAACCATGATAAAAATGTATGCTACAACAAATGTAATATTTTGATAGGTTTATGGGAGTGGCCCCCAATAGAATCCACATATAACCTATTTAAAAAAAATATCGTATTGAAGATCCTTAATTTTAGTTAGTACCTCATATTTATGGTAAGGTGACAACCTCTTCCTCAAAGAATTCTTCCTTATCTACTTTCATCTATAAATTATGTCACTTCTCACATGCTTGATCCTAAGGGTGGAAAGTTTTACATAAATAATAAATAAACCTTGTTGGAATTCCTCATTAATGTTATTGAAGTAATGCTAATAGAGATTGAATTCATTTCATTGTTAGCACAAACTAAAAATTTAGTATCATGAATGGTATACTAATCATGGATATCTACTATATCCAAGTGATATGTATATGTGAGGCCTATGAAATTGGCACAATACTCTTCCACTATGTTAGTTTATTTGGTTTGCATTAACCAAACCATATAATAGATAGGACCCTTATCAAACTTGAGTAGGAACATCATCTTAAAATCTAGCCATGAAAATAATAACCATGATGCCTAGCTAAAGTAGCAATTAATAAGCATGGATACCTAGCTTAGAGGTAGCCAAAGTTACCCTATTGTTCTCGATAACATGGTGCAAGCCTATGAGTAAATCCATCTTAGATATCTAGTGATGAGAATTATTTCCCTCAAAGGTCACAATATTAATTCTAGAAACCAAAAAATCATGTGTTAAATTAAGCAAACATATTGTACCATCTAATGTGGAATGAATATCAATAATAAACTCTAAATTAAACTCACCCATACCTAGAGAAGCTCCTAGGATGGAGTGGATATACATGTTGGTAGAATAAGAGCAACTATGATCTAGTAAAAAGGGTAGTTGTTGGTAGAAGCCTCGAACCTGTCCAATATTTATGCTTTGGTAGTACCCTAATTATTGATGTTGGAAGGACCTTATATCTTGTTTGTAATATAACCATTGGAAGTGCCCTGGATCCATATAATAGAAATTATCAATAAGTGGAGTGTCATTTAACTATATCTTAGGTCCCTTGTATTTATCTATCTATTATGCATTAAAAACCTATTGAAAATTATTACCCAACAAGACTTTCGTGTGGAGAAATTCATTATCGTGCTTCTCTAGTAATTCATCCAACTTGGTGTGAATGATGTGGAGATGCTTGAAGTAGGTTTATTGAGAATAATTAAGCTTGTAATTTTTTTCTTTCAATTTTCATGCTCAACCAATAAATACTCATGAAGGTTAGATGAAATGACAAAGAGAAGGTCAAGAAGAGGATGATGACCCTAGGAGGAGTGGGAAGGGTACTCATGGTGCTAAGAATAAAAAGAGTGTCAGGCTTAATGCTAGTGATGTACTCTAGTATATTGTGGTGCTTACTTAGGTTCCTTTATAATTCATTATTTTAGCTCATATAAATATAATTATGTCGATTTGTGTGCTATAAATGTATGTTGACTTATTTGCAACCAAAAGAAGCTAGGTTCATACATACACTATTGAATAATTATGGAACATGAAATTTTTTTCAACCATTTGAAACAAGTGTTGCCAAATATATATATTATTTGATTAGCATGATGAGATGATAAAAATGATAAAGGCCTACCACAAGGGCTTGCACACCTTCAATACCATTTTATTAAGTTATAAATAACAAATATTTCCTACCTCAATCAAAATATTTTATAATAGAATTGCACCAGAAGATAGTAGCAATAAAATATTGATAAAATATACCTGATTGAAAAATATCAATCTAGATAGAAGATGTATAGAATAGCTCACATACTCCACTACTTTTTTGAATCAAAATAAGGAGCCAAGATCATTTCTCTAATACCACTTCTAACTTCTAGAAATAAAAATAACAATGATAAATCTAAAAATACAATAACATAAAACCATACAACTAGAATAGAACTTAATTTCCATAATAGTAAATAACAATATATCTAGCCTCAAAATAATCATGGCAACTTGAAGAGGGCAAAATATCTTAGCCACTTAAAGAAGGTGAAGTCTCTTAGGCACACTAGAGGCAAAATAATATTACAAGTATGATTATTAAAACAACTACAACACAAGTCATCTACTTATAGACTAAACAAGTAATAACCCTAACCTTAATGCTCAAGGTATGACTAACCTATCCTAAGGCTCACACTAAGAATGTCAAAGATAGCCATTGCAACTACATTGGAGACATTACAATAATTCAATTCTCAATATTAACATTTTCCTTTCCTTGGAATTATAAGCTAGTATCATCACCGTAATTTTTTTCATACATCCTTTAATGACATAAAATTTTATTTATTATGAGAAATATTGAGTTGCACCAAAATCAATGACCTTTACTAAGGGATTTATAAGCCTTAAGAGCAATAACAAGAGCATTTACTTTAAAATTTTTGGAATTAAAAACTTTATCTTTTTTTTTTCCATGTATTTGATCCTCTTAAAACATTCATTGACCTTATGATGTAGCTCCCTCAATAGATGTAATTTATGTAGGACTTGGGCTTGTTCTTGTAATATTCATAATTTCTATATGAATTATTTTGGAATCACCTTTGTATTTCTTTAGATAGAATTATTTCCTATGGATTTGGTCTCCCTTAGACACAAGAGTATGGCCATGTATTTTGAGAAAGAGAGATAACAACTAACTTGTAGGTGGTGGAGATATTTGTCCTTCTAATATGGGATGGGGATAGAATAACTTCATTAGTCCTTGGATAGGATAGTGGCAAGACAATAGGACAAGAATATTTATTCCTTTTCAAGGTCTCTATTAATAAATTTTTTCCATATTATTCTATCCATTTTATACATGAACAATCCCCAACATATTGGTTTAGGACATAAGGACAATGGGGATATAGGATGACACATATCTCCAAAAGCATAGGTCTATAAAATCAATAATTTCATGATATCAACTTTAAGTGGTGATCTTGGACACTAATTAAAATTTTGAGTTTTAAAATTTTATTAGAATGTTAACATGTTTACATGCTTAGGATTGATATGACATGCCATTTTTATGTTGATGATTTTATAGCTTCAAAAATGTGTAATCTAACCATTAGTCAAAAATGAAAAGTTTGGGTTGAAATTTTTGGAGCTTCTTAGACATAATTCTTGCTAAGTTTAGGTTTAGGAGATGAAGAAGATGGGTGAGAAATGTCTATAGAGGGATAAGGTTCAACAATTTATTAAATGTTTCTTTAATATCAGTAGGGGCTTAAAGCAAGAAGACCCACTTTCTATTTACCTCTTTATTATCATGACATAAGCCCTTGGGATATGTATAGGTGCAACCTAAATTATGGAAGCATTAAATGGATTTAGACCTTTTGTGTATATGAGAGGTATCCCTCACCAATAGTTTATGTATGATATAATCCTACTTGGAAACCTTTGGTGGTTGAAACCATGTAGTTCAAATAAATCCTAAATATATATAGCAAGGCTTACTGACAGATGATTAACTTAAAAAAAGTAATTATTCTTAATCAACACTATAAATACGAAACAAAGAAGGATATAAAAGGAAAATATGTTATAATATATCAAGCCTCCCACCCACTTATTTAGGAATACTTTTGTTAATTGGTGTGTGTAAGGATGAGGTATACAATATATTGATAAATATGTTTCAATGTAAACTAACAAGTTGAAAAGGAAATTTATTTAGACAAGAAATATTTAGCTTCTAAGGATTACCCTTCAAGAAATGTCAGTCTATATTCTATATATGTTTGAGACACTAAAAAAAGTTGCAAACAATATAGAAAGTATGCAAAAGATATTTGTGTGGCTAGGTTTCAGAGGAAAAGATTAGAATACCCATTATGAATAAGATCTTAGTTGCTAAAGTAGGATGGAGGCTAATGAAGGAATTTAATTATATGTGGGCCAAAATTTTAAATAATAAGTACATACATAGTTAAAAATATATGAAATATTTAGCCATATTAAATCCTTGTAAAGGCTCATCTGTATAGAACCATATGAAGGATTGAATAAGGTTGTTGTGGAAAGGAGTTCAATGAAAAACTAGGAATGACAAGTTGATTACTTATGGGAGAATGCATGGTTCAATAACCTACCCTTAATATTATATGAGGAGTTAGCTAACATACGAGTCGATATGGAACAAAGGTATGGAAGTATAGTTTTAGACTACTTGGCCCAAAATAAAATGGTAAGGTGGAAGGACTTGTGTGGTAGTAATCATAGTGAGGAAGCTTAAAATAAGCTCAAAATTTAAACTAAAAGCCTTCAATGTAAGTGTAAGTATGGGTGGAGAATATTTAGTATGGGGAGCTACTCTTGATGGATCCTTTAGTGTAAATCAACCTATGAGATTCTATTAGTTGAGCCAAAATATGGGATTTAATGGAGGAGACTTTGGGAAATAAAGGCAACACCAAATATAATAATGTTCCTTTGGTTGGCTATGTAGAGTAAGATCCTAATAGAAGATAACTTACATAAAAGAGGATTTTAATTTTCTAGTATATGTCATCTACGTGAAGAACATAGAGAGTTAGTGAAGCACTTAATGCTAGGATGTAGCTATTCCCTTTTGATTCTTCAAGGTTTAATTAAGGAGATGGGGGTCATTTGGGTGCTACCAAATAGAATGGTGGATTGGATAGAACAATAGGGAAAGCCCTTTAGAAGTGAAATGTTGAATAATATATGGGATTTGATTCCTTTACACTATACTTGGGAGGTTTGGTTGGAGTATAATAGAATAATATTCGAGAAAAAGAGAGACTCCTTAAGAATAAAATAAAAAAATGGGCAACTATAGTGGAAAATGTTAAAGTCCTATGTATGAAGAAAATTATGAAATCTATAGAGGAGGCAAAGACTAGTAAACACTAAGACCTTAGTCCAGTTGAAATGGAGAATGCCCCCCATGAAAATACAAGAAGTGTAAAATGGCATATAGCTAGGGAGGGATGGCTAACGCTTAATTTTGATAAAGTTTTTAAGGGTAACCTAATAGGTTCCTTACCTATATTGGATTTGCAATGAAATGAATGGAGATATTTATCAATAATATGCAAAGAAAAATAAATGAATCACTATTTTAATGAATCACTTTTGCACTGGAGGAATCCCTACCAATGGATAAAATATATATTTGTATATTCTTATTCGATGGATGGTTGACTACACCCTATTAAATTATCATATATACCTATTCTAGGGTTGTGAGTGAAATGACACAATGGTCCATTGAATTATTAAATATGAATGATTAATTAATGATAATGGTTAGGATTAGTGAATCCTAACATGCCACCCTCCTTAAAAGGAGCTTTGTCCTCAAAGCTAGAATTAAGGAAATTGTTGTTGAAATTGATTAGGCGCTTTCCATGTAGGGTTTGCACAAGTTCTTGGACAAGTTTAATGTTAATTTTCTGGAGGTAGGGATATCTTGAGGGTCAGAGCATTAATGGTAGGTTGCTAGGAAGAATAGTAGAAGCTTTCTTAGGATAATCATGATAATTGTAAGCATCCACTTTAGTTGGTTCTTCCTATGTAGAATTAAGGGAAAATAAAGGTGCACTAACTCTTTTTGCCTCATTTATGAATTAGGTTGCCTATACAATGAGAACTCAATGTTGGTGAGGAACTTGTGTGTAGTTTATGTAGAGTGTATGTCTAGCCTTCATTGGTCACTTCATGTATCTCTACCTCATCCGTTCCTGGTACATCAATTACTTCTTGTACATTGACCTCATTGTATTCATTATTGTGAGCAGGTACATCGATCACTTCAGACACAACTCCCCCATATTATTACTCTTCTTCCTCATATTCACCCTTTATGGATTGATAAGGATTAAATGCCTTTAATAAATATAATGTTTGTGTAGCGCATTTATGGTGGGATCCAAATTTGTCATCACATGTGTCGTAGAGGCCTTTCACTCTTCGTTCCTTCATCTTCTCAAAGTTGATATGTTTAATTGGTAATGTTCGGTTAGGTTTGGTGGTGGTGTAAGTGGCTTGTGATTTTCCCATAGGTGGGTTTCCTAATCAACGTTGAATATTGAGTTTATCTTCGGCTAATAAATCTAATCCAAAGGTCTGCATCAGGGTGCAAGGATTGAATATTTCCACATTCTTCTTAATTTCATCCTTTAATCCACTAACGAAACAACTTATGAGAAATAATTCATCTAACCCTGAGATGTGATTGATGAGATCCTAGAACTAATTTTGATACATACACATGAAAGCGATTTGATGAAGGGTGGTGAGATCGTCCTTATTTTTCCATGTTGATAGTTTAATATTGTTGCAATATTAAACAAGGAGCATATTTATAAAAAATATCGATGGAAGGTTTGCCAAATGAAATTCAAATGATCTATGGTGATAAATTGGGGATAATTTTTGCTTTTTAAATTTTTAGCAAAAATTTAAATCAAATTTTGTTTTTGTTTTAAATTTTTAGCAAAAATTAAATATAATTTCCTTCAAAATTTTGGTTTTAAGCAACTTTTTTAGACCTCAACGGTCATTTTTTTTTTTTAATTTTTGAAACAGTGCTTGGTGGGAAGTGATGTCAGTAGAAGATGAGTTTGACTAGACAACAACCAAGGGTGATGGATGGGAAAGTGAGTAAGGGTGGCAGTGGACGAGTGGCCAAGGGTGGTAGATGGGTGAGCAAGTAAGGGCGATGGACGGGCGGGCAAGGGTGGTGGATGGGCAAGCGATACCAGAGGGGTGGGGTCAATGGTAGGCAACAACAAGGGCATGTGAACAGGAGGTGAGAAGCACAAGGTACAGTAGGCAGGGGCAAAAAGTGTCACATGAGGAGCATAAGGAAAGCATGACCGAAGTAACAATGACTTATATGAGCATAGGAGATTTTAAACTAGACTTTGCCTACTTCCTTATTAATGTTGGATTATTATCTCAATGTTTTTAAATAAACTTTTCTCCTTGTGATATCCCAATGTCATAAAACAAAAAACTAGCATCAAAATTTATTTTAAACCTTAGCTTTTTACTTTAATTTTTATTTTTCTTCGTCATTTTCCTAGGTAGTCATCGATGATGATGTTTACACAGGAAATTACATGTTGGATCGCTTTGAATACTTCTATCGAGATGAATTTTTACAATTGGAAGATCTAAATTTATTTTTAACTCACTTCTATCCATCAAAAATGGCTAGGTGACTGTGAATTTTCTTGTGTATATCAAATTTTTTGATGGGAATGATAACACAATGGTATAGTAGTTAAATTTACTTGTATTTAGATGAGACTACAATGTTTTATTCTAGGAATGTTCTATCATTAGAGAAAAAGAATCACAATATCACAAAATGCACTATCCAAATATGCAAAATGGTGTAGGGTGGAAACAAAACTTTCTAACTGTGTTCATGGAGGTGTGTGATGTTGATGAGATAGAAGGTGATATGCACAATAGCGTAGGGATGGAGGAAATTTTTTACTCTTGATCACAAATCGTTCTGATACCAAATGATAGTTTCCTTACCTATCTTGGATTTTCAATGAAATGAATGGAGATATTTATCAATAATATGCAAAGAAAAATAAATGAATCATTGTTTTAATGAATCACTTTTGTGAAGAACATGTGCTTATATTGAGAGGGGGGGTGAACAATATAAGATAAAACTTTTTTCTTTTCAATCCATATGATAACATCAGCAATATTAAAGCAGTAAACATCACACAAAGCATCACACACATGAGAGACATGATTTAACGTGGTTCACCCAATGTGGGCTACTCCACGGAGAAAATATTCCTTATAAACTTTTCTCAAATAAATTATTTTTGGAATCCTTTCCCTATTACAATGTTTATGGACCTCTTTCCAAAGGAGACACCAATCCCCTAATCAAGTTCGTGGATCTCTATCCATAGGAGACACCAATCTCCTTTGCTCTGGCTGGTGATCCTCTAGAAGACTACTGCCTCCACTGCTTTGGGTTGTGGATCTCTCTCCACTGAAGACCTCTGTCCTCTCTACCCCACTGGAGACTACTATCCTCTGCTCTATCACCTCCAAAGCTCTACTCAATCTCTATCTCAAATCTGCACTAAACATTGTCCTTCGGTCTAGCATAAATATACTCAATATATATCTCTGCTATGTCACAATTCTGTCCAACAAGTTCTCTCAAGAACCTGTCCACTCCGCTCTCAAGTCTTCTCTAAGACTTACCTCAAATCTGCTCAACAAGTCCTTACTAGAGCTTTTCCAATCCTCTCAATAAGTCCTTACTAGAACTTGTCCAATATTCTCAACAAGTCTTCACTAAGACTTACCTCAACTCTAATTGTAAGCTTTCATAGAAGCTCACTCAAATATATCCTTAAGCTTTTACAAAAACTTGCTTAAATCAATCACAAAACTTGCACACAATCTCAATTCAATTTCTTTTAGAAAACCTCTTTCAAATCAATTCAGAATATAAAGCAATTTGTTTCACATAACTTGAACTATCACTTCAACTCTTCCACTTGACTAGGCTCAAACAACTCCACTCAATCAATCACTCAATGAAATATTCCTTTCTTCCAAACCCTAGTCCAAGCATATGAACACTCACTCAAATATTTCCAACAATGCTTATCAAACAATCTCACATAACAATGATACTCATGATATTTCACAAAACCTAGTTCAAGATAGTTCTCAACTTCACATAACAATGATACTCATGATCTTGCACAAACCCTAATCATGCATATGAAGGTTCATTCAATATTTCCAACAATGCTTATCAAACAAGGTTTTTATCATCAACTTTCACTCAGAAAAACCTTTAACAATCAAACTCAACAATGTTTATCAAACAATCCTTTTCACTCCAACTTAGCATTCATAACATCCAACAATCACTCTCAAGGATAATATACCCTTACCTCTTGTTTGAAGATGATTTGACCTCAAACACCTGTCTCAATCACAACCACTCTTTTTTGCCAATACTAGGGTTAGATAGTAAATATATTTCCTTAATAAATCCTCACAAAGATATTTCACCAAGTCAAAATATCAACATTTACTCAACCTTATTTCTCCTTTCAATACAATTAATTAACTTTATTTTCAACAAATATTTCTAACTCCTATGGCACACCTTATTACTCCTCTCAATAAGCTCAAAGCACTCAAAAATTAAACCCTAACATAAAACAATGTTTATCCTTTTATCTCCCTCACAAAAACCTTTATCACATGCAATTTCCACTTTATGACCTTTTAAAAAATAGTTTTCACAAAATTTTGAAACCAAAAAATTAGTGCATACCTTATAGTCCACAAAGGGGCCTCGACGGGTTTCAAACACAAAACCTTTCCACAGCTGGGTGCCTTAGCAAGGCACGTGCCCACCACATGGGCTACGAGCCTCCACACAAAGGAAAAGGCTAGCACCTTTCCTTTGTATTCCATTGAGCACATAGACTTTACCAAAAACCTTCCTTCGCTTCGCAAAATATAAACCTATGGGATTCGATCCCTGCACCTCGCGATTGCCAACGTCTTAGTGCCTCCCTTGCTACCAGTCATGCTATAGAGTGCCTTGGAATATGAAACCGAAACTCCTCCTCCTTGTCTTATCTTCTACCTTGAAAAACCTTCGAAAACACACGATCGCTTCCCTTGCAATGCACACGAAAATCACACATAACTCTTTGATCGTGGATGAATTAAATGCCTTGGTTTTTACCCTCCTTTATATGCATAATGTGATATACTTCCACAACGTCGATGATTTCGAATATTTCGAAATTTAAACTTTATAACCCTAACCTTAGGGTTAATTAATAAAATTAATTTATAATTAGATTAAATTATTTATGATTAATTTAATACTCTAAGTAAATTAAATTAATTTATAAATTAATTTATAATAAAACTATTATAATTAATTAAATATTTGGGTCTTGTCCTTTTAATATTATAATAAAATATTATAATATTATTTTGCTTGGGCCTTCCTTTTGCCCTTTAGACCTTATATGACCACCTGGGAGTAAACTTTCTTTTGCACTTGATTACGAAACCTAAAACTGATGCTGCCTATTGAAACTGACGCTTACTGATCCTATATTCTTGACATCAATGATAATAAAACCTGCTCATATTTCCAACAATCTCTCCCTTTGTCATTGATGGCAACCCAATTATCTTTTACCATTTCCTTAACCTTTTTATGTTTTGCTCCCCGAAACTACTCCCCTGACTGAATGCTCTCCTCCTAACTCAAATCTCTCCCCCTTACTCAAATATCTCCCCCTTTGTCATCAATGGCAAAGGGTCACCTTTGGGGCTTGGGGCTAAGAATGAGACTCTTAGCTTAGCCCCTCCCCCACCTCCTCTTGAGGTGGTTAATTATGGGGTGGGAGTATTTCTACTCCCAAGATTCACTCGATATTTACCTTTGTCCACTTTCAAAACTGGCTCATATAAGATGTCTACTATGTGCTCCTTTGTAGTAACATATTCCAACCTGACCTTTTTATTTGTTACTTATTCTCTCAGAAAGTGATACTTGATCATAATGTGCTTTGTCCTGGAGTGCATCATTGGATTCTTTGAGATACTTATAGCACTTGTGTTATCACATAATATGGGAATAGGATGATCATGTTTTATCTTGAAGTCTTCTAGAGTTCGCTTCATCCATAATACTTGTGTACAATTGGCTACTTCTGCAATATACTTTGCTTATGTTGTAGATAAGGATATTGATGCCTATTTCTTACTTAGCCAAGAGACTAAACAGTCTCCAAGAAAGAATGCTCCTCCACTTGTGCTTTTTCTGTCATCAATGTTGCCAACCCAATCTGCATTTGTATACGTTGTGAGTGTGAAACTATCACTTTTGGGATACTAGAGCCCAAAATCCATAGTCCCTTTTAGATACCTGAGAATCCTCTTTACTACTACCACATGTGTTTCCTTAGGTGCTACCTGAAACCTTACCACTAATCCCACTACCTACACGATATCTGGTCTTGTAGTTGTGACATACAACAAGCTACCAATCATAGATCTATATAATCTCTGATTTACCTCTAGAGATTCATCATCCTTACTTAACTTACATCCTGTAACCATGGGGGTACTTATTGGTTTGCAATCTTCTAACATGAATTTCTTTAGCATTTCTTTTATATACTTGGTTTGTGAAAGAAATACTCCTTTCTCTGATTGTGAAATCTGAAGTCCAAGAAAGAAGGACAACTCACCAAGCATAGATATCTCAAATTCATTTTGCATGCTCTTTGCAAATTTTTTACACATCTTATCATTGTTTCCACAAAAAATGATGTCATCAACATAAACAACCACAATTAGTAGATTATTCCCTTCATTTTGATGTATAAGTTGATGTCCGCTATTCCTTTTCTGAATCCCTATTCCTGAAGATACTTATCCAATCTTGAGTACCATGCTCTAGGAGCCTATTTTAGACCATACAATACCTTTTTCAATTTACATACATAATCTGGTTTATCTATCAATATGAATCCCTCTAGTTTTTCAATATAAAGTTCTTCTTCTAGAACAAAATTTAGAAATGCTGACTTAACATCCATCTGATATACCTTGAAGTTTTTAAAACTTGAGAAGGCTAAGAATATTCTTATGGCTTCAAGTCGTGCAACTAGAGCAAATGTCTCATCAAAGTCAATTCCCTCTACCTATGCATAACCTTTGCACACCAACCTTGCTTTATTTCTGACTACCTGTCCATCTTCATTTAACTTGTTTCTGAATACCCATTTTGTGCCAATCATATTTTTGTCCTTTGAATGTGGAACAAGTTCCCAAGTCTTGCTTTTCTCTATCTGATCTAATTCCTCATCCATTGCCTTAATCCAGAACTTATCTTCACTTGCCTGATTGAAGTCTTTTGGCTCAATCTTAGATAACAAAGAAAAATTTGCTTGTTGAGATGGTGTTATTATCCTTCTCCTTATCTATCTTTCATCTAGATTCCCAATGATTAGATATTTTGGATGATGTTTTTGTACATACATGGATGGAGTTTTAGGAAGAAGTCTTTGTGTTTCTTCCTCTTCTTCATCTGATTCCTCACGAAACTCTTCTTGACAACTTCCATCTTCCTGATACACAATTTGTTGAACTGGTTCTCTTGAATCTATCTTCTCATAAACTATTACATTTATACTTTCTACAATAGTGTGTGTCCTCTTGTTGAAGCATCTATAAGCTTTACTCTTAGTAGAATAACCAAGAAAAATTCCCTCATCACATCTTGGATCAAACTTTCCCAAGTTTTTCTCTTCCTGTCTTATGTAACACTTGCTTCCAAAAACCTTGAAGTGCTTTATAGTGGCTGATCTTCCTTTCCAAAGCTCATATGGAGTCTTGTGATGGTTTACCCTTATTTGAGCCCTAGTGATTATATATACTATTGTTGTGTTGATTGCTTCCCTCCAAAATCCATCTAAAAGCTTGGACTTATTTAACATAGCTCTAGCCATATTCTCAATAGTCCTATTTTTCCTTTCAACTACTCCATTTTGTTGAGGAGTTCTTGCAGCTGAGTATTCTCTCTTGATTCCATGTTGTTCACAAAAATCTACAAATTCATTTGAGGTAAAATCTCCTCCTATGTCAGATCTCAAACACTTAATCCTCTTTCCAGTTTCATTTTCAACTCGTTCTTTAAATGCTTTAAATTTTTCAAATGCTTCTGACTTATCTTTCCAAGAAAGCTACCCAAACCATTTTGGAGTAATCATCTATAAACAATATGAAGTAATTTTCACCTTGAATACTCTGTGTTATGGTAGGACCACATAGATCAGTATGTATTAGACTTAATGGCTTAGATGACATATATCCCTTTGATTTAAAGCTTGTTCTAGTTTGCTTTCCATGTTGGCAAGGTGCACAAATTGTGTTTTGTGGCCTTTTTAGCTTGGGTAAATCTCTAACAACATGCTTATTGCTTATGTTGACTATGTTGTCAAAATTCAAGTGACCCATTCTTCTATGCCACAACCAACTCTCATATTCTTGTGATAGAAAGCACTTTTCCCCTTTGATCTCACTAAGCATATAGAGGTTGTTTGGAGTTCTACTTGCATTTGCAATGACTTTTCCAATTTCTAATTTTCTTATCTCACATCTATCTGGGTGAAATGAAACCATATGACCTTGATCACAAAGTTGGCTTACACTTAGCATGCTGCATCTTAACCCTTTGACATATAGTACATTTTATGTTCTTGTTTTACCATTATCTAAACTCAGAGTTTCTCTTCCACCAATTTTTGCTGATCCATTATCACCAAAACTTACTGATCCTCTATTTGTTTCTTTTTGTACAATAAATTTGTCTTTGTCTCCTATCATGCGTCTAGAGCAACCACTATCAAGAAACCATTGTTCTTATTTATCCTGAGCATGAAGAGCTCTTTGAACTAACATTGATATAACCTTTTCATTTTCCCTTTTCTCTTTCCTAATTGTTGAAGTTGTATTCTTTTTACTAGATTCAGGAAGTACCATTTTGCACCATCTAGCTTTATGTCAAAAATTATTGCATTTGTAACATATGATATCATTGTTCATAAGAGGTGCAAAAGAGTTGAAATTTCTATTGACATAATTTTTCACATAACCATGCTTTGTATAGCTCTATGACCATATTTGTTACAAGAAAAGCAATAGCCATGGAAGAAATTATGTAACCTATTTGGATGCCTTTGAGATTGTGGTTGAGTGCTTCTCCTTCTATGATTAACTCTCATCCATGGTTCTTCTTTGCTTTCTTCCTTCCTGATGTCTTTTCTTTTTGGAGTATACGTCACTTGCTTATCTTTGTTTGAAGTTTCTGCTTCTTGAAGACTTGGCTCCTCTTTCTATTTCCCAAACTTTATATCTGGCAGTACCTTGGTCTTTTCAACTTCATTCCTTAGATAAACAATTTTTTCTTCCAATATTTCACATTATGTTTCTCTTGCTCTTAATAGATCTGTCATATCATATTCAATTTTCTTTCCCTCTTCTATCTTTATCTTGAGATCTGTGAGACTTTGTAGAAGTTCCATCTTTGCTTCTTCATCCTCTTGAATTTGTTCCTTCAATTTTGAGTTCTTCTCTCTAATCCTTTCCAAATTCCTGAGAGTAGTGAAGAATTCCTCTTTTATATCAAACATGGTCTCTTCTTCATTTTTTGAAGTCATGTGTGTTTCTGATGGATCCTCCTCCAAGTTGTTAGTCTTTTCACAGAGAGACCCGCTCTGATACCAATTGAAGAACATGTACTTATACTAAGAGGGGGGTGAAAAGTATAAGATAAAACTTTTTACTTTTCAATCCATATGATAACATCAACAATATTAAAGCAATAAACATCACACAAAGCATCACACACATGAGAGACATGATTTAACGTGGTTCACCCAATGTGGGCTACTCCACAAAGAAAATATTCCTTATAAAATTTTCTCAAATAAATTCTTTTGGGAATCCTTTCCCTATTACAATGTTTATGGACCTCTGTCCAAAGGAGACACCAATCCCCTAATCAAGTTCGTGGATCTCTATCCACAGGAGACACCAATCTCCTTTGCTCTGGATGGTGATCCTCTAGAAGACTACTGCCTCCACTGCTCTGGGTTGTGGATCTCTCTCCACTGAAGACCTTTGTCCTCTCTATCCTGGCTAATGGATCTCTATCCACTAGAGACTACTATCCTTTGCTCTGTCACCTCCAAATCTCTGCTCAATCTCTATCTCAAATATACACTAAACATTGTCCTTCGATCTAGCACAAATTTGCTCAATATCTGTCTTTGCTATGTCATAATTCTATCCAACAAGTTCTCTCAAGAACCTATCCACTCTGCTCTCAAGTCTTCTCTAAGACTTACCTCAAATCTACTCAACAAGTCCTTACTAGAACTTGTCCAATCCTCTCAACAAGTCCTTACTAGAACTTATCTAATTTGCTCAACAAGTCACTAGAACTTATCCAATTTGCTCAACAAGTCTTCACTAAGACTTACCTCAACTCTACTTGTAAGCTTTCATAGAAGCTCACTCAAATCTATCCTTAAGCTTTTACAAAAGATTTCTTAAATCAATCACAAAACTTGCACACAATATCAATTCAATTTCTTTTAGAAAACCTCTTTCAAATCAATTCAGAATATAAAGCAACTTGTTTCATAGAACTTGAACTATCACCTCAACTCTTCAACTTGACTAGGCTCAAACAACTCCACTCAATCAATCACTCAATGAAACATTCCTTTCTTCCAAACCCTAGTCCAAGCATATGAACACTCACTCAAATATTTCCAACAATGCTTATCAAACAATCTCACATAACAATGATACTCATGATCTTTCTATATCGCCCAAATTTTTCACACCCTTACCTTCGGGCTAAAGGATTCATGCCCTGGAAGGGGGATGCAAGAAGGATGGGACAATACCTCAGATAGAGAGGCCCTTTGAAGGTCATGCCTCTAGGGGGTGGGGTATAAGGGTGAATTTTTGATGGATGGTGGGGTTCACTAGGAAACTTTGAGTGGCAATTTTTGCGCCTAGTTTGAGAATGGGTTTGATGTGTTCATTTTATATTCAATCATTCATATTCCTAGGTTGGCCAAAATGAATCTAAGCTATTCTATATGAAATTTTAGGTTTATATGAATACAAAAAACATGAATAAATCCTAAATACAGAGACTATGTGAAATGGATAGGAATACACCTGATTCCTGATGTCTGATGAAGATTGTAAAGCTTGTAGGATTCCAGATCATCTCGGATATGACAGGATCATCTGTAATTGTATAGAATCATCCCAAATCACAGGCGATTATCTAAAATAAGACAATATCATTGGTGACCTAACAAATTCGTCAGAAACCTGTAATCATGGAAACAGACACCAAAAACCGAAAATGCAATTACAAGAATGATGCAAAATGATAGAAATAATAGTATAGATGCTTAAATAATAAATCCAGATAGCAAATAAAATGGGATGCATTGTTTTAATAACTTATTTTACATTTTATCATGCAAATATGCTAAATTAGGTGAACTCCAGGATGCAGAACAAAAATAAATCGATCTAATGCACAATTAAATAAGAAAGAAAGGTAGAAAACACAAACTCAGGGCTCTGGTTGCCCCCAATTTGAACTATAGTCAAAATCATCTGTGATCGTACGAGATCGTCCCCGATCTCGATAGGATCATCCAAAATCGTGTTGGATCACCTACGACAATCCGAGCTTCCTCCGGCTAAAACACAGTAAAAACCTGCAATAAAATATGAAAATACAAATGCAAATGATGGGGGCGAGGATGTTCTAATACAGCAAAAAACTAGAGTTGCAGGGAAATGATCAGCCAGGGGGATAAACTAGGAAAATCCCAAGTTTATATAGTATTAGGGGGAGGTTAGGAGGTTGGGGATCATCCCAATCTGGGATATCTCCAACGTAGGAATCTCCAACCGTGTAGACACACTTCTGCTCGAGTTGGAGAGGTTGTTGAAATAGAGCCTAATTATGAAAATTTGGTTTTGGGACGAAATCGTCTGGATGTTCTGTTCCAGACAAATTCATACAATTTGGGACGATATCGTCAGATCAGCGACAATATCGTCCAACGGTCAAAACATATTCTAAAAATGGCACAAAAAATGAGGTGAGCGGTTAACAGGCAGTTTCGGGGTTAAAATTCAAATTTTTATCTTTTTACTAATGGTTTAACCATGCCAATTTTAGGGTGCTACATTTTTCCCCCTCTTTAGCGAATTTTTTGAAGAAAATTCGTTAAAGATGAGTTCTTCACGCTTTACGAGAAAGAAAAATTTATTTTATTTTTTAGACGATGATTCTAGGTCGAATCATACAACTGCTTGCTATGGTGCCCCCTCCGAGTTTTTACCCAAATCGAACATTTGAGGTAAAAGCGCGAAAAATAAAAATTAAAAAAATGTTGTTTTTAAATAAAAATAGGAAAAATAGGGTAAAACCCTAATTCATTTTTAGTGTTCACTTTTGTTGTTTTAGAGCTCTACAGGCGACATGGTGGAAATAGCACACAGATCAACAAAGGTCCGATGCGGGTTGCAGGTAAGGATATAAACCTAGTGTATTATGTTTTTAGCTTGATTTGTTTAATTTTTTAGTTGAATTTTAAATGTTTTTGGGCGTCATGGCCATTTTTAGGTCATCGATGATGTCGAGAAAAAATCGTCTCAATTTTGTCGAAATCGTCCCTAGATCACTGATTTCGTCTGAGGACAAAATTGGAGAAATAGGGGCGATACCTTCCAATAAGGGGTGATCCCCAAATTGACGAATCGGAGATGATTTTGTCCTATTAAGGACGATTTTGCTAAATTTGGTACGATATCATCCAATAATGGGCGATATCATATTTTTATGAGATGAAATTGATTTTAATCAATTTTAATGATTATGTACTAATGATTTTTGCTATTTTATTATTTATTTTGCAGAGGGGATTACTAAAGAGTCAGGAATGGAAATATGGGGGGCTCAGAGACGATGTAGCCATGCTCGATTAGGATGAGTGAGATAGGCTAGTGGAGGTTGGACTATGGCATGTGACAGAGATGCCAAAAATTCCTATGGACATGGAGCTACTAACAGCCCTAGCAGAGAGATGGTATCTGGGATCATCTTAATTCTGGATACCGATAGGGGAGATGGCTCCCACTCTAGAGGATGTATGGAGGATCTTGAGGATCCCCATACATGGGCAATTCATGACTCTAGCTAATTAGGGCCATGCTATGATGTGATTGTGCAGCGACCCAAGCTTCGCCCTGGAGAAGGGCAGAGTGAACATTGAGGCATTGAGGTAGATGCTTGGGACATCTCGATTGATCTAGGTTTTGGTAGGGGTGGTGGGTGGCATACTTCTATGCCACTAGAGCAGATGCAGGTTATCATGGCTCCTCTTAGATGTGTTCTACGACATGAGATACCACGGTTATAGGTTTGCTTGGGGTAATTTTGTACTATGCCGCTTGTATAGGATCCTCTATGGGGTCGTATACAAGGGAGGTCGATGTCTGGTACTAACATCACTACTACAGGTTTGGTGTTGGGAGCACATTACGATGCAAAGGCCGGTAGGGCTTCCACTGATAGGAGTTGATCGGGAGAGACCCCAAGTTTTCTATTGGTGGCTCCAAAGAGGGTCACAACGATGGATAGATCTGTCGATGTCTCGGAGGTTACTAGACGACCTCATCCTAGATCAGATCACCTGGAGGTCATGGAGAGAGCATCCAGGGTGGGGATAGGATGGAAAAGAGTTTTCTCACATCAAGTGAGTCTTCTAGTTGAGGATGGAGCTGGGAGAGGTAGAGATCCATTGCTATGACTAATTTTTGAGGTAGTTTGGTCTATAGCAGGGGATCCCTTCTCTTAGGGATTACGAGTACTCTCGGACTATCTGGGATAATACTACACTGAGCGGGGCTCTAAACATGCAACAGTTCTAGGGTCAGGATGCTGACGATGCCCCCATTCATCCAATGGATGGGGATGACGCTAGAGTAGAAGACATATATGATGTCTGGTATATAGGCATCTGCCCTCCTCAGATGACGAGGTCATAGGGTTTGATGCATGTTGGTGTGCAATGGATGGGGAGGCGATGCCAAGATGCCATCGATGCAGTGAGGAGTCGTAGAGGGAGGGATCAGTGATGGCCTCCTTAGGAGAGATGTCGAAGAGTGCCACAAGATTCTAAGAGATCGTAGCATCCAGAGAGGAGGGAGGAGGGACTCCCTTCTCAGCAAAGGGAGAGGCCACCATCGATCGATAAGGGTAAGGGTGTCAAGGTGGAGGAGAGCAGTGAGATGGTAGCTCTTCGAGCGGAGAATGCCCACCTATGAGCTTAGGTGCAGACATTGTAGGATGAGGCTACATGACTCAGGGTTCAGAGCAGAGGGACGAGCATGCAAGAGCTGGTGCGAGCTATTGCTCAAACTATGTTCTATTAGGGAGTATACTTCCAGCTAGTTCTAGAGGGCCAGAGGATACAATTGCCAATCGACATTGCGAATCTGGTCAGGATGGAGTCATCGAGGACATCCTCACGATCGATTTCGAGGACCCATGATACGAAACAGACTTCGATGGGACCACCTCCTCCACCTCAAGGTGGGAGAGGAGATGAGGCTGAGAGATCAAGGGCTTCTCGAGACTAGCTACACATTGACTATAGATTGTATAGTTTTGAGAGGATTGAGTATGCCAGGGTATATATTGTGGCATACCAATCTGTTTTGATATGATGTACATATATTTCTTGATATATATATATTCTCTTTGTGATATGAATTGTGCATATGTTTTATGATGCTTTAATATTTTAATTGTTGATTGATTATTCATGTAATTATGTCATTGAAAATATTATAATTTTATGTTGTGCCATAAAATTTAAAGGAAATAATCTGATGTAAACAAATTGGTTGTTGTGGTGTGATTTGATGAAAAATAAAGTGAATTCTAACAATAATTTCAAAGGACATTGTCATTGTTACATGACCATTTCATGGAGTCACCGCTCGCTAGGTCATTAAGCTAATCCCAATAGAGAAATATTGCTAAAAGTAAAAGGGTGCTTAAGAGACTTTCTTAAGACTTTTGTGATGTGATGATAAAAAATGATGATGGTGATGATTTGTTTTCAGATGTCCATGAAAATATTATGCATGAAATATTAAAAATATGATTTTTGCTAGGCATAAAATTCCTAAGTGTGATAGAAATTTGAACAATTGCCTAGGAATTATACCATCGTCGCAAAACTAAATGTTGACATAATGAAATGAAATAGAAAAGGTTTTCATTCTTTTTAAAGCACAATTGTGTAACATAATGATTTAAGCCATATTCTTTTATGGATTAAATAAATGAGAAATAAAATTATAACGATGGCTTGCGCTAGGCATAGAATTTTAGGTATAGACTTATACCATCATCGCGAAATCCAAAGAAGAAATTGATGTAATAGTTTTATTGCATAGTTGATTTTTGAGTTTAAGATAAACATAAAATATAAGATGAGGACTTGCACTAGGCATAAAATTCCAATTTAGGTGTAGGAACTATACCATCATTGCGAAAGTCAAAAATATATAAATGTGACTTTATAGATGTTCTCAAGTAAGAAAATCAAATTATTTTAGAAGATGTGCATAAATATTTTAAATTATCTCAAAGACAAAATTTAGATTTATAAGGAACCCCATGTGTGTGAGTTCATGACCGATCTAGATCTATCATAATGATACAAAATCTCTCAAACACAAATGTGTGTGCAATTGCATTGTTCATTTATCAATTTTTAGCAAGATAATTTGATACAAGTAATTTGAATTAACCAAATGAGTGTTCATTGACCATGATTTATATGCAACATTCAGTTTTGCGATGATGTAAGTCAGGTCATCAAGAGCTAGCTGATCCATAAGTAGACATAGGTCTGTACAAAAGAAGGTCACTAATGTAACAGACATATCACCACGCTAGGAGTTACCCAAGGCCAAGCGGGTTGGGCACAAACCACCTGTTATGGGGCTTACCTCATAGTTTTCGAATAATTGAGAATTCCAAGGATTCAAGCTCATTCATCCTTCTTTTCTTGCAAAGGGTAGGGGAAGGGATTTATTATTATTATTTTTTTCTTTTCTGTTCTCTTTTTTTTTTTGTATTTTTGCTTGATACTGAGATAATGCTAAAATATTGTTGAGATGGTACAAAATGTGACTGAAATAATGCTTCTTTTTCTCATGATCTTTTTTTTCTTCCTATACTAGGGATGCTTGCTCGGATTGGCTGTAGAGCAAGGGATTTTTATTTTGGGCAGGGGTGAGATTGTCCTTTTGTCAATTCTCAAAGATTCTAGACCATGTGCATGATAGGATAGCAGGGGAAACTTTTCGCTCAAGAGACCACTTCTATTATGTAGCATCGTTTTGGAATTTGCAATGAAATCTTTTTAATGTTAAAAGGTATACTTGGTTCAAGTAAATAACAATATCAGTTCTCTATGCTCAAAAATTTATTTAATTCAACTGTGGACTTCGATATAAGAGAGATTAATAATCATACCAAAAAAGATCAAGATATTATTTCATGTGAGTGTGAAAGTGAGGGATTCCAAATAAATGCTAGTTTATCCAAAATAACTGAAAATATAACTGCAATACTTCAAGAATTGACAGGTGCAAAAATAAAAGATGTTTTTGAAGATTTTGATGATTTTGATTTTTTTAGATTTTGATTTTGATTTATGAATTGAGAGAATCCATAATAACTATTTTTGAAATTTTTATATGAATTTACTAAGAATGAGACAAGATGTACAATATATACAGTGACGAAATTACCAGAATTATGTGTAATAGCGCTTAAGATGCATAATGTTCATAGGTTCTTTAAGATCTTTACCATCTAAGGTAGCTAATATGTATGCTCTCGATCCAAATTTAGCAGTGATGATATATGGCCCAAGCCAGTTAGGTTCAAATTTACCTTTAAGGTTTTTAGTTGCATTAGTATTTATTTTATTTTATTTTAAGACAAGGTCACCAATCTCAAAGGATCGGTGATGAACTTTCTTAAGATACGCTCGTTTGAGCTTTTTCTAGTAGGCTCAAAGATGCTCCAAAGCATTGATGCACCTCTCATCTAGGATTTCTAGCTGACTAAATCTGCTAGCACGATATTCATCTCCTACTTCAGTATCTTGAAGTAGCAGATCCAAAGAAGGAACTTCTATGTCAAAGGGAAAAACAACTTCAACGCCATAAACCAAAACAAAAGGTGAAGTGCCCGTGGGATTACGAACGCTACTTCGATAAGCCCACAAAGCAGGATATAATTGAATGTGCCAATCTCGGCCAAATTTATTGACCAGTATTTTGAGGATTTTAATTAATGTTTTATTAGATGCTTCTGCTTGGCCATTACCCTGAGGATAGTAGGGAGTGGACCAACGATGTTGAATTTTATATTTTTGACATAGTTTCTTTACATATTTATTTTTTAAACGAGTTCCATTATCCGAGATGAGATTTGCAAGAATTTCGAACCTACAAATAATTTGATTAAAAATAAATTTGAAAACTTGAGTTCCAGTGCAATAAGCTAAGGGCATAGCTTCAACCAACTTCATAAAATACTCGGTGGCGGTTATGATGAATTTGTGTCCATCACATGACACAGGATTGATTTTTCCAATAATGTCTAAGCCCCATTTTGAAAAGGGCCAAGGAGATGAAATAGCCTGTAGTTCTTGTGCAGGTGCATGGACAAGGTCAGCATGTTTCTGGAACTTGTCGCAATGGTGCATGTAATCATGTGCATCATTCTCCATGGTAGGCCAAAAATATCCTATCCTAAGGAGCTTCTTAGCAATACCACTAAAGTGTCCCCCACAAGATCCATCGTAGGCTTCACTCAAAGCTGATCTAGACTTGTCTAGATTCAAACATCTCAATAGGATACCTTCAAAAGATCTCCTATATAAGGTATTGCTAATTATTACGAAGCAACTTGCTACTCTACACAATAATCGTTGCTGGTTTCTATTAAAACCTTCAGGGAAGGTTCCATTGTGAAGAAATTTAAGGATATCAGTGTACCAAAGTTCAGGAGTAATTTCGTTGATTAGAAACACGTCCAAAGGTTCCAAGAATGATTTAATTGAAGCGGGTTCTTGGAGTCGATGAATAATGATGGTAGCATATTCATCATCTAACTCCAAGGGTAAAAGAGATGCAACTACGACCATAGCGTCAGCCGCACGATTGCTAGTTCGAGGAATAGCTTCCAAAGTAACTTGATCAAATAAAGATATTAATTGCAATACATATGCTTTATATGGGTGCAATTTATCATCTCTGGTCTTATAAGCATCATTAATTTGATTTATAAAAAGTTGAGAATCACTAAAAACTAATATATTTTTAATTTTTAGTGCCGTAGGCAGCTCGTAATCCAAGGATTAGAGCCTCATATTCAGCAGTGTTATTAGTACAGGCAAACATTAATTTAAAGGATAGAGGTGTGAGATGTTTCTGTGGAGATATCAAAATAATACCTACACCAGCCCCAATCATGCATCGGGCTTCATCAAAGTATAAGGACCATTGCTCTGAATGATCTACCTCTAATTTAAGGCATTCATCAGGAAACTCAATGACGAGGGGATGGGTGGATCTTAAGGGTGTAGCAGCTAATTGATCTGCTATGATTTAACCCTTAATAGACTTCTGTCCTATAAACATGAGTTCAAACTCACTTAGCGCAAGAACCCACTTTGTTGTGCGACCAGATAAATAAGGTCGACTCATGAGATACCGCAAGGGATCGGATTTAGCAATAATGTATATTTTTTGACTGAGCATATAATGGCGTAGTTTCTGTGTAGAAAATATGACTTCTAGAAATAAATTATCTAATGCTGTGTAGCGGGTTTCATAACTAATTAATGTTTTTCTAATGTAATAATTAGCACGCTCTCTCTTATCATCATCAAGTTGAGCTAACATAGCTCCTAAAGCAAAATCTGAAGCAGAAATATACAAGATAAATGGGCGATCAGGTCTAGGTGGTGAAAGTACAGGTGGGTTAAGAAGATATTGTTTGAGGAGTTCAAATGCTTCTTGAAATTCTTTGTCCCAATGGAAAGATACATCCTTCTTAAGAAGCTTAAGAAAGGGTCCATTTTTATCCGATAGCTTATCGATGAAGCGATGGATGGCTTGAAGCTTACCTTGTAGACTCTGTAATTCAAATATATTTGTGGGTGCAGGCATATCAATGATAGCCGCAATCTTGAGAGGGTCAATTTCGATGCCACGTAAAGAAACTATAACCCTCAATAATTTATCGGACTTAACTCTAAATATACATTTGGCTGGATTCAATCGGATAATATATTCCCTTAACCAATTAAATACTTTTCTCAAATCATCTAAATGGTCATCTTCTTTAGTAGAACGAGCTATAATGTCGTCTACATAATCATGTAGTATATCATGCATCATATCATGAAAGATATAAGTCATGTCTTGTTGATAGGTTGCACCTGCATTATTTAAACCGAATGGCATCACTTTCCAACAAAAGGTCCCCCAAGGGGTAATAAAGGTTGTTTTAGCCTAATCTTCAGGAGCTATCCTGATCTGATTATAACCAAAAAATCCATCCATTAAGGATATCATTCCACTCCTAGTAGTAAAATCAATGATATGATCCATGTTGGGAAGGGGAAAATCGTCGTTAGGGCATGCAACATTAATATCTCTAAATTTTGTACAAACCCTAACCTTAGTAGCTTCTTTCTTAGTTACTGGAACTACATTCAAGATCCATTCAGCATAATCAATGGCTTGTAATTCAGCATAATCAATGGCTTGTATAAAAATAACATTCAGGAGTTTTTCTAACTCTCCTTTGACCAGTAAGGCCACTTTAGGATGCATTTTTCTAAGTTTTTGTTCAACAGGTTTAGCATCTAGATGGACTACTAGGTGATGCATAACTACAGAAGGGTCTAAACCTGGCATATCTTCATATGTCCAACCAAAGACATCTTCATATTCTTTAATAAATGCAATGTATTTATCCTATTTTTATTGACTCAATTCTGATCTAATGTTGATTATGTGAGGGTTATCCTCGGTTCCAATGTTAATTTTTATGACATTTTTTACTTCCATGTGTAGATCTCTCTCAAAATTAGGTGGGGCGGGTGAAATGCCCAATTCCTGTAATTCTTTCAAGTTTATCTTGGATAATTCGTCTTGAGGAGTCATGGCCTCAAGCTGGGCTATAGTAGGTATAGAACCATCAAAATAAAATCCATTATGTAATAATTCCTCAATGGAGACATCATGGAAGATATCTCCCTCCAACTCATCATCGGATTCAATGATCATCTCAGGATAAGCTATAGATAGCATATTACATGTAAATGGCTTATTCGTTAAATGCAAAACATCGTGTTCATCTAAATAATCTTGGTAACATATAAGATGGTCATCATCCTCAAATGGTTGACCCTTACTAGAAAATAGGCCCACACCACATTGGGCAGGCCACGACTCTACCTCAAAAGGTTCTTTCATACCATTATGGAAAGGTCCCAAACATTTCCCTTTATATCCCAATTTAAGCATTATAGGTTTGGCTTTAGTATACTCATTAGTAAAATAACATCGAGCATATCCATCATAATGAGTTCTAATGTTTTTGGGTATTCTACCCCAATCATATCCCTTATAAATAAAGGTACAGCTCCTGACTTGGTAAATACTTCCCATAGGCTGTGGGATGCCCAAGGTACGAGGAGATGGTGGCAAATTATTTAAAACAAGGAAATCTTGCATAGAAACATTCGTTTCTTCTGATATAAGAATTTTAGATAGATCGGGTAAGAGCTCATCAGTAAGAGCATAAGAGGTAGAAGGAATATTTCCTACATATTCTGATGTGGAGAATATGCATTTGGTGGATATAGACGATGTAGAGGTGTCAATATATGGGTCTATTATAGGTATAGAAGTTATAGGAGTAGAACAAGAGACATTGGTTGTGGGATTAGGATCTTTCTTAGATCCTAATGTAGTTTGTTCAAAATATGGTTTAGCTATATGTGAAGGTGCATCTGATGGAGAAGAAGTAGATGATATTGTGGGTGTGAGTTTCACATGTTTAGATGGATAATGATAATTAGGATATGTGGATGACAACATGGGGTAAAATTGAACTCCAATAGGTTCTGCCAAAGCACACATATCAAAGGGTCTTGGATCACCATGAATGGTAACCAAATGATTCTTAAATTTGAATTTAACACATTGATGTAAATTTGAGGGAACAGCTCGCATCATGTTGATCCAAGGGTGACCCAAGAGTATATTGTATGATGTAGGGCAATGTACAATAAACACAGTCGTATCCAAGGTTCTTGGACCAACCTACAATGGAATGGTAATAACTCCACACGTTTCTTGTGTTTTGTCATTGAAAGCTTTTATAATCATATCAGTTATTTTCATTTCATCACTTCTAAACCCAAATATTTGGTAGAAGTCAAAAGTGCAAATATTTAAATATGAACCATTATCAATCAAAACTCGTTTGACTGCTACATCTCCAATTAAGGCAGTAATATATAAGGGGTTATCTTTATGTAAACTATGTTGCGGTATGTCTCTATCCCGAAAGTCAATACAATCAACTTCATGAGTTATTATATTATTGGCCATGTCTTGAGTGTGAATATCTTGTGGTACCATCATCTGGCTTAATGTGAGCATTAATTCATCTCTATGTGTGGGAGAAGATCTTAAAAGGTCCAAGAGAGAAATTCTATTTGTAATATTTGATAATTGTTCATTAATATTATAAGGAGGTTTAGGTTGAACATTAGGTGCATGATTCCCTTTATTAGGAACCTTCAAAACAAATGGAGTTGATCCACCATTATGAATTTTATCTTGTTGAGAATTTTGAGCCTGTTGTCTAGTACGAGCTCCGATGGTACCCACAATATTATTCTACAAGTGATGAATGGGTCTTGGTCTAGCATTTATAGCTAACTCATTAGAAAGTAATTGGTGGGATGATGGTCTAGTAGTGACTCGTCTTGGAAATGGTTCTTCTGGAACCATATGACTTGTGATAGGGTGAATAGTATCTGATTCATCTTCAGATCTATTCGATTGATTTGATGTGATCTCCATATCACTCTCAGTCTCATATTCTGTATCACTAAGATCAGGTTTTTGCATATTATATAGAGGCCTAGTTTTCACCACGTATAAAGTTGTGTCAAAGGTTTCTAGATCATGAACAGGTAAATGCCCACTAATAGTTCCTACATATCGGGCAGGAGGAGGAACATTATGATGTTCAATTTGATTAGCCACCTCCTTACCATGTTTTGGTAAAGGATGTTGAAAGATGTCCAATGACTGATTAGCATTCTAATTCTAGTTTTGTGTGATTTTCTATTGAGTGTTATTAGGAGGATTTTGCTTAGGTTGAAAGGCTTGTACCTCCATTTCATTGTTATCAATCAAGTCCTGTATTTTATGTTTTAATATTTTACAAGAGTTGGTAGTGTTTCCAGGTCCTGTATGGAAGTTACAATGTAAATCTGCTCTGTATCTGGGTATATTTGGATCAGGTTCCAGGATATTTGGTAATTGAATCAAGCCTCATTCTAATAATTGCGATAGAATAGTTGATAAATGTTGATTTAACCTAGTAAATTCTTGAGGAGGTCTATCAGGAGGTTTCAGTACAAACTTCTTCACTGTCTTTGCAGCATTAACATTAGCAATATTTTTGCTATCAGTGACTCCATCACCCACAACTTTTTTATTCTTATATTGATTTTTGGATGTTTTCTCATCATCTTTCTTTTTAAGTTGACTTCTCCTAATGAGAGCATATTCCACTCTTCGGGCTATGTCTATAGCCTGATCGAAAGTGGTCAAGGTAGCAGTTGATAATTCGTAAGATAGTTGCTCTTGCAAATTATTAACAAAGATGTCCAACATCTCCCTATAAGGTAACACAAAGTGCAATTTTCCTATCAATTGTCTCCACCTAGATAGGAAATCAGCAAAGCATTCATATTTGTCTTGTTTTAAGTTATACAAATATTTAATGGTCACATGTCTTTCGATATAGGCACTAAATTGATGAACAAAATACTCGGCAGTTTCTTCGAAATTCCTCAAATAATTAGTGGGTAATTGATAATACCACTCTAATGCCATTCCTCCCAAGCTTTTCGGGAAATTTTTTAGTAATAACAAGTCATCATGTGATATTTCATGACATGCTATCCCAAACATACGAAGATGCACTATGGGATCTTCCGTTCCTTTATATATGGGCAGGACAGGCATAGGAAAATGTTTAGGATACGACTGTGCTACAACTATAGGATCTAAAGGCTGACTACACATCTCTTGATAATTGTACGAGGGTTGGTAGTGATCTATCTGTTCCATGCGGGAAACTAACTATTTCACCATGGTTTCAATATTACTAGTTTGTCCACCATATTGGTTCGATGGGACATAGGTATGGGATTTATGAGTGTATTATGGTGTGGCATAAGAATTAGATGCTATATTGCTATTATGCAAAGTGTTGGTAGGGAGAGTATTATGAAGGGAATTTGTAATAGTATTATGTTGTATCCCAGATTTTTGGTAATTGGTGTTTGGTTTTGTTTTGGGTTTTTGTTGATTTGAGGTATGTTGCTCAATAGCTTGGAAAAATAGAGCAGTAAATGATGGTTTCTTTTGTGCAAGAATGACCCTAGGCTTGTTAACAAGAACTTTAGGTGGTTGGGTAACTTGTTGTTGCATGTTCTGAATCGCAGCTACTATATCCAAATTGGATGGTCCAGCTTGATCACTCTCTTGTTCAATAAAGGACAAGGGATTAGTGCGTGTGTGAAATATGTCTTCTAGAGTTGCTTGAGTGTCACTAATTTGATCCTTGTCCATATGGACTGCTCTATTTAAAACACCGATATTTGTGTTAATGAACTTCCAAAATTGTTCCATGTTTTCAAAAGTGATAGCTCCTCCCGAAGACATTTTAGGGGATGAGGATCCTTCCTCTCTATTAATTTATTCTTGTTCATTTGATATAGCAAGCTCTTCTTCTTGCTGGTCTAGGATTTCTTCTTCCTAAACTTGGTCCTCAGGAGGGACATTTTGTTCAATTAATGGTCTTCCTAACCAATCTTCTTCTTCTTCGGTTTGTTTTCCATTCCTAAGTCTAGGAATTGTGCTAAACTTAGGTTTTATAAAATATATATACTTATATACATATATATGCGATAGGGTTGAGAGGTATATATTTTAACTATATACCTACTATAATACTTTAAAAAGGAAATGTTTTGCTTTTTTTTTTGTTTTGTATTATTATTTCACAAGTATAAAAATAACAAACAACATGCTAGTTGCAAGAAATAACAATAGTAAAAAGAATGACTGAGTTTTCTATAAATAGTTTATGGATATCGTTGATAGGATCAAGTTCATCAGGAGTCATGAAATGCTCCTCTTCAAATTGAAAGTGGTTTTTCAATGACTTGATAAAGTGTGCTATTGTAATATGATCTACTTCAGACTCTAACTTGTAAAAATAAAGTTCATGGCAATATTCTCGATACAACACAGCTCTAGGAACTCTATTCCATATTTTTCTATATGTAAGAACGACTTCTTGATCCTCTATACGAGACATAAAATTATTTACTACAGTTGCATTCTCAAGGTATTCCTCAAAGGTGTACAATTTTGAAGACACAAGTTCTCTTTTATCTACTAACCACCTATGACAAGCTCTCTTAAGTTCATGGTACAAAGTCACCTGATCGAGATCCAGGATTCTATCTAGGACAAACCTCTTATTTTGCCTAAGTTCTGTAGATCTATATTCAATAATACCCAATCTCCTATCAAGTTCGTCCCACAAAGGTTGGACTCTATTTGTTTGAGGTACTCTAAGCACAGAAGTAATCTCTATGTCCATTAATTGATTTTCAACATTTATGGTGATAGATCGTCCTCTATTATAATCTACCATCTAAATACGATATGTAAATTTAACAATTTTCTAATGATTCTAGATGTTCTTAATAATGTGTTTTTTTTTTAGATTTTTTTCAAAAGGTGTTTTAGTTTCACGTCGGGTTCACCAAAATTTATCGCCTAAATTTTTCGCACCCTTACCTTTAGGCTAAAGGATCAATGCCCTAGAAGGGGGATGCGAGAAGGATAGGACACTACCTCAGACAGAGAGGCCCTTTGAAGGTCATGCCTCTTGGGGGTGGGGTATAAGGGTGAATTTTAGACGGATGGTGGGGTTCACTAGGAAACTTTAAGTGGCAGTTTTCATGCCTAGTTTGAGAATGGGTTTGATGTGTTCATTTTATATTCAATCATTCATATTTCTAGGTTGGCCAAAATGAATCTAAGTTATTCTATATGAAATTTCAGGTTTATATGAAGACAAAAAACATGAATGAATCCTAAATATAGAGACTATGTGAAATGGAGAGGAATACACCTGATTCCTAATGTCTGATGAAGATTCTAAAGCTTGTAGGAGTCCATATTGTCCCAGATATGATAGGATCGTCTGTAATTGTACATAATCATCCCAAATCACAAGCGATCATTTGAAATCAGACAAGATCGTCGATGACCTGATGAATTCGTTAGAAACCTTCAATCATGGAAATAGACACCAAAAACCAAAAATGCAATTGCAAGAATGATGCAAAATGATAGAAATAACAGTTTAGATGCTTAAATAATAAATCTAGATAGCAAATTAAATGTGATGCACTGTTTTAATAACTTATTTTAAATTTTATCATGCAAATATGCTAAATGAGGTGAACTCTAGGATGCAAAACAAAAATAAATCGATCTAATGCACAATTAAATAAGAAAGAAAGGTAGAAAATGCAAACTTAGGGCTCTGGTTGCCCCCAATCTGAACTACAGTCAAAATCATCTACGATCGTACGAGATCATCGTAGATCTCGATAGGATCATCTGAAATCGTGTTGGATCACCTACAACGATCTGAGCTTCCTCTAGTTGAAACATAGTAAAAACCTACAATAAAATCTGAAAATACAAATGCAAATGATGGGGGCGAGGATGTTCTAATACAAAAAAAAACTAGAGTTGCAAGGAAATGATCAGGAAGAGGGATAAATTGGGAAAATCCCAAGTTTATATAGGATTAGGGGGAGGTTGGGAGGTTGGGGATCATCCCAATCTGGGAGATCTCCAACGTAGTAATCTCCAACCGCACAGAACGCTTCTATCCGAGTTGGAGAGGTTGTTGAAACATAGGCTAATTATGAAAATTTAGTTTTGGGACGAAATCATCTGGATGTTCTGTTCTAGATGAATTCGTCCGATTTGGGAGGATATCGTCAGATCGACGACGATATCGTCCAACGGTCAAAACAAATTCTAAAAATGGCACAAAAAACAAGGTGAGTGGTTAACAAGCGGTTTCGGGGTTAAAATTCAAATTTTTATCTTTTTACTAATGGTTTAACTGTGCCAATTTTAGGGTGCTACACTTTCACAAACATAGTTCAAGATAATTCTTAGCTTCACATAACAATGATACTCATGATCTTTCAAAAACCCTAATAATGCACATGAAGGTTCATTCAATATTTCCAATAATGCTTATCAAACAAGGTTTTTATCATCAACTTTCACTTAGAAAAAACCTTTAACAATCAAACTCAACAATGCTTATCAAACAATCATTTTCACTCCAACTTAGCATTCATAACATCCAACAATCACTCTCAAAAAATGTGCCCTTACCTCTTGTTTGAAGATGATTTGACCTCAAACACCTGTCTCAATCACAACCATACTTTTTGCCAATACTAGGGTTAGATAGCAAATATTTGTCCTTAATAAATCCTCACAAAGATATTTCACCAAGTCAAAATATCAATATTTACTCAACCTTATTTCTCCTTTCAATACAATTAATTTTTTTTTCAACAAATATTTCTAACTCCTATGGCACACCTTATTGATCCTCTCAATAAGCTCAAAGAACTTAAAAATTAAACCCTAACATAAAACAACGCTTATCCTTTTATCTCCCTCACAAAAAACTTTATCACATGCAATTTCCATTTTATAACCTTTTAAAAAATAGTTTCTGCAAATTTTGGAACCTCCGCAAATTTTGGAGTCAAACAATTGGTGCATACCTTATAGTCCATAAAAGGGCCTCGACGGGTTTCGAACATGAAACCTTTCCACAGTCGGGTGCCTTAGTAAGGTGCGCACCCACCATGTGGGCTACGAGCCTCCACATAAAGGAAAAGGCTAGCGCTTTTCTTTTGTATTCCACCGAGCATGTAAACTTTACCAAAAACCTTCCTCTACTTCATAAAATGCAAACCCATGGGATTCGATCCCTGCACCTCATGATTACCAATGTCTTAGCACCTCCCTTGCTTCCAGTCGCACTACAAAGTGCCTTTGAATATGAAACTAAAACTCCTCCTCCTTGTATTATCTTTTGCCTTGAAAAACCTTCGAAAACACACAATCACTTCCCTTGCAATGCGCACGAAAATCACACATAACTCTTTGATCATGGATGAATTAAATGCCTTGGTTTTTACCCTCCTTTATATGCATAATGTGATATACTTCCACGACGTCGATGATTTCAAATATTTCAAAATTTAAACTTTATAACCCTAACCTTAGGATTAATTAATTTATAAATTAATTTATAATTAGATTATAATTAATTTATAATTAATTTAATACTCTAAGAGTAAATTAAATTAATTTATAATAAAACTATTATAATTAATTTATAATTAATTAAATCTTTGGGTCTTGTCCTTTTAATATTATAATAAAGTATTATAATATTATTTTTCTTGGGCCTTCCTTTTGCCCTTTAGACCTCATCTGACCACCTGGGAGTAAAATTTCTTTTGCACTTGATTACGGAACCTAAAACTGATGCTGCCCACTGAAACTGACGTTTACTGATCCTGTCTTCTTGACATCAATGACAAAAAAACTTGCTCATACTTCCAATATTTTGCACTAGAGGAATCCTTGCCAATGGATAAAATATATATTTGTATATTATTATTCAATGGATGATTGACTACACCCTATTGAATTATCATATATACTTATTCTAGGGTTGTGAGTGAAAGGACACAATGGTCCATATGAATTATTAATTAATGATAATGGCTAGGATTAGTGAATCCTAATATAACCCTGGGGGTGGTGGGAGCAGTGATAAGAGATAGCAAAAGGATCCTAATTGGTGTTGCCAGTGAGTTTCTAGGCTCTATGATGAGTCATCAAGCAAAAGTAAGAGCAACTTTGGCTAGAGAAAAATTGGCAAGGTAGTTAGGTGTAAGTAAACTGGTTGTGGACGGAGGCTCTCTCAACATTATCAATTACCTTAACAAGAGTTCTATAGAGAAGTGTTAGGTGTTAAGTATAATAATGAAAACTCTTGGTATCCTTAACTCACTAGATAACATTGAGATGACTCAAATTTTTAGAGAAGCTAATAGGGTGGAAGATTGGTTGGATGACTGAGGGGTTATTCATGAAGAGGACTAGAGGTGGATTCCACTAGATAATATTCACCCAAACATACAAGATTTAGTAGAAATGGAAGGGTCATAAACATGTTGTTTATGAAATAATCAAAGGTTACTCCCATGGCCTGCACTTTTTCACAAGCTAAAGAAGTAGACTTCGAGGAGTAAGCCTTACCATTAGTAGTTATGGGATCACATGGCAATGCATCGAGATATATTTTTGATCTAGTTTTTCAAAAACCTAACCAACTACAAACGCCTAATGACATATTTACCAGTATAAAATCATGTCATTGGCTATCATTTGCAATGTGGCAGATATAATGTTAGTTTACTTACGATATCCCTCAATGGACAACAGACTCATAGATACCCCATATAGACACATGGTAACCAAATAAAAGACCTAGGTAGACCACTTTAGTAAAATGATCAACAATTTGCAATAATAAGGGAGAGATTTTAAGGGCATAAAATTTCTAGAAATTAGCTAATTAAGGGAAGTCCTTGTGAATGAGAAAACTCAACAATATTAAGGGTTGGTAACAGGTATGGTTTGAGGATGTTTTGGATTGCTGGATAGATAAATGGTTCATGAAGGAGGTTTGTAACTCTTTTGACATTTAGGTAAGGCCCAGAAGATGTGGAATATATTTTTAGAGTTAGGATGGTAATTTGGAATCGATTGAAATTTTTTGAAAATAATGGAAATAACCCAAAATTCTACAACCCTATAAGTTTAGAGCAGCGAAGCCCTATCAAATTGTGGACTCACTTGAGTGCATAGAGAGAGCCTTGTTGCCATCCCCATTGCCAATTTGTCAAACATCATGACGAATTAGGCCATGGATGCCCTAAAGACCTAGGAGAGCCAAGAAACGCTAATTCGGGCAAACGGAGGCCCCATTCAATGATTCAACCACCAAACTTGTCAGAGGACACCGAAGGCGACCCTTGAACATCAATTGGACAAGGAGATCAAGCCCACAACCCTTGAATTTGGAGGGCAAACCACTTGGTTGCTCACCATGGCTTTCAGCCATGGTTTACAGTGTAGACCGCTCATCAGAGCTGCGGTTTGCAACAGAGGTGACTTCTCCTTACTATTTCATTTCTAGTATGCTTAATTAGATTACATTTAGCATTTTCATGGTTTAGTTAGGATTTTAGAGACTTTTGACCAGCATAATTAGTGTTTTTACTAATTTGTCCTCATTATAGTAGAATATGCATTAATGGCTTCTTTTCATGCTTTCATGCTTCATTTCACATAATTGATCCATTAGATTGATAGTTGTAGTTCTTGTTTACATATTTCAATGCAATATTGATGAATCTTGGCATATGTCTAGACACTATTTTATTAGCTTTCTTGATTTATGTTATAATGACATATACATGTTTATTACCTTCAATGGGCCTCATCACGAGAGGCTGCCTATGTTTTTAACTATCTTATGTTGTTTCTTGATCGTAGGATCTATATTCAAAGGAGCCTACATTCAAATCCTTCCTCAACGCGAAGAAGAGGGTCTACTCCACCCTAGGGCAGTTTGTGACTATTTGGAAAAGCATTTATAGTGCGCCTACCCCATTGGGGGCTTTGGCAATTGTATTAAGAGTATCAACATTCTGGTGACCCTAAGAGGGGCAATATTGTAACCGCATTTCATTGACAATATTAATAAAAGAAACATGCATTTTCATTGTTACATGCAATCTTGTTATTTTGTCATGCTTTCATGTTGATTTCATTAATGCAATAGCTAGGTGTACGCTTTTTGGGATAGGTCAGAAGGCGATCACGGTGGAACTCCGCAATTCATGCGATCTAACTATTGTTTCTTGATTTTTGAAATTGTAGGTACAGACCGCAACTATCAGCTATGGGCCAACAATTGAACCATAGGTTCAACATATGGTTTATAGTCTGAACCGTAGACCAGACCTACGGTTTACACCTGACAACATAGACAATAGAAAGTAGAGTGCAGATCAACTCAGGACCTGAGGTAGGCCCTATTTTCCACTCTCTATTTTTTTTACTCTCTGTGTTTTTACAGAATGCATAAAAGTGAATGAAATTAGGAAAAGCAAATTAAAAAAGGGAAATTAATCATGTCCTAGTTCATTTAGCATTTGCATTTGTAGAAAGGCACTGCTAGGAACAACGGACCTATGATTGCAGTCCACCCTAGGCTACAACGTGCTTGATAGAAGTGTCTATTTGGTTTGCATGTGTGAGGCCCAATTAGTGGCCATTATCATCATAATGTGCATTGTCTCAAAGAGCATCTAGATTAGTTTGCATTTTTTGAATGTAAAACGTTCTTTCATTTGCATAGCATATAGAAAATGAGCATGAGTGCTATATGATGCATTTATTTTATGTACAATAAAATGAACCACACACACCACTTGGCACTTAAACGCTAGTGAGTTGGGCTTGACATCCAACCACTAGTAGGGTTCAGCGATGATGGGCGTAATTTCCATCCGTTGGCCCAAATCCTATGCACCCTTTGTTACTAGACCAATACCGGATCCAAGAACCTTTCGTACCCTAGAAAATTTGCATGTATTCTCTTCGGAGGGTATAACACTGACTGGGGGAAAATGGGTGAGGATCTGGGAGGACCTGTGCTCCTTGACCGTGTGTGGGCTTCATTACCACACATTATAGGTTGGATTACGTGACTTGGAGTTCATAGCCAAGTTGTCGAGCTATGAGTATACAGGTGAAAGCCAATTTAAACTGAGAATATCATTCAACGCTTTTCAAAACATGATAAGGAGTTCTATACTGATACAAAAAATTATTGAAACAACATCAAATAGTCTAGGGCTCACTTTTAAAACTTAATACGAGATAAACACCATTGTATACCTTGTTTTCTTAATAAAGAATAAATCTAGACATTAGGTGCACCATGGTGGAGACACGGGGTGGTCGACAAAGGCACAAGCCTGAAGCCCATGACCAAGCCCCAATAGATTCACATCAGCACATGTCGAATCCTCACCCACATGCGCTCCTCGAACATCATTCGATGAGCATTAGAGGAGATAATTCGACAAGGGGGAACCTATTGAGCATACCCCCAATAGAGGAGCTTCTATGCATTCCTCTAGATGTAGAATAGAGCATGGAGCCTCTCAGCATGAGGGCGTTCCACTCGAAAGCCATTACCAGGATCGCATTGCACGTGCATCCATAGGATCGGCTGAAGAGTATATTATACAGGGATCCAAATTGGTACCCCTACATCATAGGTCTATAGGAGGATCCATGGCTCCACCTTTGGAGTACAGACATGATCGAGACCCACCCATTCAGGGGCATGCAGATAGGGCCACCACTGAGCATAGGCCTATGCAGACTCCCACACATGGTGAACATCGAAATATCACTATTGATATGGCTAAGGTGGGAGCCAATGGCACACCACCACATGAGCGATGGAGATCCAGATAGTTAGATGGATTAGGTAGCATCCTTGAGCAGCTAGGCTATAAGCCTTCAGCTCCACCCACCCGTGCTCCGAGTGAGCATAGTGGAGGTTCTATTAGGACTGCTCGAGAACATGGAGAGGCTTCTAAGTACCCTCATGTGACACATCCACCATCCATGCATGGTGGCACAGAGCACAGAGCATAGTAGGATGCCCATGCCATATTTACAGACAAGGGCAAAAGCATCACAAATCAGTCAGATGGGTACAGAACCCATAAGGTCGCTCACACAGAGCATGCATACTAGAGGCCTATCATGGCCAATGACCTTGATAGATCACACAGACTAGTATCTGAGCAGCGATGATAGCTCCTCCAAGATCAATTGGAGGATGCTCACCTAGAAAGGCAATGGATTGAAGAGGAGAATCTTCAATCATAGAGGCTCATCAGACAAAGACTATACGAGCAGCGCCTATGGGAAGAACGCATCCTTACCCAAAAGGAGCACATAGAGCAGGAGGATAGGCTAGCTAGGGCTGGTCTATATACTCATGTCGAGAATAGAGAGCGCACTCAGAGAAAGGCTTTTTCACAAGCCGATGCGCAGTAGGAGCGTAGGGATGCTCATACTCATATTAGTGCCCAACAAAGGGAATGACCACCACCATTCGAACATGAGGGGCAACAACAATATGAGGAAGAAGAGGGAGCGGGAAACAATCAAGAATATCCTAAAGAATCCCTAGTCGAGGAGGAGGAGGAGCAATGACCTCCACCTCGATAGAGGAAGAATGTACCTTCGAGACCACCCTCGCGTCAGCTTAGGGAGGAGGACTTCTTATCCTCAAAGGCTTATAAAGCCCTAGCTGAGAAGGTAAAAGTGATTGAGAGGCAAGGCATGACACTTCAAAAGCTGACATTAAGAAAGATTCACAATGAGCCTTTGGACCCCTCGATACCTGCTCCAGCTTACCCTGAGCATTTCGTTATGCCTAGGTTAGACAAATTTAAAGGTGATGAAGATGCACAGGAGCATGTCATAGGATTTTTGGATGCCTATTTCCAAATTGCTAGCAATAATGCCTTGCTTTTGCACACATTTGTTATGACCCTTTTAGGCCCAACCCAAGAGTGGTTCAATCAGAAAAAGAGGCACAACATTACCAGTTTTGAGCAACTAGCTGATGCTTTTCTTGAACGCTTTTCTTTTGGCATCAAGAAATAGGCAAACCTTTTCGACTTGGCTATGCTAGCTCAACGCGATGATGAGCCAATTGAACAATACAAAAAGAGGTGGAGAAGATTGATGGTAAAGCTACCATTCCCTATTCCTACTATGAAATTAACCCGAATGTTCACCAAGAGTTGTGCCAAGCACATCTCACTACTATTGCAACTATAGTAGTATCCAACATTCGAGGAGGCTTTGGCGCAAGCCAAGGTGATTGAAGACATCAAGTTGTAGGAAGGCAATTTGAAGCTTAAGAACAGGAAAGAGGGGCCTAAGAAAAGCTCCATGAAGCAAAAGGGCAAGTAGGCCCATGTCAACTAGGTAGTGCTAAACCTCCAGAGAGAGGATAAAGGGTAGCAAAAGCAGAATTATCAGGCCCAACCTCCTCCTGCAGTACAAAAAGTGCAATAACAACTATAAGGGAAAAACAAAGAACAACACCCACCTCACCAATTCATACCTCTAACAAAATCATTGAATTCAATATTCCACCAATTATGTGAGGCTAAGGTGATCAGACTACCCGAGGTTAAGCTAGTCGATCCGAATCAGCCCAAGTCGAAGGGATATCAGGATGACTTGTTTTGCATCTACCACCGAGCGAAGGGCCATGACATCGAGGTATGTTGGTCCTTCAAGCATATTGTGCAAAACATGATTGAAAAGGGTGAGCTTGTAATACCAAGTAATCCATAGGCGCCTGACAACCAGAACATGGGGATTTACAAAAATCTGCTACCAAACCATGAGGCACCGTACAACAACGTTGGCCAGGTCAACCAAGTGCGAGTCGAACCACCTACCCAAGGGTTCATAGGCATGGTCAATGTTGTTACAAGACATGGGAGATATGAGCAACTAAATCAACCATGGGCTCCCATAAGAATACAAGCCATACCGAATCAATGGCCGACACAAAATATTCTAGGCCCACCAACGAGACCGATGGTGACCATACGAAGCAGGTTAGTCCAAAACTTGTAGATAACTCCTATGAAGCTATCTATATATGAACTAATACAATAGTCCCCTAGGCACAGGGAGACTCTTATGGATATTCTAAGGTCCATCGAAGTACAGTCTTAGGATGCACAGGCATTTACCAATTTTATGGGACATGTACAATAGTGCCAGGAGCCCATGATCCAATTTTATGATCATGAAATTAAGATGGTTCCTATAGATACGGCTGACCCACCATTGCATATCATTGCATGTATTAATCACGTACCATTTAAGAGGGTCTTGATCGACACTGGTTCATCGATCAACATAATAACGACCAAGGCATTGAATCATTTGAAGCTACCAAAATCACACATTGTGCCAACCACCTTCACGTTGAGAGCGTTTAACGATGCCCTATGCTCGATGGTTGGCATGATTGTCCTACCTATGTAGGTAGGCCTAAAGACCATCTCTATGATGTGTCATGTGATCGAGGGGGCCATGCAATACAACATCCTACTTGGGAGGCCTTGGATTCATGAAATGCATTGTGTTCCCTCTATATTACACCAATGTGTAAAATATCTGCATGAGGGATGGGTTCACGTAGTGTCATCAGATGAAGAACCTTTTAAGTTCATGAACCTAGCGGATTTTCCTAGGGGTTTCATACTCCCATCAATGCACCTGGACATCCGACCCATGTCACCGATTAAAAATCTAAGAGGTAAACCAATAGTACATGCTCAACCATCGATATCTGTGTCTCACAGATCTGAGTGCACTACTGCTACTTCGCTGAAACCGACTGCATCAGTGATGCTTCAGGATGACAGGAAGTTAAAGGTGAATATGGGTGAAAAAGAGAAGAAGCAAATGCCCAAACCAATCACTAAGGAGGCTCCCATCCCCATGGAAGTGGAGGAAGCCCAAGACATAGCCGAGGAGGTACCTCAACCTGCCTCACCTACATCATCAATAGGGTCATCCACACCATGGGTGATAGTACATCTCACCAACACCAGATTAGGTGAGTACATTGTGTAGAATGTAACCTTTAGACCTATTCTAGAGACTACGCAAGAGATGGGTCGACCGTCCACTCATCGTTACTCGATTGGATCGGTGGTTCCATTGGGAGAGCCACCTAATCAGACTAATTTCATCTACGCTGGGCTAGATCAACTTCCAACATGAGAGCCCATGGATGAAGATAGTGATGAACCTTTCACTATAAATGTTCATTATTTATCCAACCTAGAGTACTCCATGCATATTTTTGAGTTGTATCACTGGCATGGGTACGAACTTGGTCTATTTGAACAAGGGCGTAGAACTCCGTTCGAGCCATATTATCAACTAGCAACTGATAGGTTTGGATTGGGGTTACAGATACAAGGACAAGATGACTTGCTTGCAGCATCCTTAGATCACTTGTACCTGAGTCTAGGGGATGATGTGGACTTCAATCCATATCATCCTAATATTTCTAGCTTTTGGAGGACTAACCCGATGGTATCTGTCATCACTATTGAGCCACTTGAAGAACATCATGAAGGGTTCCTAGAGCAGACTGATACAGATCAAAACCCTAGAGGCAACCTGGGTCATCAAATCCATAGTGCAGCCGATGACACAGGTGTGCAGGGGCATAACCCCATAGTTTTAGGTGATCTCGAGTCAGGATATCTTTACAATGATGATGGAGAGGAGTCCACCTCCGAGATAAGTGGACCAAGTTATGATGTCGACAATGAATCCTCAAACAATGATCAATCTGAGGAGGAAGCTAAGGGGGCTATTTAAGGCCTTTGTATGTGCATCACCTACTACCTATAGAGTCGGTACATGTTACCGAAGAGATCCTTCCCAACATTGATCATTCAGAGGAAGAAGTAGAGCTAGATTTCTTGGTGATGTCACACTTGCGATATAATTATCCAATTTTTCTAGATAGTGATGATAACAATCAAGAAGTCAGATTCATGGGGCCGCACTTGCCAGAGCACCCCATAGGAGTAGGAGTGAATGATGGGTTCTAGTTGTCTGATAGTGATGAAGAAGATGAGTTAGAGAGGGCCTACCTTGGTCCTCCTTATTTACATTACCATCATCAACCCATCGACATAGATGAGGTCTATCAGTAGTTACATGTTGGTCCTCATCTGAGAGCAAGACGATTAAACCTGGATCAAATTTATCGGTTGGTTAATCCCCTTTCATCGACCTACATGGAGCTCCATGAGCCAAATGATCCTATTTTGTAGTCAGTGCATAGGGAGGATCTAGTTGTTCATAGTCCTCACAGAGAAGACCCCTTTGTGCCTATGCCATTAGAGCCAGATCATGGGTATGAGGACTACATAGATTATGTAGAAGTTGGTCCATGTGGTCCTGGAGATCAATTCCATTCCATAAACATGGTCTCCATTGATTTGACCACTCCACTCCACAATCCAGTAGATCCATCCAAACCATTGTATCTTAACAAAGATGCTATCGACTGGGATCACGTTGATTCACCCATTGAGCCTGAAGATTTCTTCCCTAATGAAGAAATGTTACAACCATTTCATTTTGACCAGGATATGCATACGATGTCTATCATGCCAAAAATACTTCCAACGTGGAACCTATCAACTCGACTGATGACATCCATTTGATTCCTATGCCTCATCAGCTTGAGGAGGGATCACATATGTCAGTAGAGGAAACCTTTGAGGTGGATATCAGTAATGATCCCACCAATGCAAAGAAGGTTAAATTTGGAGAGAGTCTCACTCCAGATGAGTGGGCCACCCTCATCCCTCTACTGAAAGAGAGACCAAATATATTTTCTTGGATGTATAAGGATATGCCAGGTCTAGACCCAAAATTGGTTACGCATAACCTTTCGCTAGATCTGACGAAGAAGTCGATCAAGAAAAAGCTTAGAAAGATGCACCCAATAGTAGCCTTAATGGTGAAATATGAGCTACAAAAGTTGTTGGATGTAGAATTTGTAATCTCCATCGACTATCCAGAATGGGTGTCCAATATGGTACCCATGGGAAAACCCGATGGAAGAATCCATATTTGCATGGATTTTAGAGACCTAAATAAGGCAACACCCAAAGATTCATTTTTGTTGCCCAATATTGATGCTCTCGTAGATGCAACTATAGGTCACGAAATGCTCTCCTTAATGGATGGTTTTTTTAGTTACAATCAAATTTAGATTAAACCCGAAGACCAACATAAAACTGTATTTATAATGCCATGGGGAATGTTTTGCTATAAAGTTATGCCATTTGGCCTCAAAAATATTGGTGCCACATATCAACGGGCCATGACATACATTTTTCATGACTATATGCATAAAATTCTAGAAGATTATATCGATGACTTGTTGGCCAAGTCATTGCTATGAGAAGAGCATGCAGAGGTCTTAAGGAAGGTCTTCGATCACCTGATAGAGCACAATGTCAGGTTGAATCCTAAGAAGTGCGTATTTGGTGTAACTTCTAGAAAACTACTAGGATTCATCATCTCTAAGCGAGGCATCGAAGTTGACCCAGTGAAGGTCAAGGCTATCTTGGAAATGCATCCTCCCACCAATATTAAAGAGTTAAGGAGCCTTCAGGGCAAGGTAGCATCGATAAAGTGATTCATCACTCAGTTATCGGATAAATGTTGACCCATGAATCGACTGCTACATAAGGGGGTCCCATTCAACTAGGATGAGGACTATCAAGCAACCTTCACTGAAATAAAGCAATACCTAGTGACGCCGCCAATGCTAGCTCCACCAAGGCTAGAGGTGCCTTTTCTACTATATATATCGACAACTGACTTTGCACTAGGAACCATGTTAGCCCAAAAGAACGTGCAAGGCAAAGAACAGGCCATATATTATATTAGTCGAACCTTGGTGAGCTATGAGCTTGGGTATGCATATGTGGAAAAATTATGTTTAGCAGTAGTGTTCGCTACAAAGAAATTGTGACACTATATGTTAAGTCATACGACATATGTTATATCCAAACAAAATCCTTTGCAGTACATGATGAGTAAGACGTATCATAATACGCGTACTACGAAGTGGATCATGCTACTGATAGAATTTGATCTAGAATTCATAAGCCAGAAGTCCATTAAGGGACAAGTCATAGCGGATCAATTAGCTGAGGCACCACTATCAAATAGTAGGCCTCTAACCATAGAGCTTCTAGATGATGCAGTCTTCATCATATCTGAAGCTCCCAAACCCGAAGAACCAGAGAACAATGTTGATATGACTCTATTCTTCGATGGTTCGAAGTGCGAGCAAGGGGGTGGTGTAGGAATAGTGTTTTTCATACCGCAAGGAGCTCCTATGCCCTTGTCATTTAAACTAGACTTTCCATGCACCAACAACAATGCTGAGTATGAAGCCCTACTATTAGGCCTCCACATAGCCATCGCCATGAATATTAAAATATTAAACATCTTTGGTGACTCCTTGCTCATAGTAAATCAAGTTAAGGGGCTCTTCCAATGTCGATGTCCCATATTGAAAGCTTACAAGGATCTTGTTGCAATATATCTAGCTAAATTGGAATGGTATGACATCGAGGCAATCCCTCGATCATCAAATAGGTTCGCAGACACCATGGCTTCTTTGGGATCCTTAATCCCTCAGAATCCATCTGCTGATTTCACTACCATTCATGTTAAAATGCTTTCGCACCCGATTGCAAAATGTGAAGCCTTTGATAATAGAATGTCAGTCAACATGATCAACGTAGAACCAAAAGTTGAATGGTTCTACAGAGCTGAAGACTTTCTGAAGAAGGCACCTTAGGGGTCATTAACCTCTCAGAGTCCGATGGGGAGTGGTACCACCATTCACCATAAGGTTGTTTCCCAGTCTACATTTGCAAAAGTAAATACGTAGGGGGAGCAAGTCATCTTAGCAGTCGAAGCTGAGGCTTATCAAAATTGGATGTCATAAATCCATGACTTCCTAAAGCTTGGTGTAATCCCAGAGGGATTTCCGTATGCCGTGAAGTACACATTTAAATAGAAAGTGGCTAAATATGTCTTAATAGGAGACATATTGTACCGACGAGGCTACGATGGAGTTCTCCTTCATTGCTTAGAGCCCCAAGAGGCATCATGGGCAATTTCATAAGCTCATGATGGTACGTGCGATGGCCATTTCAGCGGCATGGCCATCATCAAGCGCATCCTTCGAATGGGCTACTATTGGCCCACTATGGAGAAGGAGTGCAATGTGTATGTCAAGAAATGCATCAAATGTCAGCATCATGCTAATCTTATGCACTTGCCATCATAGGCCTTACAACCCATCCAAGCGGCTTGGCCATTTGCTCAGTGGGGACTAGATCTTATAGGCAAGATCTCTCCTCCATCATCGGGCTGACATACATTTATAATCATGGCTACTGAGTATTTTACAAAGTGGGTGGAAGCAATACCCTTAACAATGACAACTAGAGCTCGTATAGCAGAGTTTATACTGGAGCATATCATAAGTCATTTTGGGATTCCATCCAAAATAATATCGGATAATGGAACGTCCTTCAAGAACAAAACTATGAGAGCTTTGACATCTAAATATAGAATCAAACATAGTTTTGTGACTCCATACTATCCACAAGCAAATAGGTAGGCTGAAGCTTCAAATAAGATAGTGGTGGCCATATTGAAAAATATGGTCCAAGAAAACCACAAAGACTGGCATATCCAACTACCCCTTGCATTATGGGCTTACAGGACTAGTATTCGGATGCCCACTAGGGCAACACCATTCTCACTAGTATATGGTGCTGAGGCCATTATGCCCTTGGAATTAGAAATTCCAATGCTGCGCATCACATTGAAAGAGTTCATCGATGATGACACCGCATGGCAAGCTCGACTGGATCAACTGACGCTGCTTGATGAACATCACGTGAATGCCCTGGAGCATCTCCATATTTATCAAGAGTGACTAAAATGAGCTTACAATATCAAATTCCACCAGAGAGACTTTGAATTTGGGGATCTTGTCTTGAAAGAGAACCAACAGAACTCTAATTTACCACCAGATATGCGAGACAAATTCATGGCTAATTGGCTAGGACCCTACATCATATCTAAAAATATTGGTCTGGGTACCTATCACCTAACATCGCTAGGAGGTGTTGAAGAGCCTGAACCTCTCAAAATCATCCATATTAAGGCATTTTATGCTTGAAGAGCATAGTAAAAGGCTCCGAGGGTTTGCTTATAACCGCTCGATCATCCTAAAAGGCTCCAAACACTCTCATAAGTAGTTTGGTCAATCAAAAAGCTCCAAAGGCATCTATAAGCCCTTTGGTCAAATCCCAAAAGGCTCCAAGGGTTCCTAAAACCACTTGGTCATGTCATTCAAAGGCCCCGAGGGTTTCTTATAACTACTCGATCATCCTAAAAGGCTCCAAGCTCATCTATGAGTAGTTTGGTCAATCAAAAGGCACCAAGAGTTTCTTAAAAATTGCTTGGTCAACCCAAAAGCTCCAAGGATTCTTAAAATATCACTTGGTCATCCCAAAAAGTCCCAAAGGTGCTCATAAACCCTTTGGTCAAACCCAAAAGGCTCCGAGGGTTTGCTTAAAACCGCTCGGTCATCCTAAAAAGCTCCAAGGATTTTGCTGAAAAATCGCTTGGTCAATCTAAAGGCTCCAATGACATTTCCATATCATTTGGTCACTCCTAAAGGCTCCAGAGGCATGTACTCACCGTTTGGTCAGATATGAGGCTCAAAACTCATAAAAATTATAAAATCAATAAAATCCAAAAAATTGGTAAAGCATAAAATCCAAAAACATTTGCATTTGAATTTTGCATTTTCATTTTGCATTCACTCATGCATCCACTACATTATTGCATTGCATATAGGCATTCATCATCCATTGCATTCCATAATAGGAGGGATTATGTTTGTCAATATTACAAATGACACCATGTTTGTGTCTAAATCATGCATCTCTGCATTTATCATAAATCCATCATTCATGTGAGTAATTGTGTTTTTCAACACAACCTATTTTGTTGCTATGGAGATATACTAGGGTTTTTCAATCATTCAACCATACCTAGAGGTCTTATCAAGAGTTGGTAGAAAGCTTGCTTTGCTTTTGTAGCTGAGGTTCAGTTAGTATAGCCCTTAGCATATCAGAATCCTATCACTAATCAACAAATTAAACAATCCTAACAAGGACTAGGGGAAGATGAAAGTCATGAAGCAGGACCGGGTATCCTGAGGTGAAAAGAGTTATTCTTGCTTATCCCTCTATGTGGACGGTATGGGAAATGTTGGTAGTTGGAAAAAGGATAGGTTAGTTCCCTATTTAGAATCCCTTGCTTATGATAAAATGAGCAATATCCCAGAGTGATATCCCACATCAATCCTCAATATTGATACCCTAGATCGATATCATAGATCAACTTCCTAGATTGATATCCCATATTGATATCATAAGATCGATATCCTCAATCGATATACCAAAAATAGTTTTCCCAAGTAAATCCCCCAAAGGAAAGTTTCTAAAGAAAATTATCAAATGTAAATGCCGAAAAGTGAAGATCAAATGAAGATCAAAAAATAGGCTCAAATCAAGTTCAAAGTGAAGATCAAATGAAGATCATAAATCAAAGTTCGAGTGGAGATCAAATGAAGATCAAAAATCCAGTTCGAAGAGAGATCAAATGAAGATCCAGAGATAGTTCAGAATGAAGATGGAATCGACTCCCTTGCTTCACCACATATGAGCAAGTATCCCAAAAATTGAAGGATAGAAAGGAATGAGCCTGAATCCCTAGAATTGTCGGCACTACTATACCTTACGCATGATGATATGTCTGATACACTTGCATCTCGCTTGTGGGTAGACCAATGTTTGAATGTGGAAGAGCTAGCTTCAGGTGTCCTGCATTGCCTAGTGGCTTAGTCCAACTAAAATCTAAACTTGGGATTGGATAAGACATTTGTGGAACCCCTATCTTAGCAATGGGCTGAAAGAATCCCGCCTGACATCGGGGAACGCTCATGTCTTATCTTAAAATATTCATGTGCACACACAGGGATAATGAATAGTTAGGGCCTATCCTAGCAAAAGCCTTGCACTTCAAAAGTCTAGTGTGGTTAGTATGCAACTTTTGATAAGTCTACTAGGGTGTTTGAGTCTCATGGAAAACCTCAAAAATTTCTCTAATAGCAACAAAATATCAAATATCACAAACCATATAAAATCATCAAACTGCAAAGTATTGAGTCCATGATACATCATTATATAAAGCACAATCAAGATATAGGATAGATACCAGATGGATATTAGAAATAATATTTAGATGACCACTGACTATATCGTGCATATTTTTCAAATTTGCAAAAGAAAATAGAATGACACATTATATCATTCGCATCATAACATCGCATACCATTGCATTTCATATATGGGTGATTAATTGATTAAATTCTTATCTTAAGGATTTTCAATTACATTCATGATTTTTATACATTCTGTGGTGTCGTCCATTAGATTGATAAACATAATTGCATTCATTCCTTATGTTTTAAGTGATTAAAGCATACAGGTTCATTTACATTAGATTACCATCATGTAAATAATGCATTACATACATCGCACATCTAAGCATCTAGATCACTACATATCATCATCATCATAAATTAAATAGCTATCTAGTGCATGTCATCCATACATCACATCATATAGCATCAAATTAACATAAGCATTGCATCCATGTGCATCACATAAACATAAAATTAAAAATACACAAGTACACATAATGAGTCATAAATGATCAATCTCATATATATATATATATGTGTGTGTTTTATGTGTGTGTGTCCAACAGAGTACATTAGGAGTACAAAATGCCCATAGGCTACAATCGTGTAGGTCCTAGACCTTACACCAAAAATGGTACATATGCAAAAATGTAGCCTAGATCTAGTAGAGCCCTAGCTCTAGCCTGCTCCCCTAAACTGGAGCTCTCACCACCTCCCTCAGCCCTATGCTCTAGAGCCTGCTCTGTAGTCAGCTCTAGTGCCTATTGTGTGCCCTACTGAGGGCCCTATGTGCCACCTAACCCAAAGAGGCCTAGCACATGGGATACTAGTATGTCTATGTGGCTAGACCTATGACTAGAGGTCGCACCCATCTCCCTGTGACCCTTGTGAGAGCTGCCTCCATGTGTGCTAGAGGACCTATGTGTCCTCTCTATCCTATGAGTCCACTGGCTGGAGCTCATTATGGACTATCCTGTAGTCCTAGACCTGGTCCTCTGAGACCCCATAGCATGTCTATCCTCTAGCACCTCCAAGCCCCACAATATGATAAAGCCCTCTAGCTAGGAGATGTGAGCTGCCCTCACATCACAAAGGTCATTTCCCTCCTCTACAAGGGAAGTGAGCCACCTAATCTCTGCCATGGGATCACCACCTCCTAGAAGTATAGCTGATGGTGCTACTGGTGGTGCCATGATAGCCTGAGATGAGGAGGGGTCTCCTCTATGAGCCTAGGACTGAGCCAAGTCCCTCTCTACTATAACCATAGCTTGTTGTACCTCTGATACCTGTAGTGAGCTAGTCAGCTCCTGAATCTGACCCTCTACTACTATGGCATGAGTCGTGGCACCTGTGAGCTCCTCCTAGATCTACTATCACTGTCTCTCACTATGAGCTAGCTTCACCTCTAACATGGTGATGCTAGTGTCCCTCTATAGCATCTGAGTGTGGAACCACCCAACCTGGCTCTATAGATCTGCTACCTAGGCTAGCAGCTAGCCTACCTCACTATCTGGAGGCACCTCACCCTCATCTAGTGCCTCCTCCTCGATATCCATAGGGGGTGCATCTCCTACTATAGCCTCTACCCCCTAACCACCCTCAGTCCATGGGTGCACATTGCACCCCTATGGATCAGCCTCAGCCTCATCATCAACCGCAAGGGGCCTAGATCCCTACCACTATAGTAGCGACCACCAAGCATCATATGCAGGAGTAGTCCCAACCATAAAAACCCTTGACTCCTAGAAATCATCAATCGCATCCCCAAGTGTTGTCGATTGTATCCACTATAAACCTATCTCTAGAGCCAACCCTGTAGATGATCGATAGCTCTAGTATATCCTAAACTAAGCCAAACTACCATAAGACACGAGAGTAAAAATGGTACTCCCTGATCTCATCCTTGTGACCCAGGAGCCACCTATCCCGATGAGCCTGACGTAGCCGCTCATCAGCCTTCAACCATGTAGGGCACCCCATGTATGGGTGCCACTCTATATCATCAAGCCTCAATCCTATAAATCTACTAAGGTAATGCTCAATATCCCCTACATGGGACCTACTCTAGAACCCCTCCTCCTCATGAGGCCAACAAGCTACGTAGCACTGATGCGCATCATCAATAGTAGTCAATCTCAAGTGGTAGCTCTATAGGATGCTCAATGTGGATATGCTACCAACCCTAGATCTATAGTAGTAGGCTATAGATGATGCCTACCCAACTCTTACAAGTCACCTGATACAGCTCTCGGTAGAGCTAGCATAATAAAGTGCTCCCCTAGGCTAGGAGTAGTGGCCGATGGATGGTGCTCTAAACAACCCTCCTGACACTAGCAAGAAGGTTCTAGGGGATCCTCACACTTGAGGAGTCTAGAAGGACTATCTGCATGACCAAGTGCATGAAGACTACCTCTCTGATAGAGAAGATGTGCTCCCCCTACTAATAGCCGATGTGTACACCTCCGTGATCCATCTACCATTGGGCCTCATCACTCCGATCACCAAAGATAGCATCACAAACAACCTTCTTCCTCTGAGAGGAAGAGGAGGTGATGGCCTCACCATCAATAGGGATCCTAAAGATCTGATAGACATCCTCCAGGGTGATGGTCATTTCACCCATCGATAGATGAAATGTGTTGGTCCGAGCATTCCAGCTCCGGGCCAACGTGGTCATATATGTTGTATCTACCCTAATCATGGGTAGATCCAAGACATAGCCAAAGCCAATGGCTCCGAACCACTCCCGCTCCCCTATAGTAAGCTGTCCATGGAGGGTGCGAAGTATGTCTAGCTCTCGAGCCCTAGAAGTCAATGTCTAGAAATAAACAATGCATAAGAGAAAAATCTAACTAAAAACAAGCAAAAATAGATAAAAAATGACTCTAAAAACGTCAAAAACATCAAGAAAATTCAAAAGGCATCTCAGACATGCAATAACTAGCATTAATTTCCAGAAAACCTTAGAAAAGTGAGAAAAATTAGAAAAATTTTCCAAAGTCATCGAACCACGGGTCAACCTTGTGGTCCGACTGCGGTCAAATTTGATCATTGGAAATTTAAATTCTAACCGCAACTGATAGCTGTGGTTCCCAAACTGACAATTGGGAGCCATAGGTGCCAGCTATGGTCTAGGAATGAGACCCATTTTGGGTCCCTTCCTAGCCTAGCTAGACAAAAAATAAAAATCTAACCTAGCCTAGTCTACGGTGAGGTTCATTGCCAACAATTTAGTGAAGTTCATTAACCCATTACTTAATGCGGTTTATTTTTTAGTTGGTAATGAGTGTGAGGACTCGGTTTCGAGTTACCTTACCTACACCATGGCCTCTGCTAGTGGATGGTTATCCTGGGTCCGCCATCGGGGTACGAGTGAAATTTGAGGTCAAGTTTGGCAGCATTTCGGATCAAGGAATGTCTCTCACCTCTTAGAGCTCTCTGAAATGCAATTATTTGAATGAGAATAATGAAATTTTCAAAGTGGGAAAGCTATTTATAGTTTGCCCTAATTTTGATGGACCGCAGCCCCGACTTGCGGTTCCCAAATTGGAAATTTTCAACCGTAGACCGTACCTGTGGTTTGCAACCAGCATTAAATGCACTCAAACCCCACCGTGGGAAGGTCTAAAATGGTAAATTAATGACTCCTAATGGATCAAATTTCAAAAAGAGCAATCAATATTGCAAATTTGGTGATGTTCAAAGCACCAAGATTGATCAATAAATCAAAATTAACAAAAAAATCAAATAATTAAAAACCAAATGCGCCTCGTATTCAGTAATTTACCCTATACACTTGGCGGTTGCAGCGACTTGCGATCCATGCAATTCGAAAAGATGAGTAAATTACCATAAGGACATTTGGGGTAAAATTGTCATCATTGATCTGATATGCTTCTTTTCAATCCCTAAGAAGGCCTTCGAGGCTGGACTGCTCCATGGGAATGAGGCGTTGCATGTCATTTCTCCTATGACATATTTTCAGCAAATCATCGATAATTTGATTCAACACAAATCTAATTGGACTTGTATCAATTTGATTCCCTAAGATGGCTATTGCAGCCCGACTACTCCATGGGATAGAAATGTGCAAATACTATTAACAGTTGGAATCAGAAGTTGAACTAGGCCTAGCCAAGGCATTAAAATGCTCAAATCTAAATTTGTTCAGATCATTCATAGTGGTCAAGTGACCTCGTCGCTTCAATCATTGTCATTACCCTCATCGACTCATCGCTTGAGGGGGTAGTCATAATATCAAATCATAATCAAAATCAGTAGAAGATCCTTGAGATCGTAGATCCCTTGATCTTGTCAAAATTGCGTTCGTCCTTGCGAATCATTGTCAACAACTATCATAAGCTTACCCCTTTGCTTGGGGAAAATAGCAAATATGATAATTTATTTGTAACTCTCATCCTTTCGGTTATATAGGCCTAACTCCTATTGTAGCGCCAAAGCTACTCGAATGTCTGATGATGAGTGCAAACTCTTTCAAGTTTAAGCCTCCAAAGAGTTGGAAGCAATGATTCCAGGATGCGCATCCTTTTGCAGGACCTGGGGCATCTAATGTTGATCCGACTAATGATCATCATAGAACCTTCGACATCATTTTAGGAGGTCTATTTTTGCTCAGCGTTGTTCGATCTCATAATGCATCTCAAAAGGGGCATCTGTAGACACCTAAAACGCGTCATGTCGAGGGCGACTACTCATATGGACATGCTACAAGACCATATGGAAGATCTTGGATAGACTCCAAGATAGAGCAAGAGCAGTGGTTCTAACCACTCAAGTTGGGCTCCTTGGCCTAATCAGTCTGAACCATAGCCCAGACCTACGGTCTATAGTCTGAACCATGGCTAAGGCCTATGGTTTATAGTCTGAACCGCAACTACAACCTACGGTCTTAACTGAAGTTCAGTTGGCCTTCATCCGAGCCAAATCGGTTTGAACGACCATTTGTTCTAGAAGAAGGTGGTTAGAGGATGGAAGCTTCCAATCCAACTATCCTAACCACCCCTTCTTGATCTTGGCTTCTCCATGAAGCCACCCCTAGCCCTGGGACATCCTATAAGTACCCCTTCAAATGGGGGAAAAGATATAGAGCATTTTGATAGCGAAGCATCGAAATATTAAAGAGAATGCATTTTTAGAGCAACGAAGCCCTATCGAATTGTGGACTCACTTGAGTGCATAGAGAGAGCCTTGTTGCCATCCCCATTGCCAATTTGTCAAACATCATGACGAATTAGGCCATGGATGCCCTAAGGACCTAGGAGAGCCAAGAAATGCTAATTCGGGCAAACGGAGGCCCCATTCAACGATTCAACCACCAAAATTGTCAGAGGACACCGAAGGTGACCCTTGAACATCAATTGGACAAGGAGATCAAGCCCACAACCCTTGAATTTGGAGGGCAAACCACTTGGTTGCTCACCATGGCTTTCAGCCATGGTTTATAGTGCAGACCGCTAATCAGAGCTACGGTTTGCAACAGAGGTGACTTCTCCTTACTGTTTCATTTCCAGTATGCTTAATTAGATTACATTTAGCATTTTCATGGTTTAATTAGGATTTTAGAGACTTCTGACCAACATAATTAGTGTTTTTACTAATTTGTCCTCATTATAGTAGAATATGCATTAATGGCTTCTTTTCACGCTTTCATGCTTCATTTCGCATAATTGATCCATTAGATTGATAGTTGTAGTTCTTGTTTACATATTTCAAGCAATCTTGATGAATCTTGCATATGTCTAACACCTTTTATTAGCTTTCTTGATTTTAGTTATAATGGCATATACATGTTTATTACCTTCAATGGGCCTCATCACGAGAGGCTGCCTATGTTTTTAACTATCTTCTGTTGTTTCTTGATCGCAAGGATCTATATTCAAAGGAGTCTAAATCATAATTCCTTCCTCAACGCGAAGAAGAGGGTCTACTCCACCCTAGGGCAGTTTGCGACTATTTGGAAAAGCATTTATAGTGCGCCTACCCCATTGGGGGCTTTGGCAATTGTATTAAGAGTATCAACATTCTGGTGACCCTAAGAGGGGCAATATTGTAACCGCATTTCATTGACAAAATTAATAAAAGAAACACGCATTTTCATTGTTACATGCAATCTTGTTATTTTGTCATGCTTTCATGTTGATTTCATTAATGCAATAGCTAGGTGTACGCTTTTTGGGATAGGTCGGGGCCTAAGCCCTTTCAAACCCAAATTTTACCATAGTAAAAAATAGAAATGGTTCAAATTACCTTAAATTAAATATGTTATTATAAATTTATCAAATGGTATTAGTTTAACTTGTTAAACTCCTTATCATTCATGGAGGTCCTTGCTCAAAACTTTTCAACTAGTTGAAAAATGTGATGATACCACTATGTGGTCATAATATGATACTAGGTGACATGTTGGCAAATATTATATCATATTATGGGTTTGTGTGGAATGGTTTCCAATATTTTTTCTCCTACTGCTCTTATCCGTTCTTTGTTGCACCCTTGTCATGGGTGGGAGAAGAAAAAATGAAATACACATGGTTATCTATGTGCATGATAATCTAAGTGGAAGTAACAGGATTTCCAAATCTATTGCAGGATTGTTAGGTTTGCATTCTAAAGCTGACAAGTTTAGAACCATTAGGGCAACAAATGATTCTATTACTCAACATCCTTACCCTATGCCTATTGGAAGGTTTGTGTGTATAATATGAGGACTTTATATGCATGTAGATCTAGTTGGATAAGAATCTACTTTTCCATTAATTTGGATGTTAGTCTTTAACTATAATAGTGGAAAGTAGAGCACAAGTTATGACATGTTGCAAGTGCAAGATATTGATAATTTTTTGAGTTGTAGTGAAAATTTTTGATGGAAAAGTTCATATTTACCTACAATAGTGTCATCATGACTATGGAAAAAATTATTGAGGAAATATTATTATCAAGTTTAACATTACAACTAGGAAATAGACACTTGATCCACCATCATAGTCTCCTAAAATTCTATGTTTTATTGTTAATTTATAAAACTATATTGTGAAGTATGTACTATTATAAGAGCTACTATAAATGTTAGTACTTGATATAAAAATGTAAACCCAAAGTGAAGTTGAGTTTCTTATTCATGATATGCAATATATAGGAAAACATAAAATGCAAATGTGAGAGCATTAAAACAACCTGTAACAGAGTGCCAAACAAGGATAATGCTTGATCACAAACATAGTGCACACAACTAAGAATTATTAGAAAACAAATGCAATCTAACAGTTCTAACAATAGTAGCCTAAAATAAGTAAATGCAAAACTTATGTGAGGTATACTATACCTTCACGTATTACATCAATGCATGCAATAATAAAATATGCAATACAATAATAATATATCTTAGGCTAAAATGAATAATCCTAAGTATCCTCAACATTCCTAATTATAGAAGCATTGAACCCCAATGATCTCAACAAATCTGGAATATCACGAACCATCTGATGGTGAGAGATCCAGTGTACCTAGTATGGAAGTTGATCGCGATGAGTGATAATATAGGAAGTGGTCAAATCTTGTCAATTCTAATGAGTCTTCATGTCGAAAACTCAATCTATATCAAGTGGAAATTGAAATTTAGGTACCAAATCTGTTATATAGCTAATTATAGGTACAGTCTCCAAGGTTGAGTCCTGATATGGCTTCAAAAGATCCACATTGACAACATCATGGATGCCAATATGTGAAGTAAGGTCCAAAAATAATGCATTATTAGAGATATGATAAATATTGGTGTATAGCCTAGAGCGGAGAGGCTTGAGCTTGCTATGTGCCTTCTCTAAAAATTTTCATTTATCCAAGTGAATCCAGACTCTATCACCAACCTAAAAAGTATGAGGAATGTGATGCATGTCCATCACTTTCTTCTACTGCTACTAAGTCCTCTGTAGTATCTATGTTGCCTTATCCTAGAGGCTCTAAAATGTTTTTATGAAAGAGGTTGCCTTATATTACTCCTTCTCCATGTGTGCAGTGGTGGGAGAGGGCAAGGCGAGAGGTAACTCATAAGGTGTAAGTGGCTGAAATCCTAGATAAACCTCAAAAGGTCAATGTGTTGTGGAGCTATGAACCACTCTATTGTATGCATGCCCAATGTGAGTAAGGCTCATATCCCACTTAGTCGGTGAGGTGTGGTGGTAGATCCTCAAACTCTATATTAGTGTATGATTCACAACTTTAGTCTACCCATCTGACTAAGGGTGGAAAGCCATGGAAAAATTAAGGGAAAACCCAAAAATTTTCCACAAAGATCTCCAAATATTTCCCACAAAATGTGGATCTCTATAAAAACAATGCTAGTGGGAAGACCAAAGGATCACCACACTATCTCAAAGAACAACTATACCAAATTAGGTGTTGTACTAGTCTTCTAGCATGGAATGAATTTGGCCATATTATTGAATTGGTCCACAATCACAAAAAAACTATCATTTTGCCTCATTGTCAAGGGAAACCCACTAACCAAGTCCATGGATATGCTCTCCCAAGGATGTGAAGGAATAGATAATGGAACACTCAAACCCAATTTCCTATTTGCTGATTTGGAGCGACAACATATGACACACTATCTCAAGAATCGCATGACATCTCTTTGCATGTGAGTCTATTAGAAGAATCGTTGTAAGTGGTGGAGTATTTTATGTTTCTAAAAATGACCTCCATAAAGATTTGAGTGGGATTATTTGATGAGATAAACCCTATTCTCCTATGGTACACAATTTTTTTCTATCTTGTACAAGAGTCATGTGGTAGTCTTGAAAAGGAGTGAGGTTGGAAGATGAAGGGTGTACAAGATGATGATGAACTTTGCTAAAATCTAGATCAAGAGCATATAGAGGTGGCCAAGTTTGAAATCCAATATGGTAGGTAGTCACAATTGTATTCAAGACTTGAGTCGTAGAATGACGACTCAAGAAATTAGCCACTATATTAGTTGTTCCACTTATTTGCAGTAGTTCCACTTGATGACCAAGTGGAACTGCTACAAATAAGTGGTCCACTTCATATGTTGTGCTTCCTCAATCTTGGTTTATGACTATAGAAAATTAAGAGGTATGTGATCCATGTGCACAATTGTTTCTTTCCCAAGAATATAGTGTCTCCAATATTTGATGGCTTGGACCACTGCATATAACTCTATACATTGAGTAGTTTATTTTGGTAGCTAAAAAGGTCTCAGAATTATATACCATAGGGTGCTCATATTGCTTCAAAACAACTCCTAGTGTAAACTGTGAGACATCTATCTCTATCTAAAATGGTTGAGAGAGGTAGGGGAGGATACGAACAGAGGCAGTGCACAATTTATTTTCAAGGTCTCAAAGGCTAGTTTATGTTCCTTAGTCCAATGAAACCTAATCTTGGCTTTCATGAGATGATGCAAGGGATGAGCAATGGTAGAATATCCAGGAATGAACTTACGATAGAAATTTGCAAGTCCAAGGAAACTCCTAAGATCAATGATAGATAAGGGAGTTGGCAATTTTTGGAGGACTTCTACCTTTGTAGGATCTACATGAATTTCTTGTTGATTTAATATAAAGCCAAGGTAGGAGATTAAATTTTGGGCAAATGAACACTTAGGAAGGTTAGCAAAAAGTTGGTTCTCATCAAGGGTGTGTATAACCTGATCTAAATGCTGCAAATGATCCTTCCAAGTGGTTGAATATACAAGGATATCATCCAAGTATATGATCACAAAGTTTTCTAGGAAATCCCTAAACACTTCATTCATCAACCTCATAAAGGTTGCATGTGCATTCGTAAGGCCAAATGGCATCACCAACCACTCAAAGAGCCCAAATTTAGTCTTGAATGTGGTTTTCCATGTATCTTCTACTTGAACCCTTACTTAATGGTATCCACTCTTTAGATTAATTTTAGAGAAAAAATTACCCCTTGAAGTTGATCTAACAAGTCATCAATGCGAGGGAGAGGATATCTATTTTTTTTTGTGATTTTATTCAATGCATGAAAATCAATACAAAGTCTCTATGAGCCATATTTTTTAAGCACCAAAAGAATAGGGGAAGCACAAGGAGAAGTGCTAGGCTGAATGAATCCTTTTGCTAACAAATACTCAATTATGTTTGATTTCATTCATTTGTATTACTGATTGCCTGTACATAGGTGCATTTGTAAGTGAAACTTCTAGAATTATGTCAATGTTATGATTTATCTCTCTTTGGTGGTAGAGTGGTGGGTTCATTAAACACAACTTGATGTGATTGCAAAATATTTTGAAGTGCAACATTATTTGTGTGGAATTTAGTAGTGTGTGCTTGGTCCTTCACATGTGTGGGTCTTATGAAAATCAATGTCAATTCCTATGCTTGATTCACTGCTTTTCTTTCTTGGCTACAACTTAGCACTAGATTAGATGTGTCCTTAGTGCATTCCACCAGATATCACTTACTGTTAAATTCTAGAGTGTAGGTGTTATTTTTAGTGTGATATATAACATTCCTATCATATTTATAGGGTTTTCAAAGAATTACCTTACTCATGAGCATCTGGTGATTGTTACACCACTTTCTGCAATTGTCACTTCCATTTCACCCCCATTTAATATACCTTCCACTTCCATTTCACTTTTTGTTTCTCAGTCACTAGTCATTGATGCTCCCTTTTCTATTCCCTCTTCTTCTATTTCTCTTTCTTTTAGTTATTTTGCATTCACACCCAATCTATTTTTTCTCCCTTCATCCTCCATTTTGGTTACTTATACTACAACTTTAAGTACACAATATCTTACTTGAGTAAGTATAACTGTAGTTGAACCCCTTGATTTCATTCCCTCAACCATCTTAATTTCTTCAACTATTCCCATTTATACTTCCCTTCCTGAGACAAATACTCAATACGCTAACTTTCCCTTTTCTCCATTCCTTGAGTTGCAAGTGTTGCCAGAGTCAAATATGGAGGTTGTGCCAAAGCATCCTGTTGTAGCAAAAATAAGTTGAACCCACTAGAGTTCATCACAGTGGCAAAAATGCCGTAAGAAAAAAGAGGCTCAAGCTCTAGAAAATACATTGAATAAGGTCTCCTTTGACCTCGAATCTATGGATTCCCACATTGTAAATATGATTTCCTAAGTCCAGAAGCCCCAATGAGAGATAGCTCCAAGCGATTATGTTTATGAAGTCATTACAGAGGACCTAAAAAAATATTGATATTATAGAGAATATGGGGAATATTCTGGTGGATATGAGCTCACCTTACCTGTATGGTGAGCATTATAAGAAGATATTTTTTGAGGTTGAGGCAAATATCATTGAATTGGAAGAATCTCTAGACAAAAATAGGGCACAACTAGAGACTGTGAAATCAGAGGTAGAGTGTTGGCAGTGGAAAGAAGAAGACTTGGAGAAAGCATCTTAGTAGCATCAAAAAATATGGGAAGAAGCTAAAAAATAGGTGCAAAAATTAACTACCCAACTAGAATCTTTATAGAATCAGTTAGCTGAAAATACCACACAATTAGTGGGGTTATCCAAGGAGAAGATCAAGGAAGCTCACCACCGTTTGACTAAAGACTACACAAAATGGGTAGCGAAAGTGCTCATGGTTCTACTGTATATTCATGAGGCCCGGATAGTAATTCTCCTTGGTGATCAAACTTTGGAGTATGTCGAGGAGCAACTGGAACCAAAATTAGAGATGACACTAAATATTCAGGTATTAGCTCAGTCTGAATTTTGAATTACACCAATGAGCGGGATGGATCGAGCTTGGTCTAATGCTAGGATTACAATGCACAACTATTTTTCTAGATTGGATATGACTAGAGAGGGCTGAAGGATAGTTACTATGTTTGAATAGGAGTGTTGCATTTCAATAATTTATTTCAAGGTTATAGTTGATGTCCGATTTTTGAGCTTCACGGATGATTAGGGGGCAGATTCTAGTGAAATGAGAGTTGGAGACAGCCTAGAAATATTGTGTAGAAGATACCTTAGAGATCGATAGCTAGATGGAGCCAATTATATATGAACATGTACTACCATTCATGAATAGGCTCACGCACATCGAGTCATCCCTGTTGGAGCTTATTCATGTTGGAAATATTAAGTATAGTGGTTGTCATTGATGTCAAAGGTAAAATGGTTGAGATTTATCTTCAAGGTTGAAATAATAAAATGTAAGGTAAATATCTTCAAAGGATTCATGAGGCAAAAATATTGATCTCAAAGGTACAATAGTTGTCAAGGAAAAAATATTTTCCATGGTTATGTTAGCAAGAAAAATACAAGACCTTATTTGGTTGAAAAGGAAAATCATTTGACAAAGGTTCACAAGCAAAATATTATAATATTTAAAACCAAGGTTTAAATATTATAATAAAAATAAATTTGAATTTTAAAAGGTGCCAAAATTCAAATTCAAATGGTGGAAATAAAAATGAGAGCCAACGTATTCATAAAGCTCGAGTTGCATATTAAAGGAAAAAATAATTTATTTGCCAAGGTTTTTGATTAAGCATGATTCGCACCATTCGTTGAGGGCCGATAGAAGAAAAGACAAGTGCACACATTTCAAAGTAGGGATAATGATTTGAAAAGGAGGTAATGCATGAGTTTTCAAACTGGACAGCTAGCCCAAGTGGCAAGCAGATCCTCCGCAAGTTGTGGCAGGTGAGAGGTCATGTGTTCGAGGTAAAGCAAGTTTATTTTGCTTGGAGTTTTATTGAAAAACAAACTATCTATGGAAGAGGATGTCAAATAATAGTTTAAGTATTATAAGTCTTGTGTGGGAATCTAGCCCATGTGGTAGCCTAGCTTGTGCTAGATCACGGGCCAACAAGAGGTGGTAGTTTCGAATCGTGATGATTACATCGAAAAGGGCACAAAATTTTTGAATTAAAATTATTCCCAAGGTATAAGGTATGCGCTCCATTTGTTTGCATTAGGGAGTCATAAGGTTAAATTTTTGCATTATCATTTGGGGTCAAAGGACAACGTGAAAAATTAAATTCAGATCTTTATGAGTGGTTGTATAAGGTGCATGTGATAGATTTGTTATTGAGATATTGAGTGCATTGAAAATCATTTTACTTTAGTAGGAGGTATAAGGTGTATGTGGTTAATTTAAATAATTATAATTTGTACATTGAGTTGTTAAGTGCTATAAGAAACATTGTGGTGTGTTGATAATTATTTTTTTTTCAATTAGGAGTAATAAGGTGTTATCATGGTTTAATTATTGTGTGTATTCCTACATGGTGAAAGAAAGTTTGAAGGGTTTTGTTCTTTGATTAAAAACCTTTATTTTGGGAAATTAAAAGGAGTTGTAAGGCATTATCTCTGTGCATATTTTTGAGAGAATTTTTTCATTTGGATGATTTAAAAAGGTGTTATGCTAACTAACACTTGAAGTGGCATAAGAAAGATAAAATATTTTGAGATAGATTTTGAGGGCTCATATTCATCAAAGCAAGTTAAGAGGTATGGTGATATCATTCCTTATTTAAGGTGTTTGGTTGAGAAAATATTTATGAATCATAACATGGAGAAATAAGGATTATATATGTGCATTGTTGGAAACACATGTGCTAGGGTTTGTGAACAAGTTGTGCTTCATTGTTGAATGAGATTGAAACACATGTGCTAGGATTGAGAGCAAGTTTTGTGCATAATATTGATTGATATTGGGATAAACTTGCAAAGGTCAAAAAGCATATTTGTGAAGTAATTTGTGCATTGGCCTTGAGTGATATTTGGAAAGAACATATTGTGAAATTGTATTGCATATCATTTTCTATGTGTTCTTGAACAAGAATTCTAGGTAGAATATGTCTGAAGTACTTTGATCAAAGCATGTGTTATGAGCAAGTTTTGAGCATGTGTTAGAGCATATTTGGGCAGATTTGAGCAAGTATTGTGATAATATTTGAAGTAGGTTTGGGAAAGAGTTGAGAGTATATTTGAACAAGCCTTGTGAGAAGGCTTGGTGCAGATTTGGGTAGATTTGTGATAAGGTTTTGTTTCTGATTTGAGCAAGCCTTATGAGTAGGCTTGGTGCATTTTTTAGCAGAGTATTGAGTTGGATTTGGAGCAGACTAGAGCATAAATGAGAGGTGTCTCCTATGGATAGAGGTCCATGAACCAAAGTTGAGGGGATAGAGTTCTCCTGTGGATAGAGATCCACGAACTTGAGCATAGGGGATTGGTGTCTCCTTTGGATAGAGGTCCATAAACATTGTAATAAGGATTTGGTTCCCAAGATATTTGTTGAGAAAATTTAGAAGAAATATTTTCTCCATGGATGTAACCCACATTGGGTGAACCACGTTAAATCTATGTCTCTCTTGTGTGTGATGATATGTGCATTGCTTTGCTACTACTATTGATGATATTGGTTAACACTACTTTGGAAAGATATTGCAATTGATAACATTGGATAATATTATTTTGGAAAGAAAAGAAAAAGTTTATCTTATACTTTTCACCCCTCCCTCTCAGTATAAGCTTGTGTTCTTCAATTGGTATCAGAGCAAGATCCTTCAAAAAGTCTAACAACTTGAAGGAAGATCTTACAAGAACACACAATGGCCACTAAAATGATAGAGGTTGCTCCTATGATTGAAATCAACAAAAGAGACTCAGAATTGGATGACTTAGAGAAGGAATTTACTGCTACTCTAGTTGAATTGGAGGTTCAAGTACAAAAGGATGAAGAAACAAAGACAAGGTTTCTACAAGATCTCAATGACCTAAAGGTTAAAGTTGAAGAGGCAAGAAGAATTGAAGAAGTAATGATTGAGAAATTAAAGGCAAAAGAGTTGGAATGTGAAAATTTGGAAAATGAGGTTGTCTCTTTGAGAAAGGAAGTTAAAAAATCTAAAAGGAAGTCACAACAAGATATAAGGTTACAAAAGGAAGAATCAAGCTCAACAGGGATATCAAAGAAAGCAACTGATGATGGACCCATGACCTATGTTGATGAACTAAAAAGGAGTAAAAACACCAAGGAGGAAGAGAGCAAAGAATCATCATGGACAAAATTCAATTACAAAAACAAACCATATCATCCAAGGAAATCAAACAGGTTTCAATACTTCTTCCATGGTTATTGTTTCTCATGTAATGAATATGGTCATAAAGTTGTACATTGCATGATCAATATGAAAAATGATGTTAGAAATTTCAATTCATTTACACCTCTCATGAATAGCGACATCATATGTTACAAATGCAATAATTTTGGGCACAAAGCCAAATGGTGTAAAACAATGTTTCCTGAATCAAGCAAAAAGAGGGAAGATCAAAAGGTTCAAAAGGATACAACCTCAAAAGTTTGGAAAAAGAAAGAGGAACAAGAAAAAGAGAAGTCAATGTTGGTACAAACAACTCTTCATGTACAAGATGAGAGAAATCAGTGGTATGTTGATAGTGGTTGTTCAAGCCATATGATAGGTGACAAAAGTAAATTTCTTTCTCTTAAAGAAATCAATGGAGGATCAGTAAAATTTGGTGATAATGCTTCAGCTAAAATTGTTGGAAAAGGTACTTTGAGTTTAGATAATGGAAAATAAAAAATAGAAAATGTGTTGTATGTTAAGGGATTGAAGCACAATTTACTAAGTGTAAGTCAACTTTGTGATCAAGGGCACACAATCACTTTTCATCCAAATGGATGTGAGATCAGGAGATCCAAGACATGAAAGCTTATTGCAGATGCCAGTAGAACTACAAACAATCTCTACCTATTAAGTGAGATTAAAGGAGAAAAATATTTTTTATCACAAGAAGATGAGAGCTGGTTATGGCATAGAAGAATGGGTCATCTAAACTTTGACAACATAGTAAAAATAAGCAACAAATAGGTAGTCAAAGATTTACCCAAGATAAAAAGACCCCCAAGTACAATTTGTGCACAATGTCAACATGGTAAGCAAACAAGAACAAGTTTCAAGTCAAAAGAGTTTTCTTCATCCCAACCATTGGAACTAGTTCACACTGATTTATGTGGTCCTACAAGGACAAAGAGTTTACAAGGTGAAAGTTACTTCATGCTATTTATAGATGATTTCTCCAGAATGACTTGGGTAACTTTCTTAAAAGAAAAGTCAGAAGCTTTTGAAAAGTTCAAGACATTCAAGGTTCTAGTAGAAAATGAAACAGGTAAAAAGATCAAGTGTCTAAGATCAAATAGAGGAGGAGAATTCACTTCAGGTGAATTCATAGAATTTTGTGAACAACATGGAATCAAAAGAGAGTACTCAACAGCAAGGACTCCACAACAAAATGGAGTAGTTGAAAGAAAAAATAGAACTATTGAGAATATGGCCAGAGCTATGCTAAATGAGTCTAAGATTTTAGATGGTTTTTGGAGAGAGGCAATTCATACAACTGTTTATATCATCAATAGAGCTCAAGTAAGAGTAAATCATCACAAAACCCCATATGAGCTTTGGAAGGGAAGACCAACTACTATGAAGTATTTTAGAGTTTTTGGGAGCAAATGCTACATTAGAAGAGAAGAGAAAAATTTGGGTAAGTTTGATTCAAGGTGCGATGAGGGTATTTTCCTTGGCTATTCCACAAAGAGCAAAGCCTATAAATGCTATAATAAAATATCACATACAATTGTGGAAAGTACAAATGTAAGAGTTGATGAAGAAATAGGGCCAAGAGAACCAGATCAAGAGATTGTATATCAAGAAGGAGAAAGTTGCCAAGAAGAATTAGGTGAAGAATCAGAAGAAGATGAAACACAAAGAACACCACCTAAGACACCATCTAGGTATGTGCAAAAGAATCATCCAAGAGATCTGATTATTGGGAATCCATATGAAAGACAAACAAGGAGGAAGATAATAGGAACATGTGAACATGCAAATATTTCTTTGCTATCTAAAATTGAGCCCAAGGATTTCAATGAGGCAAGAGAAGACAAATATTGGGTCAAGGCAATGGATGAAGAGTTGGATCAAATAGAAAAGAGTGAGACTTGGGAACTTGTCCCATGACCAAAAGACAAGAATGTAATTGGCACTAAATGGGTTTATAGAAATAAGTTAAATGAAGATGGTCAGGTAGTTAGAAACAAAGCAAGACTGGTATGCAAAGGCTATGCATAGGTTGAAGGGATTGATTTTGAAGAAACATTTGCTCCTATTGCACGTCTTGAGGCCATAAGAATGTTTTTGGCATTCTCAAGTTTCAGAAACTTCAAAGTATATCAAATGGATGTAAAATCAACTTTTCTCAATGGTTTCTTAGAAGAAGAGGTCTACATTGAGCAACCTGAGGGTTTCAACCTGACAGATAAGCCAAATTATGTATGCAAATTAAAGAAGGCTCTTTATGGACTAAAGTAAGCCCCTAGGGCTTGGTATTCAAGGTTGGATAAGTATCTTCAAGAACAAGGTTTCAAAAAAGGAATAGCTGATAATAATTTATACATCAAAAATGAAGGAAATGACTTGTTGATTATGGTGGTCTATGTGGATGATATCATTTTTGGAGGCAGTAATGATAAGATGTGTCAAAAATTTGCAAAGTGTATGCAAAATGAATTTGAAATTTCAATGCTTGGTGAGTTGTCCTTCTTCCTTGGATTGCAGATTTCATAATTAGAAAAAGGTATATTTCTCTCACAAACCAAGTATATAAAAGAAATTTTTAAAAAATTTAGACTAGAGGATTGCAAACTAGTGAGTACCCCCATGGTCATAGGATGTGTAGACACCAAATTACAGCCACTAAACCTCTATCCTAACCATCCCACCACCCACTTGTCTTCCATTCTACTCTCTCGCCAATTATTTGGCCCAATTCCACCTTCCCACCATTTCCTAGCCTAATTGGGATTATTTTAATAATATTTTATAATATTTTATATTTTATATAATATTTTATTATATTTTAATATATTTTATATTAAATATATATAAATAAACTCAATTAACCTCATCCGTTCGATTAGATTTAATCTCCACCCTCCATATTCATTAATCCATGCCACATTAAAAAATCAATCTCAACCTTAGGATTCAATTTAATTTCAATCGCACAATTAAAAAGTGTCAAGTTGAAACCCTAAGAGAACCCTAAGTTGAATTATAAGTAAGAGCATTTGTAAATGCTCAAACACTGGAACCCTGGAATTTGGAGATGAGATTTTGCATTCAAAAGGAATTATTGGTGAAGACCTAGCATAGAATCCTAAAGATCTAAAGCCCTAGTCCATCAATAATACTTTTGCTATTCCAGCTACCATCCATCCATCCTCACTCACCGCCACAGCAATCCTCCATTTGCCACCTTCGTTGCCATGCCTTCGATCTATCTCTGCAGATTTACCCTACCCTGCAGGCACTGTTTCAAGCTTGCAAAGCTCACTGTAGAGCCTACCGAGCACTCTCTAGAGCTTACCCTATCTGCAGGTGCATGCTAGAGCATTCCAAGATCACTATAGATCTTGTCAGGCACTCTTTAGAGCCTGCCACATCACCAGGTGTAAACCAGAGCCTATAAATCTTGCGTCCTAGCCTACCATGTGTGCACCAGAGCCTACCGCCATCAACAAACCTCAAATGTTAAGCTAATACATCAACAGATCTGCGATGCCATCTACAATAACTGATCAATAGCAAGGTAAATCTCATTTTTGTATATCCTATTTAGTAATTTTTTGATCTTGCATGCTCTCTAATTTTATTATTAAACTAGGTTTTTATTTAATGTCTGAGGGCCTTACACTATGGAGCCCTCACAGGTATTACTAACTCTCTTTGTTTTATTTTGTGCATGCATATCTACGAATTCCACACCTTATTTGATGGTTGTTGAAGCTGGAGTGGCTCAAACTTGGATATCTGAAGCCCACTCAACCTGTTGGGATCAATAACACACCCGAATCTGAAGACACTTCCATTGCTACTAACTAGGGTTTCGGAGAACCCTAGTGCCACTGTAATATATATTGTATCAAATATTGGCATTGAACATTGATTGTAATAAAAGGAGTTTATCGACTCTCCACATATTATTGAATACATTATTTTGTGCAATCTTTATGTCTCACTGCATTATTTTATTTTCTTCTATTTGGTAGTTGAAGCTGGAGTGGCCCAAACTTGGATATCCAAAGACCACTGAACCTGTTGGGATCAAGAACACACCCAAATCTGAAGACACTTCCATTGCTACTAGCTAGGGTTTCGGAGAACCCTAGTGCCATTGTAATATATATTGTATCAAATATTGGCATTGAACATTGATTGTAATAAAAGGAGTTTATCGACTCCCCCCATCTTATTGAATACATTCTTTTATGCAATATTTATGTCTCACTGCATTATTTTATTTTCTTCTATTTTATTTTAAGTTTCATGTTCTTGCATTCACAAATGGAGATCATGGTGGGACCTATTGAGAAGCAACACACCCCCACTGAAAAATGAATTTCCATCCTTCAAAAATATTGAGCTTTCATTTTGCAGTAAGGACCCTCTTGATGTTTTTAAGGTTCTAAGTCCAAGATTTTGCTTGTCTCTTTCCTCTTCAAGTTTTGCATATACCAAAGTGTCCAAACAGACTTGCATCTGGCTTTGTTTTATTTTAGAATTCATTTTGCAAATGTTAGAATCATTGCTGATTAAAGAAAATCTTTCACCGGTATGAAAAAATGCAGATTCCAGATAGATGAATTCATTGAAAGCCAAAACTTTCCATTTTTGGCAAGGTAGCGAAATCGCGACACTTCCATTTTTGGAAATGTCGCGAAATCGCGACGGGTTTCAAAAAATCGGCCAAGTCACAAAACGTAGCGAAATCACGCAACACATCATGGAAGTAGAGAAAAACGCAAGACGAGCGAAATCGCGACACTTCCATTTTTTGGAAATGCGCGGATATCGCCACACTTCCATTTTGGGAATGCAATATCGCGCACACCATTTGAAATGTCACGATATCGCGACACTTTCCATTTTTGGACATGTCGCGAAATCGCGACAGGTTTGGAGAGAGAAAGCGAATGCGTACGGAACGGCACGATTTCGTGACATGTCACGAAATCGCGACATGTCGCATTTTCGTGGCTGCAAGAAGAGAAAATCGGCTAAGGCAAGAAACTGTAGCGAAATCGCGACAAGTTTCGGCACAGAGAAGCAAGTGAAAAGGTGTCGCGAAATCGTGACGTCGCGATTTCGTGACGTCGCAAAATTGCGACGTTTTCGGCAAGAGGGCTCAGAGACGTACGGACCGTCGCGATTTCGCGACATGTCGCGAAATCGCGACAGGTCCAAGTCAAAGCAAAGGGCAAGTTAGTAAGCAACCAAAGGCAAGTCAGAAGTTGAGCAAGTCAAAAGATAGGCAAAAGTCCAAAAGGGCCCAAGGCATGAGAGTGTCACGAAATCGCGACGTCGCGAAATCGCGACGTAGTTGGGAGAAACGGGGCCAAGGCAAGAATGCATCGCGAAATCATGACGTCGTGATTTCGCGACGTCACGAAATCATGACGCGTTTGGCGGTGGAGGCAAGGGCCCAGAAAGTGTCATGATTTTGCGACGCCTTCGGGCCATCGCGAAATCGTGACAAGAAGAGCCAGTGAAGGAACAAGTCAGGGAAGTGTCACGAAATCACGACGTCGCGATTTCGCGACGTCGCAAAATCGCGACACGTTCCAAGGGAAGACAAAAGAAAGAAGTGCCCAAGGCAAAGTGAAAAGGTGTCACGAAATCATGACAAGTGAAGAAGAGCCAGGGGCAAGTCAGAAAAGGGGCACGAAATCGCGACATGTTGCGGTTTCGCTGCCAAGCAAGCGGAGAAGAGCCAAGTGAGAGAAGGGGTCACGATTTCGCGACATGTCGCGAAATCGTGACATGTCGCATTTTGTGGCTTGCGAAGCAAAGGGTTGCCGAGGCAGAGAAGGGTCGCGATTTCGTGACATGTCACGAAATCGTGACATGTCGCATTTTTGCGGCCATGTTGGACAGAAAAGGTGCAAGACGCTGGAGGGTCGCGATTTCGTGACATGTCGCGAAATCGCGACATGTCGCATTTTTGCGGCCATGACAAAGAGGCCGAAATGAAAAGAAAACAACTGGAAGATGGACACGTGTCGCGATTTTTGTGACACGTGTCAAAAGAAAGCAAGCATGCAAATAAACTTTAGGGTTTCATTTTAATATTTAAGGTTTTGATTTAATAATTTTAAAATACTAATCCTTGTTTGTCTTTTATGCAGGAAGCCATCTGGCACTTACATGATAACGGAGAAATGGCCATAAAGACAAAGTTAAGTGCAAATTAATCGAAGACAGCCATATTGAAATGAGAGATGCCGAGAATTGCTGTTTCATCCAAATTTTATAGATCTGGCCGCAAAGAGACTTTACGGTGACTAAGCAACTGCCCATTTAATGGAGTATGTCGAGAATTGGCCGAAAAATGAAAATATCTACACATAGTTACCGAAATTTGCCGATGGATGCATTTAATGAAAATTTATGGCAGAATTAATGGCTTGCAGACATTTTCAACTCAGGGATGGCTCTGCGGAGATGAAATGTCAGAGAAGTGGTGACTCATCCAAATTACCCGAGGGCATTAATGAAGACATTTACTCACAGTTGCGGGTGAATGCAAGTGGCATTCGAATTCTGCCTTCTCCATTTATGGCAAGTGACTGCACTGATTTGCAGAATGGTTAAGTTTTATCCGAACTTTATTTTAAAAGGGCTTATATTGTAAAACCCGGGTACTAGGGTTTAAGATGATAAGATTTAGGGTTTGAGAAGAAGATATTTCTGAAAAGATCAGTGGTCTGTCCTGAGTCTATAAATACTTCTTCTAAATGTAATCGCAGGGAGGCGGAGACTTAGAAATAAAAGGCTATTGAAGCAATTTCTTGCAAATCTTGTTAAATACTTTATTTCTGGACTTGGAGTTGATGTGCTTTTGTTTTCTCGTGATAGCATGGCCAGGAGCCTAATCTTTTGCAGATTGTGATAAGTTCATCTTCTTTTGTTATCCGTTTCTTTAAAGTTTATTAAATATATGCTGTAAATCTGTGTTATCAAGATTAAATATGTTGTTGGGCTTCATTTGTTCTATTGTATGCTAGGGAAAATCATAGATTTAAGGTTCAAGTTTGTTCTAATTGCTCTGTCCTCACTGTGTGAGCTATGCTGCTGGTGAGAAATACCAATTTTAACGGACTTCCCTTCTGTTTATGATTTTCTTTCAGATCTGTTCCATCTCTGCCTTATGCTCTTAGTAGAAAGTGATCTTAGAAAGTTGGACACTTTCTTCTTTGATTTGTTCTATTGTGAAGCTGATAGTATAAATAAAATTGGTAGTTTTGTTTTACAGCTAAGTTTGATAGACTTCTCTTTCTCGCCCTACCCTACTCTCTTTGTTTTACCGTGAAATGATCCATTTTTATTTTCTTTTAAATTTGTCTTTTATTTAAATCTACTGACCCATAAGAGCTAGATCAAAGAACTAATTTTAAATCTGATTGTCAACAAGTGACAACTTCTAAACATTACTGAACAAGTTCAAGAACCCGTTGTAAGGTAACAGACATAGTCCATATTGAAAACTATTCCAGAAGCGAAAAAGAGTGAATAGACATTCGACCCAACTCTGTAACTCACACCTTGGATAACCAGCAAGATCCTAAAGTGAGTGGGATTTATCCCGTATAAGTGTTATCATAGTTTCATGCTCATTCTTCACAGGGTGTGTATAAAAGTCGGACCAACATTTAAAAATGGCGCTAGAAGGAGGGCCGAACTTACGTTCTTAGTGCGCTTGAGTTGAGAAATCTGATTGTATGTGGTACTTGACAAATGCTGTATTTTATCCAAAGTCTGGTAGCCAATTTTCCCTCCTCCTCTGCCTTTAAAATTTTGTTGTTTGAATTTTTTGCCTGAACAACGAAACTTAACACCAACATTTAAAAGGCCCACTGAACTCTGGTCAGTATTGTAAATTGTCAGTACAATATTTAAAATTGCCAGAAAAAGGGGCCAAGTTCAGTAGTTTGTTAAGGATAGTTTTATCACCACTAGTAGTTACTCCAACTACAACTCAGAATATCACCGTCAATCAAGTAGTAATGGCAAATTGGTTGGGTTCCACTGCTTTAAATATTCTGGGTATAGCCCATGATCTGCCCAGACATCCTGAGAGATATCTCCCTAGATACTAACATGACGGGACTAGGACAAGCAGAGGAACATCTGATAGCATTCAAGAATGCTCTAAAATTGTTAAATATACAGCATGAAGATGTTGCTTGCAGATTGTTCCCGTTCACTCTCCAGGAGGGAGCTTATGACTGGTTTCTAAACCTCACTAGCAATTCTATTACCAGTTGGAATGACCTAGAGAAAGTTTTTATATCACAATTTGGGGAAGTGATAGACCCCAGTGTGTTATACCAACAATTTTCTAGCATCAAGAGAGAGTCGGGAGAAGCTATCAGGTCTTTCAATATGAGGTTCCAAAGAGCTTATGGTAGAATGACTGGTCATTACATCCCAAATGCAAATCTGGCCTTAGAAATCTATAAGAATGCATTGGATTCGATGACCTCTATTTTTCTCAAGAGAGACATCAATATCACAACCCTGGCAGGAGCTTATAAAGAAGCTTTAATTCTTGAAAGACAGTTAGGACCTCAAATTTTGAGCAGTCCTTTGATATCCTATGTTACACAGAACATGCCTATTTTGGATCCCATTCCACATCATGAGTTAGTGCCAACATATCATGCTCTACCCAAGGAAACTCCGTTAACTGTGACATCCACTCAGCATGTGCAAAATATAGAGAAAGGTTCTGACAAGTTCAAAGTGGAAGTGCTTGAAGTAAACATTTGTGATCTAGCATTACCCAAATCTGAAGTTTTTCCTGGTGAGTTAAATTTTCCTAGAAATCAAAGAAATATTGATATTTCTGGTTCATCCAAAAATAGTACAACCAGGGTTTCAGATTCTTTTCCCGAAGAGTCAAAAAATCTTGTAGAGATTCCTATGGATGAAATACAGGATTTTCAACAGTTCAAAAGGGACAGTTATAATTTGAGATGTGAAAATCCAGAACCTAATAATGATCCTTCCTCACCAGAGGATGATGAAAATGAGATTCAATATCACTATGCAGAAGTAACTGGGAAGGAGGATAACATCATTGAGGATATGAAGGAAATTAAAGCTGACATCACCCTCCATGAGCTGGCCCAGATTGTTGAACAAAAAGATAACTTGATTGAAGCTTACTCTGGACCACCTATTGAATTTCAAGAAAAGGAGGAAAAGATAGTAAATGTGAATGTGGTCAACCAACTTGGAATAGATAAAGAGTCTCAATATAAGCCTGTAACTACTGAACATAATATCAAAGAAAAGGTTGTAAATCATGTTGATGTAGATATTGGAGATTATAATTTGGCAACCGAGAAGGTAAGACCAGTTATAGCTCTAACCAATTACAACAATGATGTTTGGACATTACACATTGATGGGGTTAAATCTAAGCAAGGCTCAGGTGAAAAAGCAAATTATGAAAATTCTGCTAGAGGGATAAAAATTGAAGTCTTGGATATTGAAGCAGTAGAGCAACCACAAAATGTTCAAGTTATTAAGAACCAGGACATACGAATAAAATATGATCTCTTTGAGTTGTTACATAAATCTGAAGATGTGATGATCTGGGTCTATAAAGGCTTTAAGGTATTTGATCCTGGGGGTTTTTACATTCAGTCCTTTTGAAAGAATTCTGCAAACCCTTCAAGTAGAAGCATAAACATGTTATCATATGATTTGTTATTATATGATTTGTTTAATTTGAAAGAGTTGCAGATTTGTTTTTCAGTGGGACAAGATCCATAAAAAAATAAAATAAAAAAAAAGAGAGGGAAGACGGTAAACACAAGTCTTTCCTAGGTAGCAAAAAAATTTTGGAAGCATAGTCTGGAGTGCATTTCGTCAACAGGACCTGAAAGGTAATTTTTCTAAATTTACTTGCAAATGGTCAAAATTTTTTAAGGCACTATTTCTCTGCTTTTCCATCTGCTACATTTTTTGAGTGATCAAAGAAGTTGTAACATGTGTATACATTGTAAATAAGCTTTAATGTCTGTGCAGTTTTTTATTTTATTTTATTTTGTTTTTAAAAGTCTGTACAGTGTTATTTTAGTTTATTTGATTTTATTTTATTTTAAGTCTCGTTTTATTTATTTTGCCTACATTTTGTTTTATTTTATTTTTTGTTTTTTTTTTTTATTTTGTTTTATTTTATTTTAAAGTCTGTACAGTTTATTTTATTTGATTTTAAAGTTCTGTGTTTATCCTTGAGGTCTATACAGTTTATTTTATTTTAAAATTTTGTTCTTTAAGCTTTGCCTGAGCATCAATGAAAAAGTCAGCCTTCTAAAAATTTTTTTATTCTAAGTTCTAAATCCAATGTCCAGTGTTCATTATCCTAATTGTGAGATAGTCTGCTTAAACTGAACAGTGGAACTATTTTGTTATTCGAACAACAGTGGAAGGATGATTGGATTTTGTGTCTTGCTTGCCATAGTTGTTTTAATTATAAATAAACTGCTATGTTGTTTGGATAGAGAAACTCCTAGGGAATCCAAGAAAAGTTGGTCATAAGAGGGGACTATGATTCATGTAATTATTTGAGTATCCATAGAGGCTATCAGTGCCCAGGCTGAAGCAGTTCCAGATTGATGAAATATTAAAAGAAAATTGTTATTCTTTCTAAGGCTTTTCAGATGTTGATATATTTCAAAAGAGAGAGAGAGAAGGTGAAAGTTGAGCAAGACAACATAGAATTGGCACTGTTATTTCCAATATATATATAAAAAAAAAAAAAGAGTAATGTAATGAAAGAGACAGCCAAGACTTCAAAAGATGTTTTTCTTCTACCAAGTTGTAGATTCTACCTTACAGTTGTAAATCTGGGTCATGTAAATCTAAAGGGTAACTCTGTCAGGGTTGTAAAAGGCTAAACTAGTAAACAGAGCTCTACTCGGTTTCCCTTTTACAATCTAGAAAAGCTGATCAATCCAGAGTTCAACATTCGAAGGCCCAATCATTCTTGAAGAAAGTTTTATACGCTTGTAATTGCACATCAGAAATCTTCCTTAAATGATTCAACTTAGTATGTCCTTGGGAAATTTTGACAACTATCGGCTAGTAGTTAAATTATTTTGAAGAATATCTGTGGCAAGGCTTGATACATGGTCTATGTTGTTTTGAAACTAGAGTCCTGGGTTCTAAAATAATGCTACTATTTTACCCGCAGATATCGCCATTTGTTGAGAAGCAACACACCCCCACTGAAAAATGAATTTCCACCCTTTGAAAATTTTGAGCTTTCATTTTGCAAGTAGGGACCCTCTTGATGTTTTTCAGGTTCTAAGTCCAAGATTTTGCTTGCCTCTTTCTCTTCAAGTTGTGCTTTTACTTTGCATCTGGCTTTGTTTTATTTTAGAATTCATTTTGCAAATGTTAGAATCATTGCTGATTAAAGAAAATCTTTCACCGGTATGAAAAAATGCAGATTCCAGATAGATAAATTCATTGAAAACCAAAACTTTCCATTTTTGGAAGTGTAGCGAAATCGCGACACTTCCATTTTTGGAAATGTCGCGAAATCGCGACAGGTTTCAAAAAATCGGCCAAGTCCTGAAAACGTAGCGAAATCGCGACACTTCCATTTTTGGAAATGTCACGATATCGCGACACTTTCCATTTTTGGAAATGTCGCGAAATCGCGAGAGAGAATGACTCCATTTTGAAATGTCAGATATCGCGACACTTCCATTTTGACATGTCACGAAATCGCGACGTCTGGAGAGAGAAAGCAATGCATAAACGATTTCGACATGTCACGAAATCGTGACATGTCGCATTTTCGCACAAGAGAGAAAAGGCTAAGGCAATGAAAGCGTAGTGAAATCGCGACTAAGAAAAAAGAAAAGTCTCGAAATCGAAAAAAGAGACATGTCACGAAATCGCGACGCAAGAAAGAAGAAAGGAAAATAAGAGAAGAAAAAAGGCAGAGATGTCACAAATAATCACAAAAAAAGGAAGGAAGGCAAAAAAAAGAAGGAGGTCAGAAAGTCCAAATCCGACGAGGGGAGGAGATGTCACGAAATCGCGACATGAAGAAAGGAAAGCACGATTTCGCGACGTCACGAAATCGCGACAAAAAGAAGGAAGGAGAAGGGAAATCAAATCGTGACATCCATCTAAGAAAGTGCCAGGAAAGAAGGTCACGATTTCGTGACATGTCGAAATCGTGACATGTCGCATTTTACGAGAAAAGGAAGGAGAAGGTCACGATTTCGTGACATGTCACGAAATCGTGACATGTCGCATTTTCGCGCCATGGCAACAAAGAGCCCAAACATGAAAAGAAAACATGAAATGGACACGTGTCACGATTTTTGCGACACGTGTCAAAACAAAGCAAGCATGCAAATAAACTTTAGGGTTTCATTTTAATATTTAAGGTTTTGATTTAATAATTTTAAAATGCTAATCCTTGTTTGTCTTTCATGCAGGAAGCCATCTGGCACTTGCATGATAACGGAGAAATGGCCATAAAGACAAAGTTAAGTGCAAATTAATCGAAGACCGCCATATTGAAATGAGAGATGCCGAGAATTGTTGTTTCATCCAAATTTTACAGATCTGGCCGCAAAGAGACTTTACGGTGACTAAGCAGCTGCCCATTTAATGGAGTATGTCGAGAATTGGCCGAAAAATGAAAATATCTACACACAGTTACCGAAATTTGCCGATGGATGCATTTAATGAAAATTTATGGCAGAATTAATGGCTTGCAGACATTTTCAACTCAGGGATGGCTCTGCGGAGATGAAATGTCAAAGAAGTGGTGACTCATCCAAATTACCCGAGGGCATTAATGAAGACATTTACTCACAGTTATGGGTGAATGCAAGTGGCATTCGAATTCTGCCTTCTCCATTTATGGCAAGTGACTACACTGATTTGCAGTAATGGTTAAGTTTTATCCAAGACTTTATTTTAAATGGCTTTATATTGTAAAACCCGGGTACTAGGGTTTAAGATGATAAGATTTAGGGTTTGAGAAGAAGATATTTCTGAAAAGATCAGGGTCTGTCCTGAGTCTATAAATACTTCTTCTAAATGTAATCGCAGGAGGCGGAGACTTAGAAATAAAAGGCTATTGAAGCAATTTCTTGCAAATCTTGTTAAATACTTTATTTCTGGACTTGGAGTTGATGTGCTTTTGTTTTCTGTGATAGCATGGCCAGGAGCCTAATATTTTTGCAGATTGTGATAAGTTCATCTTCTTTTGTTATCCGTTTCTTTAAAGTTTATTAAATATATGTTGTAAATCCGTGTTATCAAGATTAAATATGTTGTTGGGCTTCATTTGTTCTATTGTATGCTAGGGAAAATCATAGATTTAAGGTTCAAGTTTGTTCTAATTGCTCTGTCCTCACTGTGTGAGCTATGTTGCTGGTGAGAAATACCAATTTTAACGGACTTCCCTTCTGTTTATGATTTTCTTTCAGATCTGCTCCATCTCTCGCCTTATGCTCTTAGTAGAAAGTGATCTTAGAAAGTCGGACACTTTCTTCTTTGATTTGTTCTCGTTGTGAAGTCGATAGTATAAATAAAATTGGTAGTTTTGGTTTTACAGCTAAGTTTGATAGACTTCTCTTTCTCGCCCTACCCTACTCTCTTTGTTTTACCGTGAAATGATCCATTTTTATTTTCTTTTAAATTTGTCTTTTATTTAAATCATGTGACCCATAAGAGCTAGATCAAAGAACTAATTTTAAATCTGATTGTCAACAAGTGACAACTTCTAAACATTACTGAACAAGTTCAAGAACCCGTTGTAAGGTAACAGACATATCCATATTGAAAACTATTCCGTAAGCGAAAAAGAGTGAATAGACATTCGACCCAACTCTGTAACTCACACCTTGGATAACCAAGCAAGATCCTAAAGTGAGTGGGATTTATCCCGTATAAGTGTTATCGTAGTTTCATGCTCATTCTTCACAGGGTGTGTATAAAAGTCGGACCAACAGACCCCATAAGAGTTTTACTATTTGATAGATCTACCTTTCTCATTTACTGTTATTACTGTTTGTTGTAGGTTTTTTAGAAAACATAAAAGTTATCACGTTCATCGCTAGGGTTTTTGAAGCATTCTGTAGCAGTTCCAGAGTTCGCATAAGCACTCTTCCACGTTACGTAGGCATCCTTCTGTGTTACACATGCATTATTCCACATTACACAGGTGCCCGGCTACACCTGACATTAATTTGAAGCAAAGCTAAGGCTTCCAAGTGAATTTTGTAACCCTAGTTGGTCATTTAACAATTTACGTATTCTATTTTTTACTACTATTTTTTGTTGTTTCTGTGTTTAACATTAAGTAATATGAGAAAATAATATGCAGTAGTCATATCTAGGGTTTGTGTATGTTTCAATATTTCAAATTCATTTCTTGTCCTAAAATTTGTAGATCTAGGTGATTGTTTGCATTTTTTAGTGCATATGAAGCAAAAAAACATCCTAGATTTTACATTTTAGGGTTAAATATCACTTAATTTTTTTGTATCTAAATAGGAACAACATTTTGACACTTAAAGTAATCTTGACCTAGGCTGGCCCCTTTGGCAGAGAGGTGGACAAACCCTCTGATTCTCTTTTGATATCTTTGGGTATCATTTGTAGGCAGGGATTTTAAGGGTGTACTCTACCCTCTTTAGATGAAATTTGCGTCTTTGTGCTGGATTTTGATTTAGATTAGTGAAATTAGTCATATTTAACATTGTATACTTACCATAAAGAACAAGAAACATAAAATTAACATCACACACTGCACGCTCCAATTTTTAACAGTAGTAGTTAGATTTCATCACCAACTATTGTTTGAGGTTTGGTGACGGTGGCATTCATCTCCATCCATAAAATCTCTATCCCTAGACACCATAGGACTACCCTCGAGCAAAATTTTTGGAGATCATTACCAATAAGAATCTCGTTGACGTGGCCAACCATAGCTTGTATCTTTATTTTTCATTAAACAAGATTAAGTTACATCAAAACACACAAACTCACAATTTAAAAGGAACTTCACATTAAGGGAAGAAAATAATTAATGAACCTGAGGTAAGCCACACAAGGTGAAACTTAGGATTGGTTGTTTTCTTTGCTTTAAATTTTGAAAAACAAAGTTGTTAATTTGTGTGGTTTAGATAATCTTGAATCTTTGGTTTTACTACTTTATGGTGCAACATGACAACAAAATAAAATGATAAACCAAAGTAGTTTAATTGAAAACAATTCTCATGAGCCCGCTACTTCGATAGCCCCATCCAATATAGTTTAGACTACTTTTTCTGGATCATCCCATCCACCCCACTCTCAAGAGGAGTTCCATTCACTTGACGTGGAGATATCCACCACCTACATAGACATGGATAGAGTTCATGCCATTTACAAGGCCTTTAACTATGTCTTAGAGCCCCTTAGCCAAGATGGTTTTGAAGAAGCTGAATTGACTACCACCTACATTGCCCAAGGATATCCTAATTTGAGATATGAATATGGTATGCCTTCCTCCACAAGCCAACCACCCCAAAGCCCAAGTTTTCAAAAAACTTATTTCACATCCACCTATACCAACCCCTTGTATAAGGAGCATGTCAATGCTGCCTCGCAAGTCCCTAATATTCAAGTTGCAACATCAAATGCAACTTGCACCATACCCATGTTCTCTCATCCATCATCATCCACACCTCCATCATCTCACTTAGCTAATATCACCATGTCATCCATTCCTCCATCATCTCACTTAGCCAACATGACCATGTCTAATCATCCATCATCATCAACCCAACCATCATCTCATCCAACCTCAACCCCATAATTTGACACATGGTCAAATCAAGAACTTACAGATACATTAGGGCTCATCAATAGATTGCTTTCACAATGAACAAAAGGAAAGCAACTAGTTAACACAAACCCTATAACCCAAGGAGTTCCAAATCAACCTCCACTCATCAATAAAAATTCAGCATGGGTCCCTCAATCTTCCATAGTGACCATCCCTAATCCACCACCACTCCACACATCCACCATACCAATCAACATTGCCACCAATCAACAATCCAATCCATTCCTCCATAATCATCATCAATCATCCCCATCCTTAAACCATCCATATTCTTCGCATACCCAACCCAATTCATTCTACAACACCATGTTGGTCACACCCCAACATCCATCATCCAGCCCATCAACCAACCACCACCTAATCTAGGGTCCTCACATTCCAGCAGAAGACCTTAGACTTCAGGAAATGCAAAAGCAAATCAATTAGTTGATTCAAAATTCATCAGGAACAACAACCTTCAAACCCATATCCCATACAAAAATCACCAAACCCATATTCTCTAATCAATCCATCCAATTCATCCAATCAACCTATCCTTCATCCAATAAGGCCAACGGTAACCTTAACCAACCAGTTAACCACTAGTTTGAAAATGGCATCGGCCAAAATTTCTGTATATGAGCTTATCCAACAATCTCCTAGGCATAGAGAAGCCTTAATTTAAATACTCAAGTCAATTGAGTTAGAATTCTAAGACTCTAATGCCTTCAAAAATTTTGTAGGGAGTGTTAGAATATGCATGGAACCATAAATTACCTTCTATGACTTTGAGATAAAACCAATGAGTTCAGAATCGGTGGACCCTCCATTGCACATAATGACCTTAATATATAGAAAGTCATTCAAAAGAGTATTAATCGATACCAACTCATCAATCAATATCATTACTACCGCTACCCTTATCCATCTCAACTTACCTCCATCCCATATTTCCAAATCATCATTCACCCTCAAAGCATTTAACGATGCTTTGTGTACCATAGTTGGCACTATTTTTTTACCTATAGAAGTAGGGGCCAAAATGTTACACATAGTGTTTCACATCTTGGAAGGAGCCATTGTGTATAATATACTCCTTGGTAGACCTTGGATGATGGAAATGAAATGTGTCCCATCAATTTTCCACCAATGCTTGAAATATGTTCATGATGGACAAATCCATTGCATCCCCATGGATGTTGAACCTTTTAAGTATTGTAATTTAATTTCAAATCCTTATGAATCCATGCTCTCTTCCACCCATTTATTCTTGGCACCATCATCAAATCCATCCACATCATCTCTCAATCCGTATCCTTCTTCTAATCCTTCTTCGTCTTCTTCTAAGGCTCCCATCATAGAGGAGCGACCCCTCACATCGCCTTCTCAAACCTCCATTTCTTCTTGTACATGTAATTGCGGTTAATATTCCATTAACACATCGTACATTGCAAAAAATCCTACTACAACCACTTCTTCTACTCCATCTCATCACTCCACACCGCCATCCAATCTAACTCCATCAATCGATGTGTCACAAGTCAAACTTTTCGATTGCAACATATTTAACTCCCCACAATCCACAACCAATCCAAATCCATCAGAACCATCACCATCCACCTCATCAACCCAAGTTGAAGTTCACATCACCAATACTGGTATAGGTGATTATGTGATCTAAGATGTCACCATCACTCCCTTAGCGATTCCAACAACCAAGGATTTTGGATGTCCCAAAGACCGTTCTTTATCCATAGGTGTTGTCTATGACATGAGTGCCACTCCAAATAGCATTAAATTTTTTTATGGAGGGTTGGATTTCTCAACTGGGGCAAACCCACCTGAATAACCAAAAGAGCCTAGGTGTGCCAATATACCTAACGTAGAAGAGTTTCCAGCTAGATACTTTAATATGTTCCATTAGCAAGGTCAAGGTCTAGGTTCCCATGAAAAAGGAATGAATGATATCCTAGATGTCCCATATAGAGGTGCCCATGATCATTCTAGATTAGGCTATACCCCATTATCCTCCATCGCTTATCTTGAGAAATCCTTCAAAAATATTAGCCTCAATGATGAAGAGCCCTCCACCCATCCAATGCCATTGACATCCTCTCTTGAACAAGCCCTTCAAGAACTTTGCATTGACGAAGTAGACGAGGATGATACCATCAATTTCTCCTATCCCATATTAGATTACGATGATGAAAGTTATGAAGAGTTTGAGGTTATGTAAAACCCTTCTGATGATTCTTAAGAGGAGTCACATCCCATTGTCCCCATAACCCAATAGGAAGAGTTTTACCTCTGAATGTTACCCATCCATCATCCCATTTTCCACTTGCTTCTTCCACAAGAGCAAGACGATTGGTAGTTCACCTTGAGCCCTGCATAAGCCAAGAATTATAACATATGTACATACTCCAAAAAAAAAATGTTGCTATGATGTTTCACGTTCATTATTACAGGGATACCCCACCTCGACATCAATTCTGATTCAATTGTTTCATCCCCACATCTATCCAAACCATATTTCCTTCCACTAAGTCAATATGAACCCTATTGACTTATTCACCCAACTCCATAATCCATATGATTTGGCAAAGCCAATTCCCATTGATGTAAGCCTTATTGATTTGGACCGAATTTCCTCATCACCCTCCTTCTCAGAGTTCATCCTATCCGAGGAATTGCTAAGGGATTCAGCCTACTACATTCCTCATTCAATGCCACCTTCACCTTCATCGCTTTCTACCAGTAGTTCCGAGGTCTTTCAGATAGAGTTAGACAATGATAAGCAAGAAGAATTAGATGGCAGCCTAGACTATCCAGACTGGATCTCAAGATTAGTACCTATTGAGAAGCAACACACCCCCACTGAAAAATGAATTTCCACCCTTTGAAAACTTTGAGCTTTCATTTTTGCAGTAGGGACCCTCTTGATGATTTTCAGGTTTTAATTCCAGATTTTTACTTGCCTCTTTCTTCTTCAAGTTTTGCCTGTGTCAAAGCATCCAAGTTTTCTTGCATTCTGGCTTTGTTATCTCAGACTTCACTTTTTACATGCTAGAATCATTCATGGATAAAGAAAATCTTACACCGGTATGAGAAAAATGCAGAAAACAGATAGATAAATTCATTGAAAATCAAAACTTTCCTTTTTTGGAAGTGTCGCGATATCGCGACACTTCCATTTTTGGAAATGTCGCGATATCGCGACAGGTTTCAAGAAAATCGGCTAAGTCAGAAAAACGTAGCGAAATCGCGACACTTTCCATTTTTGGAAATGTCACGATATCGCGACACTTCCATTTTTGAAAATGTCACGATATCGCTACCGGTTAGGAGAGAGAAAGCCAGATCGTACGAAACGTCACGATTTCGCGACATGTCACGAAATCGTGACATGTCAAGCAAAGCAAGCAAGAAGAAACAGAGGAACATGCTAAGGCAAAATGTCGCGAAATCACGACGTCGCGAAATCATGACGTTTTTCAAAGAGAAAGCTCAGGCATACGGACCGTCGCGATTTCGCAACATGTCGCGATTTCATGACGTTTTTAAGAGAGAAAGCTCAGGCGTACGGACTTTCACGATTTCACGACATGTCACGAAATCGTGACAGGTCCAAGGTCAGCAGGCCAGCAAAAGAGAAATCAAAATTGAAAAATCGACTAAGGCATAAAATTGTCGCGAAATCGCGACATAGTTGGCAGAAGGGGCCCAAGGCCGAAAGAGTGTCGCGAATCATGACATGTCGCGGTTTTGCGGCTGAATTGACAGAAAAACATAAGGCAAGGAAAGGTCACGATTTCACGACATGTCGCGAAATCGCGACATGTCGCATTTTCATGGCAGGCAAGGCAAAAAATTGGCTAAGGCATGGAAAGGTCGCGAAATCGCGACATGTCGCGAAATCACGACATGTCGCATTTTTGCGACAGGTTGGACAGAAAAGTGCTGAAGGGCAGAAGGGGTCACGAAATCGCGACATGTCACATTTTCGCAGCCATGAAGGAAGAAGAGTTCCGAAGGGGGAAAAGGGTCGCGATTTCACGACATGTCGCGAAATCGCGACATGTCGCATTTTCGTGGCTAGCGAAGCAGAAAGTTGCCAAGGCACGGAAGGGTCGCGATTTCGTGACATGTCGCGAAATCGTGACATGTCGCATTTTCGCGGCATATGTGAGCAGAAGGGCAGCGACAGAGAAGCAGGTCGCGATTTCGCGACATGTCACGAAATCGCGACATGTCGCATTTTCGCGACCTTGGCAGAAAAGGGCCAGAAATGCAAGACAACTGGAAATGGACACGTGTCGCGATTTTTGTGACACGTGTCAAAACAGTAGAACAAAGCATGCCGCATATACTGAACCTTAGGGCTTCTTTTTAATATTAAAGTTTTGATTTAATATTTTTAAAATACTAATCCATCTTTTGTTCTTTCATGCAGGAAGCCATCTGGCACTTACGGGATAGCGGAGAAATGGCCATAAAGGTAAAGCTTAGTGCAAATTAATCAAAGACGGCCATATTGAAGGAGAAGATGCCAGGAATTGTTGTTTCATCCAATTTTTACAGATCTGGCCGCAAAGAGACTTTACGGTGACTAAGCAGCTGCCCATAGTGGAATATGTCGAGAATTGGCCGAGAAATGGAAATATCTACACATAGTTACCGGAATTTGCCGATGAATGCATTTAATGAAAATTTATGGCAGAATTAATAGCTTGCAGAGATTTTCAACTCGGGGATGGCTCTACGGAGATGAAATGTCAGAGAAGTGGTGATTCATCCAAATTACCCGAGGGCATTAATGAAGACATTTATTCATAGTTGCGGGTGAATGCAAGTGGCATTCGAATTCTATCTTCTCCATTTATGGCAAGTGACTGCACTGATTTGCAGAATGGTTAAGTTTTATCCGGACTTTGTTTTAAATGGCTTTATATTGTAAAACCCGGGTCCTAGGGTTTAAGATGATAAGATTTAGGGTTGGAGAAGAAGATATTTCTGAAAAGATCAGGGTCTGTCCTGAGTCTATAAATACTTCTTCTCAATGTAATCGTAGGAGGCGGAAACTTAGAAATAAAAGGCTATTGAAGCAATTTCTTGCAAAGATTGTTAAATACTTTGTTTCTGGACTTGGAGTTGATGTGCTTTTGTTTTCTGTGATAGCATGGCCAGGAGCCTAATCTTTTGCAGATTGTGATAAGTTCATCTTCTTTTGTTATCCGTTTCATTAAAGTTTATTAAATATATGTTGTGAATCTGTGTTATCAAGATTAAATATGTTGTTAGGCTTCATTTGTTCTATTGTATACTAGGGAAAATTACAGATTTAAGGTTCAAGTCTGTTCTAATTGCTCTGTCCTCACTGTGCGAGCTAGGTTGTCGGTGAAAGATATCAATTTTAACCGACTTCCCTTCGGTTTATAATTTTTTGTTAGATCTGTTCCATCTCTGCCTTATGCTCTTAGTAGAAAGTGATCTTAGAAAACTGGACACTTTCTTCTTTGATTTGTTCTGTTGTGAAGCTGATAGTATAAATAAAATTGGTAGTTTAGGTTTTACAGCTAAGTTTGATAAACTTCTCTTTCTGCCTTACCCTACCCTCTTTGTTTTACCGTGAAATGATCCATTTTTATTTTCTTTAATTTGTCCTTTATTTAAATCTGCTGACCCATAAGAGCTAGATCAAAGAATTAACTTTAAATCTGATTGTCAACAAGTGACAACTCCTAAACACTACTGAGCAAGTTCAGAGCCCGTTGTAAGGTAACAGGCAGTCCATATTGAAGACTATTCCAGAAGCGAAAAAGAGTGAATTGACATTCGACCCGACCCTGTAACTCACACCTTGGATAACCAGCTAGATCCTAAAGTGAGTGGGATTTATCCCGTATAAGTGTTATCAGAGTTTCATGCTCATTCTTCACAGGGTGTGTATGAAAGTCGGACCAACATTTAAAAATGGCGCTAGAAGGAGGGCTTGAACTTGCATTCTTAGTGTGCTTGAGTTGAGAAATCTGACTGTATGTGGTACTTGACAAATGTTGTATTTTATCCAAGGTCTGGTAGCCAATTTTCCTTCCTCCTCAGCCTTTAAAATTTTGTTGTTTGAGTTTTGCCTGAATAGCAGAACTTAACACCAACATTTAAAAATGGCAAGCTGGTTAGGTGCCATTGCTTTGAATATTTCGGGTATAGCCCATGACCTGCCCAAAAATCCGAAAAGATATCTCCCCAGATATAAACATGATGGGACAAGGACAACAGAGGAACATCTGCTAGCATTCAAGAATGCTTTGAAATTATTAAATATACAGCATGAGGATGTTGCCTGCAGATTGTTCCCCTTCACTCTCCAGGAAGGAGCTTATGACTGGTTTCTAAATCTCACTAGCAATTCTGTTACCAGTTGGGATGACCTAGAGAAAGTTTTTATATCACAATTTGGGGAAGTGATAGACCCCAATGTGTTATACCAACAATTTTCCAGCATCAAGAGAGAGTCGGGAGAAACTATCAGGTCTTTCAATATGAGGTTCCAAAGAGCTTACGGTAGAATGACTGGTCATTACATCCCAAATGCAAATCTGGCCTTAGAAATCTATAAGAATGCATTGGATTCAGTGACCTCTATTTTCCTCAAGAGAGACATCAATATCACAACCCTGGCAAGAGCTTATAAAGAGGCTTTAATTCTTGAAAGACAGCTTAGGACCTCAAACTTTGAGCAGTCCTTTGATATCCTATGTTACACGGAACATGCCTATTTCGGATCCCATTCCACATCATGAGTTAGTACCAACATGTCATGCTCTACCCAAGGAGACTCCGTTAATCGTAACATCCACTCAAGCATGTGCAAAATATAGAGAAAGGTTCTGACAAGTTCAAAGTGGAAGTGCTTGAAGTAAACATTTGTGATCTAGCATTACCCAAATCTGAAGTTTTTCCTGGTGAGTTAAATTTTCCTAGGAACCAAAGAAATATTGATATTTCTGGTTCATCCAAAAATAGTACAACCAGGGTTTCAGGTTCTTTCACTTTTCCCGAAGAGTCAGAAAGTCTTGTAGAGACTCCTATGGATGAAATGCAAGATTTTCAACAGTTCAAAAGGGACAGTTATAATTTGAGATGTGAGAGTCCAGAACCTAATAATGATCCTTCCTCATCGGAGGATGATGAAAGTGGGATTCAATATCACTATGCGGAAGTAACTGAGGAGAAGGATAACATCATTGAGGATATGAAGGAAATTGAAGCTGACATCACCCTCCATGAATCGGCCCGGATTGTTGAACAAAAAGATAACTTGATTGAAGCTTACTCCGGACCACCTATTGAATTTCAAGAAGAGGAGAAAAAGATAGTAAATGTGAATGTGGTCAGCCAACTTGGAATAGGTGAAGAGTCTCAATATAAGCCTGTAACTACTGAACATAATATCAAAGAAAAGGTTGTAAACTGTGTTGATGCAGATATTGGATCTTATAATTTGGCAACTGAGAAGGTGAGAATAGTTACAGCTCTAATCAATCACAACAATGACATTTGGACATTACACATTGATAGGGTTAAATCTAAGCAAGTCTCAGGTGAAAAAGCAAATTATGAGAATTCTGCTAGAGGGATAAAAATTGAAGTCTTGGATATTGAAGCAGTACAACAACCACAAAATGTTCAAGTTGTCAAGAACCAGGACATACGGATAAAATATGATCTCTTTGAGTTGTCACATAAATCTGAAGATGTGATGGACTGGGTCTATAAAGGCTTTAAGGTATTTGATCCTCGGGGGTTTTTACATTCCGTCCTTTTGAAAGAATTCTGCAAACCCTTCAAGTAGAAGCATAAACATGTTATCATATGATTTGTTATTATATGATTTGTTTAAATTGAAAGAGTTGCAGATTTGTTTTTCAGTGGGACAAGATCCATATAAAAAATAAAAAAAAAAGGAGAGAGGGAAGACGGTAAACACAAGTTTTTCCTAGGTAACAGAAAATTTGGAAGCATAGTCTGGAGTGCATTTCGTCAACAGGACCTGAAAGGTAATTTTTCTAAATTTACTTGCAAATGGTCAAAAAACAATTTAAGGCACTAGTTCTCTGCTTTTCCATCTGCTACATATTTTGAGTCACAAAGAAGTTGTAACATGTGTATACATTGTAAATAGCTCTGCAGTTTTTAGTTTATTTATTTTAGTTGTTTTAGTTTTATTTTATTTTAGTTTACTTCTAATTGCCTGTATTTTTAGTTGTTGTGCTTTAGCTTAATTTGTTTTGCCTGTACAGTTCTTAGTTTATTTATTCTAATTTAATTCTAGGTGCTTGTACAGTGTTGTTTGTTTTAGTTTGTTTTTAAATGTCTGTGCAGTGTTCTTTTGTTTTGTTTAATCCTAATTGCCTGTACAGTTTTCAGTTTTCAGTTGTTTATTTTAGCTTGCTTCTATCTGCCTGTACAATTTTTAGTTTTAGTTTTAACTGCCTGTACAATTTTTAGTTGCTTTACTTTAGTTTTATTTTAATTGTCTGTGCAATTTCAGTCTGTCTTGAAGTTCTGTATTTTATTTCCTTTGTAAATAACCCTGCAGTTTTAATTCCTTTCAAGTCTGTACATTTATGTATTCTATTTCCTTTGCTGTCTGTACAGTGTTGTTTTATTTTAAAGTTCTGTATTTTATTTTTTATTTAAGGTCTGTGCAGTTTATTTTCTTTGTAAATAGCTCTGCAGTCTTGTTTTATTTCATTTCCTTTAATGCCTGTACAGTTTTATTTTGTTTCCTTTGTAAATAACCCTGCAGTTTTGTTCCCTTTGGTGCATGTACAGTTTCATTTTAAAGTCTGTGCAGTTTTATTTTATTTTGTTTTTGAAGGCCTGTGTTTGTCCTTGGAAGTCTGTACAAAGTTCTTTGGCTTTTAAAATTCTGTTCTTTAACCTTTGCCTGAGCATCAATGAAAAGTCAGCCTTCTAAAAATTGTTTTATTCTGAGCTGATCAATCCAGTGTTCATTATCATAATTGTGAGATAGTCTGTTTGAACTGAACAGTGGAACTATTTTCTTAGTCAGGACAACAGTGGAAGGATGATTGGATTTTGTGTCTTGCTTGCCACAGTTGTTTTAATTATAAAGAAACTGCTATGCTGTTTGGTTGGAGAAACTCCCGGGGAATCCAAGAAAAGTTGGTTATAAGAGGGGACTATGATTCATGTAATTATTTGAGTATCCATAGAGGCTATCAGTGCCTGGGCTGAAGCAGTTCCAGATTGATGAAATATTAAAAGAAAATTGTTATTCTTTCTAAGGCTTTTCAGATGTTGATGTATTTCAAAAGAAAGAGATGAAAGTTGAGCAGGCAGCATGAATTGGCACTCTGTTATTTCCAATATATATATAAAAAAAAAAAAAAAAAGATAAAAAGAAAAAGAAAAAAGAGTTATATAATGAAAGAAGCAGCCAAGATTTCAAAAGATGTTTTTCTTCTACCAAGTTGTAGATTCTACCTTACAGTTGTAAATTTGGGTCGTGTAAATCTAAAGGGTAACTCTGTCGGGGCTGTAAAAGGCTAAACTAGTAAACAGAGCTCTACTCGGTTTCCCCTTTTTACAATCTAGAAAAGCTGATCAATCCAGAGTTCAACATTCGATCCAGTCATTCTTGAAGACAGTTTTATACGCTTGTAATTGCACATCAGAAATCTTCCTTAAGTAATTCAGCCTAGTATGTCCTTGGGAAATTTTAACAACATCAGTTAGTAGTCAATTTATTGTGAAGAATATCTGTGGCAAGGCAAGATACATGGTCTATGTTGTTTTAAAACTAGAGTCCTGGGTTCTAAAATAATGCTACTATTTTACCCGCAGATATCGCCATTTGTTGAGAAGCAACACACCCCCACTGAAAAATGAATTTCCACCCTTTGAAAACTTTGAGCTTTCATTTTTGCAGTAGGGACCCTCTTGATGATTTTCAGTTTTAATCCCAGATTTTTACTTGCCTCTTTCTTCTTCAAGTTTTGCCTGTGTCAAAGCATCCAAGTTTTCTTGCATTCTGGCTTTGTTATCTCAGACTTCACTTTTTACATGCTAGAATCATTCATGGATAAAGAAAATCTTACACCGGTATGAAAAAAATGCAGAAAATAGATAGATAAATTCATTAAAAATCAAAACTTTCCTTTTTGGGAAATCGCGACACTTCCATTTTTGGAAATGTCACGATATCGCGACGGGTTTTAGAAAATCGGCTAAGTCAGAAAAACGTAGCGAAATCGCGACACTTTCCATTTTTGGAAATGTCGCGATATCGCGACACTTCCATTTTTGGAAATGTCGCGATATCGCGACACTTCCATTTTTGGAAATGTCGCGAAATCGCGACCGTTTAGGAGAGAGAAGGCAAGATCGTACGGAACATCGCGATTTCGTGACATGTCGCGAAATCACGACTAGGAAGAGAAAAGAAGCAAGAAGAAAAAGAGGAATCAATGAATTGGCTAAGGCATGAAATGTAGCGAAATCGCGACATGTCGCAAAATCATGACATGTCGCAAAATCGTAACGTTTTTTAGAGAGAAATCTCAGGCGTACGGACCATCGCGATTTCGTGACATGTCACGAAATCATGACAGGTCCAAGTCAAGAAGAAGGAAAAGAGAAATCAAAATTAAAAATCCTAAGGCATAAAATGTCACGAAATCGCGACGACATTGCGAAGGAGGCGAAAGTGTCACGATCGTGACGTCCAAATCACGACAGTCGCGGTCACGACGAATGACAAAAAATCAAGGCAGAAAGATGCAGAAAGACAGCCACAAGAAGAAAACAAGGAGGAAAGGCACGATGACATGTCGCGAAATCGCGACATGCAGGAAAGGAAGAAAGGTAAGGAGAAGGGGTCACGATTCGACATGTCACAAATCGTGACATGTCGATTTACGGCATGAAGGAAGAAAGTGCGAAAGGAGAAGGCGCGATCTTGACATGTCGAAATCGCGACATTCGTCATTGAGGAAAAGTTGAGAGGAAGGGTCACGATTTCGCGACATGTCACGAAATCGTGACATGTCACATTTTCGCGGCATATGTGAGCAGAAGGGCAGTGACAGAGAAGAGGTCACGATTTCGCGACATGTCGCGAAATCGCGACATGTCGCATTTTCGTGACCTTGGCAAAGAGCCAGAAATGCAAGACAACTGGAAATGGACACGTGTCGCGATTTTGTGACACGTGTCAAAACAAGCACGAACAAAGATGCCGCATGCATACTGAACTTTAGGGCTTCTTTTTAATATTTAAGTTTTGATTTAATATTTTTAAAATACTAATCCATCTTTTGTCCTTTCATGCAGGAAGCCATCTGGCACTTACGGGATAGCGGAGAAATGGCCATAAAGGTAAAGCTTAGTGCAAATTAATCAAAGACGGCCATATTGAAGGAGAAGATGCCGGGAATTGCTGTTTCATCCAATTTTTACAGATCTGGCCGCAAAGAGACTTTACGGTGACTAAGCTGCTGCCCATAGTGGAATATGTCGAGAATTGGCCGAGAAATGAAAATATCTGCACACAGTTACCGGATTTTGCCGATGAATGCATTTAATGAAAATTTATGGCAGAATTAATAGCTTGCAGAGATTTTCAACTCGGGGATGGCTCTACGGAGATGAAATGTCAGAGAAGTGGTGATTCATCCAAATTACCCGAGGGCATTAATGAAGACATTTATTCACAGTTGCGGGTGAATGCAAGTGGCATTCGAATTCTATCTTCTCCATTTATGGCAAGTGACTGCACTGATTTGCAGAATGGTTAAGTTTTATCCGGACTTTGTTTTAAATGGCTTTATATTGTAAAACCCGGGTCCTAGGGTTTAAGATGATAAGATTTAGGGTTGGAGAAGAAGATATTTCTGAAAAGATCAGGGTCTGTCCTGAGTCTATAAATACTTCTTCTCAATGTAATCGCAGGGGGCGAAAACTTAGAAATAAAAGGCTATTGAAGCAATTTCTTGCAAAGATTGTTAAATACTTTGTTTCTGGACTTGGAGTTGATGTGCTTTTGTTTTCTGTGATAGCATGGCCAGGAGCCTAATCTTTTGCAGATTGTGATAAGTTCATCTTCTTTTGTTATCCGTTTCATTAAAGTTTATTAAATATATGTTGTGAATCGGTGTTATCAAGATTAAATATGTTGTTAGGCTTCATTTGTTCTATTGTATGCTAGGGAAAATTATAGATTTAAGGTTCAAGTCTGTTCTAATTGCTCTGTCCTCACTGTGCGAGCTAGGCTACCGGTGAAAGATATCAATTTTAACCGACTTCCCTTCGGTTTATAATTTTTTGTTAGATCTGTTCCATCTCTGCCTTATGCTCTTAGTAGAAAGTGATCTTAGAAAACTGGACACTTTCTTCTTTGATTTGTTCTGTTGTGAAGCTGATAGTATAAATAAAATTGGTAGTTTAGGTTTTACAACTAAGTTTGATAGACTTCTCTTTTTGCCTTACCCTACCCTCTTTGTTTTACCGTGAAATGATCCATTTTTATTTTCTTTAATTTGTCCTTTATTTAAATCTGCTGACCCATAAGAGCTAGATCAAAGAATTAACTTTAAATCTGATTGTCAACAAGTGACAACTCCTAAACACTACTGAGCAAGTTCAGAGCCCGTTGTAAGGTAACAGGCAATCCATATTGAAGACTATTCCAGAAGCGAAAAAGAGTGAATTGACATTCGACCCGACCTTGTAACTCACACCTTGGATAACCAGCTAGATCCTAAAGTGAGTGGGATTTATCCCGTATAAGTGTTATCAGAGTTTCATGCTCATTCTTCACAGGGTGTGTATGAAAGTCGGACCAACAGTACCCATTCGTAAGCTTAATGGAGCGACACACATTTGTATTGATTTTCAACATCGGTATTAGCTCTTCCTTATCTAGGGGTAATTGAATAGGCATTCTATCATTAAAGGTAACACTTTATATATACATATACATGGATTTAAAAAAAAAATCAAAAACAACAAAAAAAAATTGCATGCTTTCATATAGGCATTACCACATTGTATTTTCATTTACATCTAGGCATTACCACATTGCATTTTCATTTATATCTAGCCATTTTTCATTTTAATTTTCATTCGCATACACTACATCATACATATTCCATTGCATTGTACAAATTCCATTTGCATATTAACTTTCATTGCACTAAGCATATACATTTGCATTCATCCCATCCCATGTTAAATGGTCTGGCATAGTAATGATGATATGGCCATAAATAAAAATTCAAGTTATAGAAATTGGGGGTACCTAATTTGATACAATCATGCACCTTTCACAAACCTCATAAGCCAACAATACCACATGTCAAAATCACAAAGCCTAGATTTTCGATCACTCAGCCATTACTAGTGTAGCAAGCAACCTCCAAGCGAATGTCCAGTTTTCTCTAGGACAAACAACAGACTTTACACACTAAGAAAGTCTTGAGCATTATCAATTGATTCTAAACACAATCTTGAACCAATCACATTCTATCACATCTTAAAAACATTATGAGTCAATGAGGGTTAGTTCCATACTTGGATAGTACCTTGAAGCAAAAATGGATAATCCTCACTTGTCCCATCATGCAACATAGTCCAATGAAAAAAGAGTGGTTTTCACCACTACCTCAATTACTCTTCAAACATAAGCATAAAAACATAGAGTAGTAAGGATAGGGTCAAAATTTTCATCACACTTCGGTTGAGAATCTGATTCCCCAAAGCTCTATATAAAATTAACAAACAAAATCCCAAAAACCCTTGATCTCTCAAGTCGTAAGGATTTATACTTCACATCCCTAGCATGAATGGGTAGTCTAGCTGGAGTGAATATTCACCGGGGCTATAGACATATGGATGGCAGTGGAGTAAGCTCATGTGGGGTGACATGTCTCCTTGGCAAACAGGAAGACCTCTGACTGCACATAAGGATATGTTAGCTTTAGGTCATCTCCATAACAGGTCATGCCCAATTTACTCATAGTGGGTCAATGAAATTCACATGCACACACATTGGTTCTTGATTAGATAAGGTCATTGTCACACTCAAGATTTGGTAATTGAACCTCACTTGCACACACATTGGTCCTAAAGAAAGTTAGACAACCCAAGTAAGTTTGGTTGATAATACTGGTATGTTTGAGTTATTTAAAATGTTGTAGTACTCATTCAATATCAACATCCATATATTCTTCCATATCAACATCCATATATTCTTCCATATAAAAGTCCATATCTTTTGTCATGCCAAAACCCATGTATTCATAGTGAGTCAAGTTGCATAGCACCACTAAATTTGGTACTCTTGATTGTCAAAACAATGAATAGAAAAAGTGTCCAATAACATTTCTGAACTACGAACAACATGCATTCCTCTCATATAGATCACAACTGATTACTTGCATTAATTATACATAACACATCATCATTAGATTACATATACATTACATTCTTTGTACATTTACTTGCATTAATCATCCATAACTCATAATTATTAATAACACATTATTAGATTGCATCATCCATATACACCTTAGGCACAACACATAGTTAGCTTGCATACATCATTCAAATAAATATTAGGCATACACATCATGGTTAACTTGCATTAATCATCAAAAACATTAAATAAAGCATTGCATAACACATAAAAACATCCACACAAAAATATAACACACATATCTAAAAAAAAGGCCATATATATATATATATATATATATATATATATATATAATGTCCAATGTACAATCAGATGCCAAGAAGGCTACAAATGGGAGCACCAAGGCTCACATGTACAAAAGAGTGCATCTAAGAACTACATCAACTACCCATGAGAAGACCCCTAAGACCTAGTAGGAGCCTTCGACCTAGTACTCTGCATTGACTCTGTGTACCTCGATGACTCGACCATAGACGATGAAGGAGGATCTGGAAAAATGATGTGATGCTACATACACACATCCTCAAAGGAATGTGCATATGCCTCACTAGCATGAAGTCACCACAGGTCCTTCTGATGTCGCTGCTCCTTCACCAAAATCTTTTCCTAGAGCCTCGTCATTGTCTCCTAATCCCTAGCTATAGTCGTTGCCTACTCTGCCTATAGTCGAGCTATAGTTACCCTGGCCTCCCTCTGAGACTCTAACATAGTCTCTCGCTCCTCCATTAGTAGCTCCAACTCTGCCCGTAGCCTAGCCACCTCAAAGATCTCACCCATCTCCTCCTCATCCTCTCTCCCCCTCTTCCAAGTCCACCTCTAGAGCCTGCTGGGCTACTTCCCTCGACTGCCTCCAACCCATCAACCACTGATGCCTCGTCCTCTTTAGAGTTGAACTCGATCCCACAGCTACTGCATCTGCACCAACAACATTTGGCACCCATACTGGTTGGGCACCAAACCACTCAACATACTTTAAAGTCACCCCAAAATCATCCATGTCAGGTACCTCCAGCTGCTTGTCATCCTCCAACTACACATGCCTTGGCTTGGGGTAGGGAAGTACCCCCTCATCCCTTCGATGTCGATATAGCATCGGCTCATCTGGAACACCCTAAGGCAAACCAAACTACCTCAAAACCCATGAGTACTAAAAGTAATCCACCTCCTCATCCCTCCATCCAATCAACCATCGAGCCTACCTCACCTAACACAGTTACCTCCTATCTTCATCCCATCTTGCTCCTCACCATGGCCTCCACATCACATCTACCTGAGTCATGCTTGACCACATGTCCCGGTACCACTGCACAGTGTGTACCTCCCAACTAGGCTGAACCTCCTCAGCCACCGCCCATCGCCTTGCATAAGGCTCACCCATCTACCATGACTCACATGGCAACCCATCGGGTTGAGCTACCACAAAATGCTCCCAAGCCTAGCATTGTAGGAGGAAGTTGCACCCAATCCCCTTCCTCTCCCTCCACACCACCTCATATATCTCCTGGTATAACTATGCAAATAAGGTTGGTGCCCACGCATACTCCCAAGGATCTATCAATAGATCGCTCACAAAACCCAATAGGTTCCAAGGGAACCTACAACCAGTGCTATTTGGTAGCACTATGTTTGCTAACATGAACATGATCAAAGTGGGGAGCGCATCTAACTCCTTCACCTTATACAGGCTCAGGTGGCATATCCCTCCATCCCCTGTCTGGGCCTCCCGCCACCAATCCTCAAAAATTTTCTCCATATTCACATTCTTATCCCTCCCAACCACCACCTTCTCTCCTTCTACTGGCACCTTGAGAATGTGATACACATCCTCAAGAGTGACAATAGCCTCCCCAATCGGTAGTTGGAACATCCCTCTATCTAGGTCCCACCTCTCTATCAAATCAGAAAGGTACCCCTCATTAGCCCTCACCACATCCAATCTCGCCACTCCCTCTAAGCCCACTCTACCCAAAAACCTCCAATATTCCTTTGATAGTTTCTTCCTTATCACCAAAATGAGAGGAGAGAAGCAATGTAAAGGATCAATATCCCTCAGCTGCAACAAACAAAAACACTTTGTTAGTTTTAAATTTTTTTTTTTTAAAAAGCAACAAAATAAAAACAAATTTTTGAACAAAGGAAACAAATGGTCTTACCGGGACAAATGATGCCTCTACTCCACCAACAGCACCAAGCCCTTCCACCACCATCACTTTTGCACACACACCTGCTATCCTCACTTAGCTCACCAAATCACTCTACCCCTTAGACATAGCTTCTCGAAGTCAATAGCGCACGAATGAGACTAAAAGTTTACTCATAAAGCTTTTTATAGCTTTCAATAGAGCATTCAAGCACAAACCCATGCCTAAAAATTATGAGCATTGATGTGCATCTACAAGTGCACGTAGGCACATGTGGGCACCTGCAAAACATGCCAGGCACAGGTTTGCGCCTAACAACAAAGGAGTAAGAAGACAAAAGCCCTCAAAATGGTAGCTCCACTCATCCAATATGCACCAAATTTCATCCACACATTATACACACCATAAATGTTGATTTTGTGAGATCACAAATAATTTTGCATATGTATTTTTTGAGAACTAATGAAATTCATCACAAGCATGTATCACATTACAAAATGTGTCCAACAAAGTCCAATTTTTACAAAATCAACATTCCACAATTTTTCATCATCTACTGCATAATACCACCCACTTTTATGTATAGTGGAGTTTATTTGACTGCTCGTTCACTCATTTATAACATAATCAATAAACTTCATAATCAACAAAATCATCATTGCATAAATCCATCAGGCATTCTTCCATAATCATCGTGCATATGTAATTCATGATTTTTATCTTGTCCAGTTCATTCAAGCGAACCTCATATCTAGTATGTTATTCTATAAACTTGGCAATTGTAGCGATAATAATCCATGCAATTTGGTAAGATGAATAATATACAATAAGGACACTTGATCATGATCATAATCAATTATCTCATCATCAAAAATCATAATCACATTTGGCACCTCACATTTTGAATGCAACCTTGCCAAGAACAATTTGCTTACAATCAATCATTGATGTCCTTGTTTGTGGGGAAAGAAAAAATAGATAACCTACAATCACAAACACTCATTCACTTGACAATAGTCATAATATAGGACACCGGTAAGTTTGATTGGTTCCATCATGGAATTGGTGAAGAAATTTCCACAGTCAATACCCAACCCCTGCATTGACTTAGTTAGCCTACATATTCATACCTTGCATGCTCAATGATGCCATTACAACAACTTGTTCAACATGCATCAAATCATACCAAATTTTGGGGTAACCACATTATATTATGCTTTCCCATGACGGGATACATCTCACATGATCATAACATCTGCACTAGAAAAATACCCATATCAACCATTGGGGAAAAAACGGTATCACATTTTTCATAATTCATATCATCTACAATCGCATGGTATTATATACCAACCCCCTTCCCACCGTTGGGGCAAAAAAATGGTATCACATCTTACATCATTCATATCATCCACAATAATTTGCATCTCACATCTTTCATTCATAAATTGCACAAATTCATTACATCATTTATTTTTCAATTGGCTTGTGAGATATATTCATAACTCATTTGCCAATTGAGGGGTTAAGCAACACAAATTCCAAAAATTCTTTAGTCTTCAACTTCAGTGTGCAAATCCAATGACAGAGAGAAGCTGCTTCTATGCCCATAGCCCAAGCAGGTGTCTCATGTTTTTGTACCATATTGTGTTTCACACAACATGGTATAAAAAGAGGCATCTATAGACACCAAATTACAACCACTAAACCTTCATCCTAACCATCCCACCACCCACTTGTCTTCCATTCTACTCTCCCACCAATTATTTGGCCTAATTCCACCTTCCCGCTGTAACCACCAGAAAGGTTCACACCCGATAGTGGCTCCTATTGTGATAAATGGTAAATATATAACATGCATACAAGTAAATGAAATTGACAACAAGTGAAACAAGAAATAAATGCTTTATTCCATTATATTTGTAGTCAAAAACCAATTACAAGTACGTCCCTCTTAGGGATATTCATTTTGATACAATATGGTAAATTGCATAATGACACCATTAACATGCATAATCAAGAAAATGTAAAGAACACTTCTAAACTATACAAAGTGAATCAAGATTCATGTAATAGCATAAAGTAAAATAGCAGCTACACTATGCATGGATCATATATGAAAAGTGAAGCGTAAACATGCATAAAGAAAGCATTTTAGTCCTAATTAAGCATAAGCATAAAAAGTAAATCTAACCTAGTTCTATAGTCAGAAGTCTTCTAAAATGCCATTAAACTATGAAAACACTTAATCTAACCTAATTAGCTAAACATAAATGAAATTAGGTAGGGGGTTATACCTCTACTACAAAATGCAGCTCTGGTGTGCGGTCTGCATTGTAAACCATGACTGACAACCATGGTTAGCACTTTGATAGGCTTACCCTCAATTCCAAGGGTAGTGGGCTTAACCTCCTTGTCCAATTGATGTTTAAGGGTCACCTTAGATGTCCTTATGATAGTTTTGGTGATAAAATCACTATGATGGGCCTTCATTTGCTTGGATTTGTGTTTCTCGGCTCTCCTAGACTCCTAGGGCATCCATAATGCAATTCATCATGAATATTGACAAGTAGGTAGGGTATAAGTGCAATAGCTCTCTCTTAGTATACTTGGTTGAGTGTACAATTTGACAGGGTTCCGCTGCTCAAATCTCCAATGCTCTCTCTTATGCATTTCGATAGTGCTTCGCTATCAAAATACTCTATATCATTGCCCTTATTTGTAGGGGTACTTATAGGACTACCCAAAGGCTAGGGGTGGCTTCCTGGAGAAGCAAAGATCAAGAAGGGGTGGTTAGGATAGTTGGAATGGAAGCTTTCGCCCTCTAACCACCTTCTTCTAGATCCAATGTCCGTTTTAATCGATTTGGCTCAGATTGAAGGCCAACTGAACTTCAGTTAAGACTACAGGTCACAACTACAATCTAGACTACAAACCATAGGTCTTAGCTGCAGTTTAGCTATAAACCGTAGGTCTGGGCTGTGGTTCAAACTGATTAGACCAAGAATCCCAAATTGAGTGGTTAGAACCACTGCTCTATCTTGGAGTATGTCCAAGATTTTCCATATGGTCTTGTAGCATGTGCATATGAGTAGTTGCCCTTATTGAAAAGCTTGTGCCCTTCTCATCTCATTCGGTGTAGCTGTGCATTCCATAGGTATCTTCTGACCCATAGATCTAAAATGTGGAGAAAAACAAGCAAAATCATATTTGCTATTTACCCCAAGCAAAGGGGTAAGCTTATGATAGCTATTTACAATGATTCATAAGGATGAATGCAATTTTAACAAGATCAAGGGATCTACGATCTCTAGGATATTCTATTGATTTTGATTATGATTTGATATTATGACTACCCCCTCAAGCGACGAGTCGATGAGGGTAATGACAATGAATAAAGCGATGATGTCGCTTGACCACCATGAATGATCTGAATAAATTTATATTTGAGAAAATTAATGCCTTGGCTAGGCCTAATTCATCTTTTGATTCAAACTGTTAATAGTATTTACATGCTTCTATCCCATGGAGTAGTCGGGCTACAATAGCCATCTTAGGGAATCGAATTGATATAAATCCAATCAGATTTGTGTTGAATCAAATTGTTGATGATTTGCTAAAAAAGAGATCATAGAAGAAATGGCATGCAACACCTCATTCCTGTGGAGCAGTCCAGCCATGCAGGCCTTCTTAGGAATTAAAGAGAAGCATATCAGATCGACGATGATAAATTTTACCCTAAATGTCCTTATGGTAATTTAATCATCTTTCCAGATTGCATGGATCGCAATTTGTTGCAAATGCCAAGTGTATAGGGTAAATTACTAAATACGAGACACATTTGGTGTTTTAATTATTTGATATTTTGTGAATATTTTGAATTATGCATTGAGCTTATTTATTTGGATGGGAGGTGTGTCACTCCATGAAAGGATTATCATAGTGACAACCTTAGTTGTACTTTATAATCTCAGCCAAATTTTTAATTTTTGATTGGATCTCGGTGCTTGATTATCACCAAATTTCCAAATTAACTTGATTTTATTGCATTCTGACCCAATGGGAGGCATTAATTGATATTTTTTGCCCTTCCCATGGTGGTATTTTCTAAAATTATCTACCAGTTGCAAACCACGGCTAGGACCTGCGGTTCTCATTTGTAAAATAAGAAACTGCAGTTAGGGCCTGCGATCCCCGCTGAATATGAGAAGTCTATAAAAATTCCAAATTTCAAATATCTCTCATTATTCATTGATAGTGACCTACAACTGGAGCTCTGATAGTGACAACTGACTAAACTTACCTGCAACCTAGCACACTTTACCCACATACCGACTCACAGCATGATGGCAGGGTGCGGGCAAGCATCTTCTAGCCGTAAGGGACGAGGTGAGGTCAAGGTAACTCAAAAACCAAGACCTCACATCCATTAATAGTAAAAATAAACCCAATTAAGTAATTGGTAAATCAATCCCACTAAACTGTTGGTAATGAACCTCATCTTAGGCTAGGGTAGCCTAAGTTATTAATTTATTTTTGCATTTTTGGCTGCGGTATCGTACCCGACCTAACTTCGATCGAAGATCGCAGGTACCAGCTGCGGTTCCCAATTGGTCAATTGGGGACCACAGCTACTATTTGCAGTCAGCATTCAAAATCCCAATGATCAAATTTTGACCACATGCGGATCGCAGGGTTGACCTGCAGTTCGCCAACTTTAGGAAAATTGTACAAAATTTTTATTTTTTCTAAATTTTTAGAGGCAATTAATATCATTTAATGCATTTTTGACCTATCTGATTGACAAATTTGATTTGTAGGCCTGCATGATGACATGTTTTTGCACTTTTATCAGTTTTTTACTATTTTTGAAAATTTTTAGATCAATTTTTAAATGTTTTTGCTTGTTTTAGTTAGATTTTTCTTTATTTTATGCTATTTATTTTAGAGATTGACCTCTATAGTGTGAGAGCCTAACATTATGAAGACCCTCTATAGAGAGCTCACTGATGGTGAGTGAGAGTGGTTCAGAGCTGTCAACTTCGGCTACATTCTGGATCTACCCACCATTAGGGTAGATCAATCCTATCTGACTGCATTGGCCCATCGCTGGAATATGTAGACCAACACATTTCACCTACCTATAGGTGAAATGATAGTTACACTGGAGGACATCTACAGGATCTTCAAGATCCCCATTTATGGTGAGGCCATCGTATGCTCCACTTATGGGGTTAAGGAGTTCATATTTGATGCTATCTTCAGTTCTCAAAGCAAGGAGGCTCAGGGCACCATTGACCACGGAGGGTTCCATATTGGCTACTGGCAAGGGAAGAATGTCTTCTCTATGTGTGAGGTTTTTTTCATGCACCTGGTGGTGGAATATGTCCTTCCAGACTCCTCGAGTGCAAGGATTCCCTGGAACCTTATAGCTACTGTATGTAGAGTAATATCGAGCTCTATCTGCCATTCATTGCTCCTACTCTAAGGGATCACACTACTAGCTCAACTATATCAAGAGCTATATCATATCACTAAACATATCCATAAGGGCACCAGTTGTAGTCTACTCTTATAGATCTAGGACTGGTAGCATATCAGAGTAGAGCATCATGGGGAGCTGCCCCTACCCATTAAATACATTAATGATGAGCATCAGTGCTATGATGCCTACTAGCCTCAGGAGGAGGAGGGTTTCCATAGCAGGACTCATGCTGGTGAGACCCAACATTACATTACCCGATTTGCAACACTTGGGCCGAATGATATCCAATGGTGGCCCTACATGGATTATTGTGACTGGACTAAGGCCGATGAGAGGCTTCGACGGGCTCATAGATATAGATGGCTACTTGGTCTAAAGGCTGAGATCAAAAAGTTTTAGTTCTTCTCTCATGTCCTACGGTAGTTTGGCATGGTGCAAGATATCTCAAAGATCCCATTTACTTATAGGCACCTGGCTTTGGAGAGGGATCTACCTTGGATCCAGCCTCTAATACTAGGTGGTGATTTAGATGACTTCTAGGAGACTGGGGTTGAAATAACGATGACCACTCCAGAGTATGATAGATGGTGGTCTATGTTCTACTGGTATGGGATAGGGCCTCTAGGCCACACTGTAGATCAGGCAGGAGCAGAGGTGGATCCTGACGAACGTAGGGTGTGCCAATGGACAAAGGGCAGTTGGAATGCAGAGGCTATCATTGAGGAGGCTCTAGAGGAGGGTGATGTCCCTCCTAATAGTGTAGAGGGTCTACTCTTAGCACAAGTGGCTGACTTGCAGAGTCAGCTCAGTTGATTGCAAATGTAGTAGAGGGAGCGTGACACTACTATCGCTACTCTATAGGTGTAGCTGACAGAGAGATATCATTTACTGACACAGGTAGACCAACATATTGTTAGCCTAACCACTCAGTCTACTATAGTAGATACCTAGGTTGGCGAGATCACCCATGCTCATGACTTGGTAGAGGTATAGAGGGATGTAGCCATAGCAAAGCGAGATCTGCTCAGGGCACAGAGGGGGGGTCCTCCCTCCTCTTAGTTGATTATGGAGCCTTTGGTAGCACCAGCAATAGTATTAATAGGTGTTCGGGATCCTATGGTTTAGTTTTAGCATCTAAAAGGTTTACTTATGAGTACCAATGAGAGGCATGGATCCAAGGTTGCTAAGGTAGACCAGCTAGTGGGCTACATTTAGATGCTAGGTGTAGAGGTTCCTAAGAATCCATATGCTACAAATTCCCAGTGAACTAGATCTCAGACTACAAGAAATTCCACTACTAGCTAGAGCCATCACACCCATCGAAGTGAGAGGACACACAGGTCCTCTAGTATGCATGGTGGCAGTATTCATACTAGGACCAAGGAGGTAGGGTAATCTATTGCAACATCTAGTCATAGGTCCCTATGGACAAAGGTGCCAATCACTCAAGGGGCAGTTGGATGAGTGCTAGACCTCTTCGGGCTAGGCAGTACTCAGGGCTCATAGAAGGATCCATAGTAGTCAGTAGGGCAATAAGCAAAGAAATATCCTAAGCATAGCACTGAGGGAGGAGGCGAGAGCTCTAGTACAGGGGGAATATATTAGAGCTAGAGATCTATATTGTAGGACACATTTTTGATGTATCTCATTTTTGGTGTAAGGTCAAGGACCAACACATTTGTAGCCTGCGAGCATTTTTGTACTCCCCATGTACTCTGAGACACACATATTATATATGATATGATCATTATTATGGCTCATTTATTGTGTATTTATTTATTTTTGATTTTATGTTTATGTGATGCACATGGATGTAATGTTTATGTTATGCTGCTGCTATATGATGTGATGTATGAATAACATACACTAAATAGTTATTTTATTTATGATGATGATATGCAATGATCTTAGATGCTTAGATGCGTTTTTTGATGGATGCATATATTTTTTCTTAATGCATATTTGATATTGCTTTCTTTTTATGCATTAATGTATGTAATGCTTTATTTACACGATGCTAATATAATGTAAATGAACCTGTATGCTTTAATCACTTAAAACATTAGGAATGAATGCAAATATGTTAATCAATCTAATGGATGATGCCACAAAATGTATAAAAATCATGAATGTAATTGAAAAATACTTAAAATAATAATTTAATAAATTAATCACTCATGTATGAAATGCAATGGTATGCAATGTTTTATGATGCGAATGATATAATGTGTCATTCGATTTTCTTTTGTAAATTTGAAAAATGTACACGATATGGTCAGTGGCCATCTAAATATTATTGCTAATATCCATCCGGTATCTAACTATATGTTGATTGTGCTTTTTATAATGATGTATCATGGGTTTGATACTTTGCAATTTGATGATTTATATGGATGCCATTTTGACACTTTGTTGTTATGGGAGAAATTTTTGAGGTTTTCCATGAGACTCAAAAACCCTAATAGACTTATTAAAAGTTACATACTAACCACACTAGACTTCTGAGATAAAAGGTTTTTGCTAGGATAGACCCTAACTATTCATTATTCCTGTGTGTGCAAATGATTATTTAAGATAAGACACGAGCGTTTCCTGATGTCAGGCGGGATTCTTTCAGCCCATTGTTAAGATAGGGGTTCCACAAATGTATTATCCAATATCAAGTTTAGATTTCAGTTGGACTAAGACACTAGGCAATGCCAGACACCTGAAGCTATCTCTTCCACATTCAAACATTGGTCTTTTTCATAAGAGAAATGCTAATGCATCAGATATATCATCATGCATAAGGTACAGTAGTACTGACAAATCCAGGGATTCAGGCTCATTTCTTTATATCCTTCAATTTTTGGGATACTTGCTCATATGTAGTGAAGCAAGGGAGTCGATTCCATATTATTTTTTAATTGTCTTTGGATCTTCATTTGATCTCTCTTCGAACTAGATTTTGGATCTTCATTTGATCTCCGCTCGAACTTTTTATTTATGATCTCCATTTGATCTTCACTTTGAACTTTGATTTAAGCCTATATTTTGATCTTCACTTGATCTTTACTTTTTGGCATTTACATTTGATAATATTCTTCATAAACTTTCCTTTGGGGAGATTTTACTTGGAAAAATTATTTCTGGTATATCTATTGAGAATATCGATCTTATTATATCAATATGGGATATCACTCTGGGGAGTTGATATATGATATCAATCTATGGTATCAATAATGAGGATTGATATGGGATATATCTTTGGTATATTGCTCATTTTATCGTAAGCAAGGGATTTTTAATAGGGAACTAACTTGTCCTTTTTCCAACTGCCAACATTTCCCATACCATCTGCACAGAGGGATAAGCAAGAATAAGTCTTTTAGCTTTAGGATACCCGGTCTTGCTTCATGGTTGTCATCTTCCCCTAGTACTTGTTAGGATTGTTTAATTTGTTTCTTAGTGATAGGCTTATGATATGCTAAGGGATATACTAACTAAACCTTAGCTACAAAAGTAAAGTGACCAACTCTTGATAAGACTACTAGGTATGACTGAGTGACCGAAAAATCCTAGTATATCTCCATAGCAACATTATAGTTTGTGTTGAAAAACACAATTACTCACATGAATGATAGATCATGATAAATGCAGAGATGCATTATTTAAACACAAAATTGGCATCTTTTGTAATACTAACAAAAACAAATGTCATCTATTACGAAATGCAACGGATGATGAATGTCTATATGCAATGCAATAATGTAGCAAATGCATGAGTGAATGTAAAATAAAAATGTAAAATTTAAATGCAAATGCAAATGTTTTTGGATTTTATTAATTTTATAATTTTTGTGGGTTTTGAACCTCATAATTAACCAAACGATGAGCACATGCCTATGGAGCCTTTAGATTGACCAAGCAATTTTTAAGAATCCTTGGAGCTTTTAGGATTGACCAAAGGGATTATGGGTACCTTTGGGGCGTTTTGGGATGACCAAGTGATTTTGAGAATCCTTGGAGCCTTTGGGGTTGACCAAGTAGTTTTTCAAAAACTCTTGGTGCCTTTTGAGATTGACCAAAGGGCTTACAAATGCCTTTGGAGCTTTTTGGGTTGACCAAGAAGTTTTTCAAAAACTCTTGGTGCCTTTTGAGATTGACCAAAGGGCTTATAGATGCCTTTGGAGATTTTTAGGATGACCGAGTGATTATAAGCAAATCCTCGAGGCTTTTAACTGACACAGCCAAGATATTTTAGGGAACCTTGTGGCCTTTTGGGATGACCAAGTGGTTTTGAGCAAACCCTCAGAGCTTTTGAGGTTGACCAAAGGGCTTACAGATGCCTTTGAATCTTTTTACTTGACCAAACCACTAATGAAAGTGTTTGGAGATTTTTAGGATGACCGAGCAGTTACAAGCAACTCTCAAAGTCTTTTACTATGCTCTTTAAGCATAAAATGCCTTAAGATGGATGATGTTGAGAGGCTCAGGATCTTCAACACCCCCTAGTGATGTTATGCGATAGGTACCCAAACCAATATTTTTACATATGATGTAGGGTCCTAGCCAATTGGCTGTGAATTTGTCTCACATATCTAGCAGTAAATTAGAGTTCTATTGGTTTTATTTTAAGATAATATCCCCAAATTCAAAATATCTCTGGTGGAATTTGATATTGTAAGCTTGTTTTAGTTGCTCTTGATAAACACAGAGATGCTCCAAGGCATTCACGTGATGTTCATCAAGTAGTGTCATTTGATCCAGTGGAGCTTGTCGTGCAGTTTCATCATCAATGAACTCTTTCAATGCAACGCGTAGTGTTGGAATTTCTAATTCCAATGGCATAATGGCCTCAATGCCATATACTAGTGAGAATAGTGTTTCTCGAGTGGGCGTTAAAATACTAGTCCTATAAGCCCAAAGTGCAAGGGCAGCTGGATGTGCCAATCTCTGTGGTTTTCTTGTATCGTCTTTTTCAATATGGCTACCACTATATTATTTGAAGCTTCAGCCTACCCATTTGCTTGTGGATAGTATGGAGTCACAAAACTATGTTTGATTCTATATTTAGATGTCAAAGCTCTCACAGTTTTGTTCTTGAAAGACGTTCCATTATCCAATATTATTTTGGATGGAATCCCAAAATGACTTATGATATGCTCCAGTATAAACTATGCTATACAAGCTCTGGTTGTCGTTGTTAAGGGTATTGCTTCCACTCACTTTATAAAATACTTAGTAGTCGTGATGCTGACAAAATGACAGAGGAGAGATCTTGCCTATAATATCTAATCCCCACTGAGCAAAAGGCCAAGCAACTTGAATGGGTTGTAAGGCCTATGATGGCAAGTGTGTAATATTAGCGTGATGCTAGCATTTAACACATTTCTTGACATACGGATTGCACTGCTTCTCCATAGTGGTCCAATAGTAACCCATTCAAAGGATGCGCTTGACAATGGCCATACAACTAAAATGGCCATCGTACCATCATGGGCTTGCAAAATTGCCTATCATGCATCTTGGGGCTCTAAAAAATAAAGGAAAACTCCATCGTAACTTATTCGGTGCAAGATGTCTCTTATTAAGACATATTTGGCTACTTTCCATTTAAATGTGCATTTTGTAACATGCGGTATTTCCTTTGGGATTATACTAAGCTTTAGGAAGTCTTTAATTTGTGACATACAATTTTGATAAATCTCAGCTTCGACTTCCAAGACGACTTGCTCTCCCTACATATTTGCTTTTGTAAATGCAGACTCAAAAACAACCCTATGGTGAATGGTAGTGCCACTCACCATGGTACTCTAAGAGGTTAATGACCCCCAGGGTGCCTTATTAAGAAATTCTTTAGCTCTACAGAACCATTCAACTTATGGTTCTACATTGATCATGTTGACTGATTCTCTGTTATCATAGGCTGCACACTCTGTTGCTAGATGAGAGAGCATCTTGAAATGGATGGTAGTGATATCAGTAGACAAATTCTGAGGGATTAAAGATCCCAAAGAAGCCATGGTATCTGCAAACCTATTTGACAATCGAGGGACTACCTCAATGTCATACCATTCCAGTTTGGCCAAATATGTATCAACTAGATATTTATAGGCTTTTAGTATGGGACACCGACACTAAAAAATACCCTTGATTTGATTTACTATGAGCAATAAATCGCCAAATATGTTCAATCTCTTAATATTTATGGTGATAGCTATGTGTAGGCCCAACAGTAGGGCTTCGTACTCAGTGTTGTTATTGGTGCACAAAAAATCCAACTTGAACAACAAGGGCATTGGAGCTCCTTACAATGTGAAGAAGACTATTCTAGCACCACCCCCTTATTTGTACTTTAAACCATCGAAGAATAGAGTTATATCAGCATTGTTCTCTAGTTCTTCAAGTTTGGGAGCTTTGGATACAATGAAGACTGCATCGTTTAAAAGCTCAATTTTTAGAGGCCTACTGTTTGACAATGGTGCCTCAGCTAATTAATCTGCTATGACCTGTCCCTTAATGGACTTCTACCTTATGAATTCTAGATCGAATTCTGTTAAAAGCATGATACACTTCATAGTATGTGTATTGTGATAAGTCATAGTCATCATGTACTACAAAGGATTTTGTTTGAATATAACATACGTCGTATGACTTAACATATAGTGTCATAATTTCTTTGTAGCGAACACTACTGCTAAACATAAATTTTCCATGTATGCATACCCGAGCTCATAGCTCACCAAAGTTTGACTAATGTAATATATGGCCTGTTCTTTACCTTGCACGTTCTTTTGGGCCAACATGGTTCCTAGTGCAAAGTCAGTTGCTGATATATATAGTAGAAAAGGCACCTCTGGCCTTGGTGGAGCTAACACTGGTAGCATCACTAGGTATTGTTTTATCTCAATGAAGGCTACCTTGTAGTCCTCGTCCCAGTTGAATGGGACACCCTTATGTAGAAGTTGATTCATGGGTCGATATTTATCTGATAGTTGGGCGATAAATCACTTTATCGAGGCTACCTTACCCTGAAGGCTCATTAATTCCTTAATATTGGTGGGAGGATGCATTTCCAAAATGGCCTTGACCTTTGTTGGGTCTACTTCGATGCCTCTCTTGGAGATGATGAACCCTAGTAATTTTCTAGAAGTTACGCTAAATACACACTTCTTAGGATTCAACCTGACATTGTGCTCTATCAAGCGATCGAAGACTTTCCTTAAGACCTATGCATGCTCTTCTCATAGCAATGACTTGACTAACAAATCATTGATATAATCTTCAAGAATTTTGTGCATATAGTCATGAAAAATGTATATCATGGCCCGCTGGTATGTGACACCAACATTTTTGAGGTCGAATGGTATAAATTTATAGCAAAATGTTCCCCATGGCGTTATAAACATGATTTTGTGTTGGTCTTCGGGTTTAATATGAATTTGATTGTAACAAAAAAAACCATCCATTAAGGAGAGCATTTCATGACCTACAGTTGCATCTACGAGAGCATCAATGTTGGGCAAAAAAAATGAATCTTTGGGTGTTACCTTATTTAGGTCTTTAAAATTTGTGCAAATACGGATTCTTCCATCGAGTTTTCCCACGGGTACCATATTGGACACCCATTCTGGATAATCGATAGAAATCACAAATTCCACATCCAACAGCTTCTACAACTCATATTTCACCATCAAGGCCACTTTTGGGTGCATTTTCCTTGATCGGATTCTTTGTCAAATCTAGTGAAAGGTTATGAGTAACCAATTTTGGGTCTAGAATTGGCATATCCTTATACAACCAAGAAAAAAAATTTAGTCTTATTTCAACAGAGGGATGATGGTGGACCTCTCATATGGAGTGAGACTCTCTCTAAATTTAATCTTCTTTGCACTGGTGGGATCATCATTGATATCCACCTCAAAGGTTTTCTCTACCAACATATACAATCTTTCCTCAAGCTGGTGAGACGTAGGAATCAGATTAATGTCATCAGTCGGGTTGAGTGGTTCTATGTTGGAAGCATTTTTGGCATGATAAACATCATATGCACATCCTGGTGTAAAATGGAAAGGTTGAAACATTTCTTCGTTGGGGAAGAAATCCTCAGGATCAATGGGTGAATCAGCATGATCCTAGTTGATAGCATCTTTGTTAAGATATAACGGTTTATATGGATCTACTGGATTGTGGAGTGGAGTGGTCAAATCCATGGAGATCATTTTTATGGAATGGAATTGATCTCCAGGACCGCATGGAATGACCTCTATAAAATTTGCACAGTCCTCATACCCACGATCTAGCTCTAATGGCACAGTCACAAAAGGGTCTTCCCTATGAGGACTGCAAATAATTGGATCCTCCCTATGCATTGAATGCAAAATAGGATAATTCAACTCACGAATATGCATGTAGGTTGGCGGAAGGGGATTAACCAACCAATGGATTTGATCCAGGTTTAATCATCTCACGCTTAGATGTGGACCAACATGTAGCTGCCTATAGACCTCATCGATGTCGATGGGTTGATGGTGATGATGCAAATAAGGAGGACCAAGGTAGGCCCTCTCTAGCTCATATTATTCATTGTTATCATAATAGAATCCTTCATTCACCCCCATTCTTGGAGGACGTTCCTCTATGTGAGGCCCCATAAATCTCACTTCTTGCATACTATCATTGCCATCCAAAAAAATTGGATAATTATAGCTCATGTATGATACTACCAAGAAAATTGGCTCAATCTCTTCCCTTGGATGATCAACGTTGGGAAGGATCTCTTCAGTATCCTGTATCAATTCCATAGGTAGTAAATGATGTGCATACAAAGGCCTTACATAAGCGCCTTTGACTTCATCCTCGGATCCATCATCGTTCAAGAAATCCTCGTCTACATCATAGTTTGGTCCACTCATATCGGATGTGGACTCCGCTCCATATTCATTACAAATATCTCCTAACTCGATATTGCTTGCAGTAATGGAGTTGCATCCCTGCATGTCTATGTTGTCGACTGCTTCACAGGTTTGGTATCCCAATTGATCTTTGGGGTTCATCTCTACCTCAGTTTGCTCAAGGAGCCCTCCATGATGATCTTCAAGTGGTTGAATGATGATGGTAGATATCATAGGGTGATTCCTCCAAAATTTAGAAGGATCCAAATGATATGGATTAAAATCCATGGCATTCGCCATGCTGAGGTACAAATGATCTAGGGATGCTACAAAAAAATCATCTTGCCCACCTATTTGTAACCCTAAACTGAATCTATCAGTGGCTAAATGATAATGAGGTTTCGGTGAATCCTTCATCTTTGTACGAAGAGACCAAGGCCATATCCATGCTAGTGATATAGCTCAAAAATTTGCATGGCATACTCTAGATTAGACAAATAATGAACATTTACTGCAAAAGGTTCCTCGTCATCTTCATCCATGGGCTCTCATGTTGGAAGATGATTTAGCCCCACATAGATGAAGTTAGTATGGTTAGGCAGTTATTCCAGTGGAACCATCGATCCAATCAGATAATGATGGGCGGATGGTCTGCACATATCTTGCGTAGTCTTCAAAATAGGTTTGAAGGTCACATTTTACACAAGGTACTTGCCTAATCTAGTATTAGCGAGATGTACAGTCACCCACGGTGTGGATGACCCTATTGAAGATGCAGGTAAATCAGGCTGAGGTGCCTCCTCAACTTTGTCTTAGGGTTCCTCAACTTCCATGGGAATGGGAACATCCTCGACGATTGACTCAGGCTCAAGCTCTTTTTCTTTCTCACCCATATTTACCTTTAATTTCCTATCATCCTAACGCATGACTGATATCGATGGTTTCAAGAAAGTGGCAGTGGTATGCTCTGATTTGTGTGACACATATGGCATTGGTTGAACATGCACCATCGGTTTACCTCCTAGTTTCCTTATTGGCAATGATGGCCGGACATCCAAGTGCATTGATGGGAGTATGAAACCCCTAGGAAAATCTACTAGGTTCACAAACTTAAATGGCTCCTCATATGATGTTCAATTGATAGTTGCGATCTGTACCTACAAATATAAAATCCAACAAAACATAGTTAGATCCTAAAAATATGGGGTGCCACCATGATCGCCTCTATAATGACCAAAAAGGGTCACACCCGATAACGGCTCCTATTGCGATAAATGGTAAATATATAACATGCATACAAGTAAATGAAATTGGAAACAAGTGAAACAAGAAAGAAACACTTTATTCCATTATATTTGTAGTCAAAACCCAATTACAAGTACGTCCCTCTTAGGGATATTCATTTTGATACAATATTACAATAGGAGTGCATAATTGTTTTCCCTCTTAAGGGTAGGTGTGATTTCCAAATGCCTCTCAGAATGGCACGAACTGCTCTAGGGTGGAGATGCCCTCTTCTTCGCAATGGGGAAGGAACTTTATGGTTTGCTCTCCTTTGAAACTGTTCCCTATAGTCAAGCAACAACAAGAATGTCAAAAATATAGGCAACCTCTCATGATGATCCTATTCAATAGGGATCCACTGCTCAAATCTCCAATGCTCTTTCTTATGTATTTCGACAGTGCTTCGCTATCAAAATCCTCTATATCATTGCCCTCATTTGTAGGGGTACTTATAAGACTACCCAAGGATTAGGGGTGGCTTCCTGGAGAAACCAAGATCAAGAAGGGGTAATTAGGACAATTAGAATGGAAGCTTCCACCCTCTAACCACCTTATTCTAGATCCAATGGTCATTTCAACTAATTTGGCTCGTATTGAAGGCCAACTGAACTTCTGTTAATACTGTAGGTCGCAACTGTGGTCTAGACTGCAAACCACAGGTCTTAGTCATGGTTCAGCTGTAAACCATAGGCCTAGGCTGCAGTTCAGACTAATTAGGCCAAGGAGCCCAAATTGAGTAGTTAGAACCACTGCTCTATCTTGGATTCTATCAAATATCTTCCATATGGTCTTGTAGTATGTTCATATGAGTAGTTGCCCTCGACATGACGTATTTTAGGTGTCTACACCCACAATTTCCTAGCCTAATTGGGATTATTTTAATAATATTATATAATATTTTATATTTTATATAATATTTTATTATATTTTAATATATTTATTATAAAATATATATAAATAAACTCAATTATCCTCAGCTATCTAATCAGATTTAATCTCCACCCTCCATATTCATTAATCCATGCCACATTCAAAAAGCAATCTCAACCATATCATTCAATTTAATTTCAACTGCACAATTAAAAAGTGTCAAGTCGAAACCCTAAGAGAACCCTAAGTTGAATTATAAGTAAGAGCATTTGTAAATGCTCAAACACTGGAACCCTAGAACTTGGAGATGAGATTTTGCATTAGAAAGGAATTATTGGTGAAGCCCTAGCATAGAATACTAAAGATCTAAAGCCCTAGTCCATTGATATTACTTATGTTATTCCAGTCGCCATCCATCCATCCTCACTCACTACCACAACCATCCTCCATCTATCGCCTTCATTGCCATCCCTTTGATCTACCTCTATAGATTTACCCTACCCTACAAGTTCTATTTTGAGCTTGTAAAGCTCACTGTAGAGCCTGCCAAGCACTCTCTAGAGGCTACCCTATCTACAGGTGCATGTCAGAGCCTACCAAGCTCATTGCAGAGCTTGCCATATGCTCTTTAGAGCCTGCCACATCACCAGGTGTGAACCAGATCCTATGAAGCTTGCATGCTAGCTTGCCAAGTGCATGCTAGAGCCTGCTGCCATCCACAAACCTTAATTCTAAAGCTACTAAATCAATAGATCTACGACGTCATCTATAATAACTGATCAATAGCAAGGTAAATCTCAATTTTTTATATCCTATTTTGTAATTTGTTGATCTTGCATGCTCTTTATTTTATTATTAAACTAGGGTTTTATTAATGTTCGAGGGCCTCACACTGTGGAGACCTCATAGGTGCTAATAACTCTCTTTGTTTTGTTTTGTGTATGCAGATCTACGAATTCCAAACCTTATTTAACGGTTGTTGAATCTGGAGTGGCCCAACCTTGGATATCCAAAGCCCACTCAACCTATTGGGATCAAGAACACACCCGAATATGAAGACACTTCCATTGCTACTAGATAGGGTTTCAGAGAACTGTAGCACCACTATAATATATATTGTATCAAATATTGACATTGAACATTTATTGTAAAGAAGGATTTTATCGGCTCCCCCCATATTATTGAATATATTATTTTGTGCAATCTTTGTGTCTCACTGCATTATTTAATTTTTTGCTATTTAATTTTAAGTGTCGTGTTCTTGCATTCATAGGATGAAAGTTGAGTAAAGATGATGAAGCTTCTAAGGCAAATCAAACATTTTATAGATCATGATTGGAAGGTTACTATATGTCACAACTACAAGACGATATAATGCAGGCAGTGGGACTAGTGGTAATATTTCAAGCAACGCCAAAGGACACACATGTACAAGAAGTAAAGATAATTCTTAGGTATCTAAAAGGAACTATGGAATTTAGACTATGGTATCCTAGGGGTAATAATTTCACTCTCATGGCATACACAGATGCGGATTGGGTAGGCAGTATTGATGATAGAAAAAGTATGAGTGGAGGAGCATTCTTTCTTGGAAATTGTTTAGTCTCTTGGCTAAGCAAAAAAATAAGCATTAGTATCATTATCTACAATAGAAGAAGAGTACATTGTAGTAGTTACTTATTGTACATAGGTTTTATGGATGAAGAAAACTTTTAAAGACTTCAAAGTAGAGCATGATCATTCCATATCCATACTTTATGATAATAAAAGTGCCATAAACATTTTAAAGAATCCAGTGATGCATTCAAGGACCAAACACATTCCAATAAAATATTATTTTTTGAGAGAGCAGGTGATGGATCAACAATTCAAATTGGAATAAATTACTACAAATGAATAGATTGTGGACATATTTACTAAGCCACTTCCAAAGGAAACTTTTGAGTATCTTAGAGGAAAGTTGGGAGTAGTCTTACTCCCATCCCAAACTTGATCACCTCAAGAAGAGGAGGTGGTGAGGGGGCTAAGCTAAGAGTCTTATTTTTAGCCCCAAAGGAGCCCTTTGCCATTTATGTCAAAGGGGGAGAGATTTCAGTAAGGGGGAGAGAATTCAGTGAGGGGGAGCAGATTTGGAATCCACTGGTATTAGAAGGAAATATTCTAGAAGGATTGCCATCAATGATAAAGGGGGAGATTGTTGGAAATATTAAGTATATTGATTGTCATTGATGTCAAAGGTAAAATGGTTGAGATTTATCTTAAAGGTTGAAATAATAAAATGCAAGGCAAATATCTTCAAAGGATTCATGAGGCAGAAATATTGATGTCAAAGGTACAATAGTTGTCAAGGCAAAAATATTTTCCATGGTTATGTTAGCAAGAAAAATATAATACTTTATTTGGTTGAAAAAGAAAATCATTTGACAAAGGTTCACAAGAAAAATATTATAATATTTAAAACCAAAATTTAAATATTATAATAAAAATAAATTTTAATTTTAAAAGGTACCAAAATTCAAATTCAAATGGTGGAAATAAAAATGATAGTCGACATCTTCATAAAGTTCGAATTGCATATTAAAGGAAGAAAAATAATTTATTTTCCAAGGTTTTTGATCAAGCACGATTCGCACCATTCGTTGAGGGTAGAGAGAAGAAAAGACAAGTGCACACGTTTCAAAGTGGGGGTAACTATTTAGAAAAAAAGGTAGCGCATGAGTTTTCCAACTGGGTGGCTATCCCAAGCAACAGGTAGGTCCTGCGCATGTCATGGCAGGTGAGAGGTCATGGGTTTGAGGCACAACGGGTTCATTTTTCTTGGAGTTTTATTGAAAAATAAACTATCTATGGAAGAGGATATCAAATCAGAGTTTACACATTAGAATTATTTTATGGGTAGCTAGCCCATGCAATAGCCTAACTTGCGTTAAGGCACAGGCTAGAAAGAGGTGGCAATTTCGAATCGCGACGACTACATCGGAAAGGACACATTTTTTTAATTAAAATTATTCCCAAGGTATAAGGTATGCGCTCCATTTGTTTGCATTAGGGATTCATCAAGTTAAATTTTTGCATTATCATTTGGGTTCAAAGGATAGAGTGAAAAATTAAATTCAGATCTTTATGAGTGGTTGTATAAGGTGCATGTGATAGATTTGTTATTGAGATATTGAGTGCATTGAAAATCATTTTACTTTAGTAGGAGGTATAAGGTGTATGTGGTTAATTTAAATAATTGTAATTTGTACATTGAGTTGTTAAGTGCTATAAGAAACATTGTGGTGTGTTGAGAATTATTTATTTTTCAAGTAGGAGTAATAAGGTGTTATTGTGGTTTAATTATTGTGTGTATTCCTACATGGTGAAAGAAAGTTTGAAGGGTTTTGTTCTTTGATTAAAAAACTTTATTTTGGGAAATTAAAAGGAGTTGTAAAGCATTATCTCTGTGCATATTTTTGAGAGAATTTTTTCATGTGGATGATTTGAAAAGGTGTTATGCTAACTAACCCTTGAAGTGGCATAAGAAAGATAGAATATTTTGAGATAGGTTTTGAGGGCTCATCTTCATCAAAGCAAGTTAAGAGGTATGGTGATATAATTCCTTCTTTAAGGTGTTTGGTTGAGCAAATATTTCTGAATCATAACATGGATAAATAAGGATTATATATGTGCATTGTTTGAAACACATGTGCTAGAGTTTATGAACAAGTTGTGCTTCATTGTTGAATGATATTGAAACACATGTGCTAGGATTGAGAGCAAGTTTTGTGCATAATCTTGATTGATATTGGGATAAACTTGCAAAGGTCAAAAATCATATTTGTGAAGTAATTTGTGCATTGGCCTTGAGTGATATTTGGAAAGAACATATTGTGAAATTGTATTGCATATCATTTTCTATGTGTTCTTGAAAAATAATTCTGGGTAGAATATGTCTGAAGTACTTTGATCAAAGCATGTGTTATGAGCAAGTTTTGAGCATGTGTTATGAGCAAGTTTTGAGCATGTGTTAAAGCATATTTGGGCAGATTTGAGCAAGTCTTGTGAGAAGACTTGAAGTAGGTTTGGGCAAGAGTTGAGAGTAGATTTGAAAAAGCCTTGTGAGAAGGTTTGGTGCATATTTGGGTAGATTTGTGAGTAGGTTTGTTGCTGATTTGAGCAAGCCTTGTGAGTAGGCTTGGTGCATTTTTTATTAGAGTATTGAGTTGGCTTTGGAGCAGACCATAGTAGAGAGGAGAGGTGTCTCCTGTGGATAGAGGTCCATGAATCAAAGTTGAGGGGATAGAGTTATCCTGTGGATAGATATCCATGAACTTGAGCATAGGGGATTGGTTTCTCCTTTGGACAGAGGTCCATAAACATTATAATAAGGATTTGGTTCCCAAGAGATTTGTTGAAAAAATTTAGAAGAAATATTTTTTTTGTGAATGTAACCCACATTGGGTGAACCATGTTAAATCTATGTATCTCTTGTGTGTGATGATATGTGCATTGATTTGCTATTGCTATTAATGATATTGGTTAAAATTGCTTTGGAAAGATATTGCAATTGATAACATTGGATAATATTGTTTTGAAAAGATAAAAAAAAAGTTTATATTATACTGTTTAACCCCCTGTCAGTATAAGATTGTATTCTTAAAATCAGAGAGCTAATCACATTAGCTTTGAACACATCCAGATGTTGCACTTCATCATTGATTCATTGAACAATCTCTCTATGTTCAACTCAAATTCCTAGGTTGAGGTGGTTGCAGTATATAAGACTACTAGTGCGAGTCTCGCAAAGCAAGAAGAATAGGAACGGGAAGAGAAATTATGAAATGAGGTTGTTGAATCAAGGAAATCATTTGATGCAGTTAGTAAAAGTGATATTTGAGCCCAATGGATGAAGGCCTGGGGTCGATTTCATCCAGACTAATTGAATACCTCGAGAGCTGCTAAAAGTGTTGGCAATTTTACCACACTAAATTTTGTTGTAAAAATTCTAAATATTAAAAAATGAATTGTACTGGTCTCTTCAATTTTGGGTGTTTTCATTGTTATAATTTGATGTTTTCAATAATTTTACTAGCAAAAATAAAATGTAGAAGGCGCATTAAGATGATTTCACCCAAGTTGGAGCAAAAGGCAGGACTTTACAAGTGAAGAAAAATATAAGTTAAGTGATTTCGCTCGAACTTATGCATTCCAAGGTGATTTCACCTTTTTTTTGGTGAATTACTATTTTTAGTTAATTTCGGGGTGAAAATAATAGATGTGCATTGGTCAAAATTAATTTTTCCATGAGACAAGCGAAAACAATGATTTTACCTCCTTTTCCAACAAACTAGATGGTTTCACCCAAATTCGAGTGAAATCAAGAACGAGCACCCAACTTGGAGCAAAAGGCAATGAAAGCGACATCTTCCCAACTTTGTCAAAGTCAATTTCACCCCAAATAGGAGCGAAATTCATTTTTGCCCTCCTTTTGGAGTGAAATTCTATTTTTACTCAATAATACATCAAGATTACTTTTTGGCAAGATTCATAGCAAAAATTCTAAAGTGGGCGCAATTTCCAGCGAAGTTAATCACTTTTCAGTGAAAGTAATTTTCACCCCATTTCCTAGTGAAATCACTACAGAATAAGAAAGTAAAGGCAAGAAAGAACGTCTTCAGGCATAATAGAAAAAGATCCAAGATGGGCGAAAATACCAAATGAACTTCCATTTTCGCCCACGATTGCAACGAAATGGCTTTTTGTCCCATTGCTCTGGCGAAATCAATTTTTGCCTTTTCCTCTCAATGAAGTTCCTTTTGAAGGCACCATCATTGCAGATCATTTTTGGGAAGGATCAAAGGTTGGCAAATTTTAATTCATTGGGGCAACGAAATCAATATTTCCAGAATTCTTGTTGAAGGGTTGCCAACGTTAAATGCTATGCTCCTGATTATGGCATGATCACCTTCATTTTCAAGGCACCATCCACTAATTTCACTCCTTTTCCAAACAAAGTTAATTTTCGTTGGGTCTTCCTAGAAAAAATAAAGTTCCAAGGCACAAGACGATGAAGTGACAACCAATATTTAATGTTTAAGCTCCTGATTTTTGTGTGACATTGCTGTGTTGTGATACATCGACTTCTAAGATGATTTTTCATCATCCATTCCTGCTAATTTTCAAAGTGCTCTTATGAAAATAGGATCGTTGCTTTCTAAGGAATGTGCTTATTTGTTCATTATAGTTTCCTAGGAGAGAATTGATGTTGTTGATGTTTGACTAGCCAAACATTTTTTTTAATGTGCATTTAATTACAAAGGTACAACCCTCTATAAATACTAAGCATCTTGATGTAAAAATGAAGGATAGACACTCAGCCAAAAAATATTTTGAGTTCTCTGAATAAATTGAAAGATATTTGGCTCTAGTTCCTGGATCAGTGGTGTATGTAATTATTTTCTAATTATCATTTCTGTTAGGTTCATGATCTTTGTTATATAAACTTAAATTTTGCATCTGAATTTTATTCCTAATAAAGAACTGAATGCTGAAATGTTTATTGGAAGTTATCTCTACAAGTTGTGAATGGTTCCTATGCTTTTCTTTCTATTATATGCTAATTAAAACTTGATTTGGATTTTAGCTTCTAGTTTATATCCACCTTATATTTCTAGCTCATAGCCATATTTCTCATTCCTTTCTGTCATTTTCCATCTCTTTTTGTTACCCTAAGCTTACACAAATTGTTAGATTATAATGGGAGCCAACCCTCTCTGGAGATTGACCCAAGGGACATCTCTTTCCTTCGACCTTTTCAATGTTGGCCGGGTCTAGGGCACACATATATTATATACTTAGGCAGATTCATGACCAACATGATTCCTCATTGAAGCTAACATAAGCTTCATTCAAATTGTATGTGCCATATTTCTTCTCTTGTCTTTTTATTGAAAGATATCAAAGACGAGTAATGGTAAATATATCATTAAACATTCTTCTGAGGAAAAAATAATAGTGTTTTGTGAATTCCACCATGTTCTAAAAGTTTTTTCATGAAGATAACTTATAACTGTTGTAAACTTTTCCTCTTTTGCATATTTTAGAAATAAATATAGCTTCTCTTTTAAAATATTTGTCATTTGCTTCTTTCCATCAAAATATCTATTAAGTTTTGAGAATAAAACTTTAATTTATTTACCATTTCTTCACTATCCTCATTGAATGCATTTCTAAAAATTCTTCCATGATATGAATCAATTAAATGATTTATTTCCTTTTTAGTAGAAAATTTTTTAAACTCCAAACTCAAATATGAAATTTGCAAATTTTAGTTTTCTAATCCTTTGATGTTGAAAATATTTTAATTCTCTAATTTAATTTGCAAAATTTCAATTTTTTGAAAAAACAAAGTTTTTAAAGTTAAAAAAAATGTAAAATACTTTTAAAAAGTTCTATAGTTTCAATCAACTTCAAAAAACTCAAAAACTTTAAAAACTTGAAAAACCATACTCCTTATAACTCCATTTTCTAAATATTATAAAATAAATATCTTAAACCTTATTACTCCTCTAATATAAAAAATAACTTAATCCTCCAATAAATAAACTAAAGTGCATAAACCTTATAACTCCAATATTAGTAAAATATTCAAACTTATTCAACTCCCTCCAAATGCACTTTAAAATTTGTAATGTTAGCTCACTACCTCTAAATTGTGTTGATAATATTATAGCAAAATTACATCTTCTTGAAATGCTTGTGATGTCAGGAATAAAATTTAATATTCTCCATTCCTTTTCTCTAACTTTGTTATTGTTTACTATTGTTTATTGATTCGTGCTCTACATTGCACATCTGGGATGTTTCGATTTCAAATGACTCATCCATTGCTATGGTGACTTTGATGTCTTCTCCTTTACTTTGGTATAATTTCTCAGGTAACTCGACCTTATTTTCTTTGGTTTGATTTCTCAAGTGGATCAAACTTATTTTTCTTCTAGTCTGAAGTCTATGATGACTCATGCTTCTTTTTCTCCTCTAACTTGAAGAATTAGATAGCTCAGCATTTTATCTTCTACTATCTCTAATGACCTAGGATTATTTATCCTTTGTCCTGAAGATGTAGATGGCTAGGGATTAAATCTTCTATTGTATCTTATCAAAACATTTCTTGGTTCACTATGACTTGGCTTGAGAGCTTGATAACATATTCTTTTTTTTGTCTTTCATGTTATCTGCCTCAGGTCTGGTCTAATGTACATTCTCTGGCTTGATGAGTATTTATCCCTCACTTTTACACTAATGAGGACACATCCCCTGGCCTTGCACTAATGAGGACATGTTCCTCAGTATTTGGCTTTGCACTGTGCTAAACCAAAAACTAGTATGTTGCTTGCTTTATGTTATTTTTAATGATGTATTTACTTTCTTTAAATACTTCTTCTTTAGCACTAAACTCACTTTGATATAGCACCTTCTAAGTACTTTGTATTATGCTTCTCTTATTGCCTTAATGTGCTACTATGCTTCTTCTCTTATGCTGCTCCTCTAAGCACCATATGAGTTTCTTCTCTTAACATTTTATGTTGCTGCTCTTAGCATTGAATGTGCTACTGCTCTTAGCACAAAATGTGTTATATCTCTTATTGCTTTTGGTGATACTCCTCTTATTTTTAAATATGCTAATTTTCTTATTTTTGTATATGGTTCTTCTCTTCATTCATAAAATTTTATTTAATAGCACCTTATGTGATTCCTTTAAGTGTTTTATCAAATATCTATAATAGTGCCTTAATAATGCTTTTCAAATATGTTAAGGTCAAATCACTCTTGACTTGATTCTTATTTCTTCACTGCTACTTATTTTTATTATTTGTTACTTGCTTTCTTTTATGTTGTATTTTCTAGTTTCTTTAGAAGCTGAGATTCTTATCTATCTATGTAGGAAGCTTATCAACTTTTTGAATTTTTTTTTGTTAATTAAAGGATTCCATTATGAACGGGTTTTACAGGTTAACCCAAAACCTTTGTACAAAAACAAATTCATACTAAGGCATAAAATTCTTAGTCCTGAGGACCCTCAGTCCTCTTAAACCTACTAAATTCCTTAGGCCAATGCCCATACATCAAAACAACTGACTGACTAGAAATCCATTGAGACCCTAAAACAACACATACATGAGCTAGAAAGACAAAAAAACCACCATGGTGACAACAACCAAAAGTCACCCCTAATCACCGCAGGACAATCTATACCTTTTGACTTAATATCTATTGTGTCTTCCTTCTTTATCTAATATAAAATATTCTAATTTTTTTTGAAATGTATTAGGTCACACCTACGAACTCAATATGATTCTTCTCCTTTATAGAGAACCCAATATCAAATTCAGGGTGGCACTTTCCCTAAATGATCAACTTTCTTTTGAGTTGATTCTCCCTCAATATTCAAACTTTCAAATCTTCAAAAATTCAATGTTCAATTCTTCAAATCAATGTCAGGGATGCTTTATCCTTGAATGATCAACTTTCTCTCGAGTTGGTTTAGTCTATCTATCAATGTCCAAATTCTCTTCTAAGTTGGTCCTTTCTATCAATATAGTTGAGTCCTAGTCTTCACTGGTTTTCCTTCAACCAAGTGGAAAGACCCTAGCCTACTCTACTCAATAAGACCTTTAAAAATTAGAGTCCAAGTCTACATTGCATTTAAAGTGGATAGAATCTAAATTAAATTTATAAAAATGGATAAATCTAATTAATAATGATGGCTAATAAATAACTCTATCAAACTGGATAGAGTGTGGTGGTAGCTCCGATACCATTTTTGGCTTTTTAAGTCTTATTACAAAAAATATCATAGAATATTACATAGGTCCCAATATAAAATAGCCATAATATTAAAGGTCAAAATAATAATAATATGAGTAAATTAATATGTATATTAAGGCTTATATAATACTAAAAAAAACATTCCCTTATATAATAAAATATGAATTTAAATAGCTTGAATCATTCATGAACTATGCATAGAGAAAACTTACAATATTAATTGCTCAAAAAAAAAAAAATTGGTAGATTAAAAGTGGGTTTTTGTCAAGGATCCCAAAACCTGATTACAATGGAACAGATTGCATCAAAGTACATCAGATTAAATCAAGGTAAGGATAGCCAAAAGGAACAAATAAGGAGCACGCAATAGGACCAAAAAGGAAGGTGCCATCCTTTGCACCAGAGGAAGGCGCTTTCCTTTGCGCTAGAGGAAAATGTCTTCCATTGCGCCAAAGGAAAAACGGGCAGGAAGGGAAGGCCCGCCAAAAACCAAATTTGAATCAAAAGGTGCCAAACAATATTTTGAAGCTCACAAAGGGTGGGAGAAAGTGCTAGACCGCCCCAACCACTAAATGATAATTTGAACCTTTCCCAAAGGCGAGAAAAGAAACAAAGCCATAAATTTAAAAATTGAAACAACCCAAGGGTGGGAAAACCAGAAACCACCCTTGGGAAATAGAGAACTGAAGGAAAACAAGCATCCCACATAGGGGAGCCCTAGAAGAAACATAGAAGGAACAAAAGCCTATAAAATAGAACTGTAGTGGTTCAGCAGCAAAGGAACACCCCAGGCCACAGGGTCCTTTAGCAAAAAAGGAAGCCTTCGAGAACACCTACCCAGCAAAGGAAGCAACAATAATAGAACAACACTTTTGAAGGAAAGGATAGGAAAGTGCCACAGGAATTCAAGAGGAGTGAGTCCCAAAGATGCATTACTATAGGCATTAAAGCACAAAATATAAAACAGTAGCCATGCATCCTAGACAACCTTCAACAGCTTCAGGGCCACAGAAGAGGAAGTCCCACAAGGAATCAGTGACAAGAAAAATAGAGGCCCCTACCAGCCATGAAAGGAACTGAAATCCTATAGGAACCACCACCTCAAACCCAAAGAGCAGAGTCACAGTAGAAAGCACATGGGCAACCCTCAAAACCCAAAAATATGTTGTGCAAAACTACTCATGAAGCCAGAATTCCTTAGACCCGCCAAAAGTAGCTTCAAGGAAACAAGGAGGAGAACCTACAAGGATTCAGCAACAAAAATACCAGAGGCTGCAAAGCCATGAAAGAAACTAAAATCCTACAAGACCCACCACCTCGAATCCAAAGAGCAGAGTCACAGTATCAAGCACGTGGTCCCTCCTCTGACCAAAAGGATGTTGTGCAAAACTGCTCAAGAAGCCAGAATTCCTCAGACCCAGCCATTCACCACTGAAGATCCTCAATGAGCAGATGTCAAGAAGACTTCCAAAAACAACCTGAGAAAACCCAAGAAGAGTCCTAGGAAAAAAATCCTAACCCCAACCCAGAACCCAGACACCAGAGGAAAAGGCAGGACAATGGAGCAAAGGTGGAACACAGGTTTTCCCACCATAGGGTAAGGAAAGGGGCAGAATAATGGAACAATGATCTCCCCCCCAAAAGGATATCGTCTACAACACCTTCCAACCTAAAAGGATGGGAAAAGGAGGTGCCAGGGAAATTGGAAAAGGATCAGGGACCTGGGACAGGGCCGAGGAAGGGATGCAGGAAAGTGGAATAGGACTTCCATAGGAAGTCACCTGTAGAGCCCCTCCTCCGTAAAAATATTTCTCTTTTTACAATTGCTCAAAAATTTGTATACAGATTTATTACTCATTTTCCCCTTACAATTTGATAATGAGATATATAAATAATTTTTTCATTGTTTTCTCATGGAGCATTGTCTCCATTAAATAACAATATTAATGTGACTCTTCAAGTACTTGACTATTACTCTCCATATGCCAAGTCTCATGACTCTTGGCTTATCATCTTACCACTTGCATACTAGATGGACATTTGAATCTAAGAAATGTGTACACATGACTCTTACAATTCTACACACACTCCTAATCTAGGAAACTTGTGCATATCCTTACATTACATATTTGCACTCTTCCATACAAGACACTTGTATGTTTCCTACACATTAACACTTATATAAGAGGGGAAATATAAATCACACTCTAAATTATATACTCAATCCTAATATATTACATATTTACAATTTTACCATGAATGTACCATGGGGGTACATTAACATGTACCAAATAATGCAATATTACTTAACAAATTTTATATTTGATTTATTATTTTGGGAGTTATAAGGTTTTCTACTTTAAATAAAATAAATCATTGAATTGATTCATATTATGGAAGATATTATTAGGAATGCATTCAATGAAGATAGTGAAGAAATAGTGAACAATTTAAGACTTTATTTTCAAATTTTTATAGATGATATTGATAAGAAGAAAATAATAAGATCACCAAATGTTCTTGAGAACTCAAAATTAGATCTTGTTACTACCAAATCTCAATTTTATAGAACATCAAAAATAGATTCTATCACAGAATCTATAACTACTTAGAAGGTCATAGGTTATCAAATATTACAATTTATTAATAAGGAAAATATAGAAATATTAGCCCTTGTTGTGAACAAATGGTTACATTATTTTTTTTAAAGAAAGAAAATAACTTGAAGCACTAACAAGGAAGCACAAAATGAAGAAAATATATTTTAAGTGCAATTCTTGTAATAGAATTGGTCATGAAAAAACTAATTGCTGGAATCTTTATCCATGTAAATATTGTGGAAGAAAATCTCATTCTCTAGCATTTTTTTGGTACAAAGAAAAATATTATGGAAGATTTGAAAGGGCACTATTGTTCAGATTGAGCAATATTTTTCAAAAACTTATCTCTGAGGCCACTTCTAACAATAGAGCAAAGTGTTCAATTTCATAAATGTAGGAAGGGAAAATATTTTATGATAAAATGTTTAGAAAACATGGAAAAGAGAAATGGATCAAATATGGTTCAAATATATCTTACATAGCTATCATAAATAAATCATATATATCTGAGGACAAAAGAAAAATTCAAGCTACTCATGCACATGAATCTGAGCCAACAAAGAAGCTCAAGTAGTTTTTGATCCAAAACATGAAGATACAAAGTCTGAATATGGAAAAGATCTCAAAGCAGAACCCAAAGAAGCTAAATAAAAATCTCAACCAAATATTCATGAATAGTGCAAGGTCACTTGAATATTGAAGACAAAGACAAAGACCAATATTGAAGACTAAAGTCTTCAATAACCAAATAATGTAATACAAGGGGGTGTTGAGGAATATTACATTATTTGGTACATGCTAATGTACCCCCATGGTACCTTCATGGTACATTTGTAAATATGTAATAGATTAGGGTTGAGTCTATAGTTTAGAGTGTGATTTATATTTTCCCTTTTATGTAAGTGTCAATGTGCAGAAAATGCACAAGTGTCATGTAAGAGTGTAATGTACAAGAAATGCACAAGTGTCATGTAAGTTATAGTGCAAGTGTAGATTGAGATAATGTGAACAAGTATCTTGTATGTAAGAGTGTAAATATGTAATGTGAGGATGTGCACAAGTGTCCTAGATTAGGAGTGCATGTAGAAGTGGAAGAGTCATGTGTGCAAGTTCCTTAGAGTCAAGTGTCCATCTAGTATGCAAGTGGTAAGTTGATAAGCCAAGAGTCATGAGACTTGGCATATGGAGAGCAATAGTCAATTACTTGAAGAGTCACATTACTATTGCTATATAATGGAGATAATGCTCCATGAGAAAGTAATCAAAATCTAATTCATATATCTCATTATCTAATTGTAAGAGGAAGAGGAGTAATAAATCTTGTATACAGATTTTTGAGCAATTAATATTATAAGTTTTCTTTATGCATAATTCAAGAATGATTTGGGCTATTTATATTCATATTTGATTATATAAGTGAATTTTAATTTTAGTATTATATAAGACTTGATATACATATTAATTTTCTCATATTATTATTACTTTGACATTTAATATTGTGGTTATTTTATATTGGGACCTATGTAATATTCTGTGATATTTTGTGGTAGTAAGGCTTAAAAATCCAATAAATATACCTATAATGCTTAAGATATTATTTTGTGAATTCTTTTATTGCACTAGAATAAATTTCATTGCATCCTACCTCACCAATACTAAGTATTTATATTATCAATATGGATACATGGCCCTTGTGTTTGTAGTATATTTATATTATTATTAGAGGTGAAAGAGTGCCAAAGACCTTTAAACCACTAGGTATTGGGGAGAAATAATTAAACATCTAAAACTTTGAGCTCCATGTTGGATTTTAAGCCAAACTATCTTAGGTCCCAATATAATTAAGCAAAAATATCTTACATCTAAATATAATTAATCAAGAGTAGAATTAAATATAAGAGCAATCAAAGTATATACTGGAAAATATAAACTATAATAACATTCACAGTATCATCAAATATGAATGTAAATGGCCAAAATCATTCATGTATAAGCATGAAATATACTTACAATAATATTACTCAAAATATATATACAAGCTTCAATATTATAAATGCTTGCTATGGTGATCATTTATAGATCATTTTCCCAATACATTGTATAGAGCTTTATCTCCATAATATAGACATAGAAAGGTGACTCTTCAATACTTGACTATTGCACTCCTCACACTTTTTGGAGATGCAATGTTTCCTATTATTTTTCTTTGGCTTCTCATCTGGCCACTTGTATACAAGACTCTTCATTCTCTACTTACATGCACACTTAATTTTATGACACTTGCACACTTCTACCTGACACTTACTCTCCAACATGCTCTCCTAATACATGATACTTGTGCACATCATCACATGAAATATTTTCACACTTACATACATGATAGTTGTGCACTTTACCTCATTAGATACATGATAGTTGCTCACTAACATGCATGACACTTATGCATATCTTGCACATTGCACTCTTACATGAAACTTGTGCATATCCTACACATAGACACTTACATAAATAGGAAATATAAATCATTCACCTAAACTATAAACTCAAACCCTACTCTATTATATATTTACCATAAAGGTACCATGGCGGTCAATTTGTGTGTACTAAATAATGTATTATTCTCCAACACTCCAAGCATGCATATCAAGATGCCTATGATTACTTAGTTTGAATTAAGGGGTCATTATTCTTTTTCCAAATGATAATCACTCATATCTATCAGTTGCATCTTGCTTCCATGTTGACATGATTATTCAATAAAGGTAGACTAATTCGATGATGAGTAATTAGAATCATGTTATTCATGGGTTTGTCTCTTATAAATAAAGTTACATTTTTATGAGATAGAATTTTATTATGTCTCGTTATACTACATAACTTTGATGCATAACTCATCTGGCACCACAAGATAGAATTTTATTCATGGATTTCTCTTTTTTTCCTCCATGCCATAGCATCTTAGGACCCACTATGTAGACCAATTGAAAACAACCTTGTCAACTCATAATATTAGGTTTCTATGTTTCCCCTCACAAAAGATAAAGATATTTTTTCAAGGTAAAATTCTTGCTAGCTAAAAATCTTGGTGCCTAAGTAATCAAATTTTCCAAGCAATTTGGAATTGTTATTATTAGAAGATAAAATTACTATATTAGATGTTAGATGCCAAATAAAGGATATTAAAATAACATGGAAAAAATTAAATTTTATAGCTACAACTAGATCTCAATCAATAAAAAACCATTAAGATCAATGACTTTCAAGCTAGTTAAGGCAATATAGATCATCTGCTTAAGAAATTTCTTAATTGCTTCAATATTACATCTTCATTGTTCATCCATGAGTGGTCCAGTAATCAAGATCAGCTATGTTCTCAAGCTAAGGTAAGTTTCCATTAATAATGGGGATCTTTTCAAGTGGATAAACCAAAAATGACCTTTTGAGCTAAATTGCAAATAGAATAACTCAAATTTAAGTGAATCAAATTAATTTTTCATCCATATACAATTTCCTTATTTGATGGTGAATACAAGAGATTAATTTATTTTAATCAAGACAAGTTTTTTTTTCTAATTATTTTTTCTTATATATTTAGTTTAAATCTTGACAAGTAGGTAGTTTGAAAGTGATCTTGTGAGCTAACAAGCATTTGCATCAAGAATAAATTCAAATTATCTAAGTTGTTATTGATATTATTTTTGTCAAACACCATAACTAAAATTCATTTTCATAAGCATATGATCTAATAATTGAAGTTATTTTATAACTAACAAATTAATGGCATTCAAGCTAAAAAGGTATGCTTAAATATAGCTACAAGTTGTTAAATTAAGTGCATCAATGTCAAAATAAAATATAGCAAGCTTGATATTAAATTAAAATTAAGTTTCAAAATACTAATTTTAAAAATGAAGCTTTATGTAATCTAAAACAATTTAAGTAGTGAAGCCTTCAAGCTTGTGTTAGAAATACTAAGTTGTCATTGATGTCAAAGGAACATGGTATTCAAGGCAGAAATATTCTTCAAGGGAGATAAGTTTATAAGGATGGATAATATATCAATGGTGTCAAATATGGGCTTGGTGAATAACAAAAAATGGATAATTATCCAAGGGAAGCATATATTTCAGATGAAGCAAAGCAAGGAAAATATTTTTAAGTTAAGGATTATTATAAAGAGAAGGACAAAGGCTTGGGACAAATAGATTAAATTATTACAAGAGAGGGACAAAGATTTAAAAGTTAATATTATAATATTTAAATCATAAGATTTAAAATATTATAATATAAAGTGGTTTAAATTTAAAAGCGCTAATTTCCTTGGGTAATAAAGGTAAACATATGTATATATATATGAAGCAAAAATTCATTTTGAAAGATGGTTTTTGAAGTGTAATTCGTATACCCCTTCGGGGGAAAATTGAAGTAGAGAACAAGAGGAGGAAAAGAACACGTTTTATGGCAGTGAGAAAAAAGAGAATAAATATATCGTGCTACCATTTTGGTCTTGTCTGGGTGGCTAGCCTAGCCAATCACCTAGCTAGCACTAAGGCACCATGGAGCAGGAGGTTGCAGGGTCAAAACCATGTGGGCATTATTTTGGTTGGCAGAGAGATAGAACATTTTGGTTGAAGAAGATAGAACTGAGAAGGACCTATTTAGTTTGTGTTGCATGTTTGATTCTCCCCTCTAGGGTAGCCCAGCTGGTTTCCCAATCTTTGCTAGGGTAATATGTTGGCAGAGGTCAGGATATAGAGTCTCCTCCGTGTTTGCTAGGCTTGTTATGTGAGGTAAGGGCAAAATTTTTTAGTTTAATTTTATTTGAGTGGGAGATATAAGGTGTATCATGATTATTTGAAAATTGTATTTTTACATGTTAGGAAAGGAGATATAAGGTGTATTGTGGTTAATTTGAAAATTGTATTTTTGGCATATTAGTAAAATGAGATATAAGGTGTGTTGTGGTTAATTTTAAATTGTATTTTTACATGTTAGAAAAAGGAGATTTAAGGGTTTAATTGTTAATAAAGCTTTATACTAAGAATTTAAAAGGGAGATATAATGAGTTAATTTTAAGTTGTATTGGGCATCTTTTTAAGGGTTTTTAAAGTGATTGAATTGATATCTAATCAAGAAAAGAAAAAGAGAATTGCTAACCTTTTTTTGAAGGGGCAAACAAAAGGAAAATTATTTTTGTCAAGACAAGTTTGGGATGTTCATGCAAAAAGAAGATTATCATTATTGAGGCATATTTAGAGGTATGGTGATTTAATTCCTTTCTCAAGGCGGTTTTGTTTGAGGAAAATATTTTTGTTTTCAAATGGTTGGAGGTATAAGGAATTATTGGATGTGCATTGTTTTTGCTTAAAAATTGGAAGTATATGTGCAAGAGTTATAGATCATATTTGTGAGCAAATTTGTGCATTGGTTTTGATTGAAATTAGGAGTAAATGTGCAAGAGTTATAGATCATATTTGAAAGTAAATTTGTGCATTGTTCATGATTGATTTTGGGAGTAGATGAGAAGGAAAAATTTGTGCATTGTGATTGGTTTTGAAGTGAATGTGGAGATACAAAAAATAGTATAGTCTCACATAAATAGAAGGATTGTTTTAAAGCAAGTCAAAAGTATCACATAGTGCAATGGTAGTGTGAAATAATTAAATTGAAAAGGATATTTTTAGCTATCTACAAAAGGGAAGGAAAGGTGCAAATAAAAATTACATTTTAATGTAATAAATGTGAGACATGTGGAAGCAAAAGACTTAATGAATGTCAAGAACACATTGGGTATTTATTGGTGCATATCATTCTATATATGTTCATTAAGATAAAATAATTATGGGTAGAATATGTCTAAATTGCTTTAGTTGAGGAAAGCACATTGAAGAATAGGTGAAGAACTTGATGACAGAAGTATGCAATATTTAGGAATAGATGAGGATTGTTTGTATACAAGTTATGGAGTAAACTTGAGCAGGTTATGGAGCATATTTGAGTAGGTTTTATGAGCAAGTTATGGAGCATATTTAAACAGGTTTTGTGAGCAAGTTACGAAGCAGATTTGAGCAGGTTTTATGAGCAATTTATGGAGTAGATTTGAGCAGGTTGTGGAGCAGATTTGAATAGGTTTTATGAGTAGGTTATTAAGCATATTTGAGCAGGATTTGTGAGTATATTTTGGAGTATATTTGAGCAAGTTTTGGATTAGATTTGAGTAGTTTTTGTGAGTATATTATGGAGTATATTTGAGCAGGTTTTGAATTAAATTTGAAGCAGTGTTTGTGTGCAGGTTTGTGAGCAAGAATTTAGGACAGACCTTAGAAAATTTTTGATCAAAATTGAGAGGGGATTGGTGTCTCCTATGGATTAATTTCTACAATATTGAGAGGGGATTGGTGTCTCCTATGGATTGGTGTCCATGAACCTAATATGGGATTGGTATCTCCTATGGATTGTTGTCCACGAACTTGAGAGGGGATTGGTGTCTCTTGTGGATTGGTGTCCATGAACCTAAGAGGGGATTTGTTATCTCTTGTGGATTGGTTTCCATAAACTTGAGATGGGATTGGTGTCCACAAACTTGAGAGGGGATTTGTGTCTCCTATGGATTGGTGTCCAAGAACTTGAGAGGGAATTGGTGTCTCCTATGGATTTGTGTCCACAAAATTGAGAGGGTATTGGTGTCTCTTGTGGATTGGTGTCCATAAAAATTGTAGTAGGGGATTGGTGTCTCCTGTGGGTTGGTGCCCATGAAATTTTTTGAGAAATCTAAAAGTAATATTTCTTTGTGGATGTAGCCCATATTGGGGGAGCCATGTTAAATTTATGTCTCTCATATGTGTGATGATTTGTACATTTTTTCATTACTGCATTGATATTATTGTTGTTATCATTTGGATTGAAAAGTAAAAAAATATCTTATACTATTCACCCCCCTCTTAGTATAAGATTGTGTTCTTCAACTTGCCAAAAACTAACAAAAATATTTAGCTAAATAGAGAAAGAGGTCAAGCTTGTTTACATTTTTCTATATTAAAATAATACTCACTTGAGTAAGCAATTCTGCTTAATATTGTGAAAATATTATGTTATTTGGATTTGCAACTACAACTAGATATTTTTCAGACAAGCATCTTTAAGATTAACAATGTATAAACTAGTTTGGATAATAACATAATCATGTGATAAAAAATGATCATAGGTGCTTCAATATAACCTTATGGATATTGATTATGGACTAATCTAATGATGAACAATGAATCTTATTTAATCAAATCTAACTTAAATTGTTGTGTTACATTAGAGCTATCATGCAACTACCCTTGAGAAATCTCAAAGGCTTAAAATAAGCAAAATATCAAATAATATGTTAAAACAAAGCAACAAGATTGATATTTAAATCAAATCTAAACTTTAAAAGTAAAATTTAAATGCAAATATTCAATATTTATAGAAACAAGTATCAGCTACAGATCTTATCATAGGTTACATGAAAATACAATGAATTTATCAATAGTGATCCCCTAATCCTACAACTTCTATTGATATATTAGAAATAAACTAGTATGACTTTTAGATCAATCATCAAATAATATTATTATGTGATAGGGATTCATAGAAAAAAATACTTTAATATTAGTTAATATTGATATATTAAATCTATTATCTCAATAGGACCATGTTTAAAGTGAATCATGATTCATTATAGCTCATCAAATAGAGAGAGAGAGAGAGAGTAGACAAAATAGGTTGACCATCAGATAATGATCCTTTTTTAAAATTGATAAAATTAACTGGTTGCCATAAATTAGTAAATTCTAATCCATTAGATTCATTCATTGGTGAAAAAAAATATGTGTATGTATTTTTATCATTTTATTCTATTATTCTCTAATATATCAAAGCAAAATTCAAGGTTCCTAGAACTTTCATTCTTGAATCTAGATTGGTGCACATGTTGGATTTAAATTTATGTTATAAGTAGTTTAGGACTTGTTTTTCAATGAGTTTACATAGATTTTATGAGGGGTGCCAGTCCTCTCATATTGAGTGGGGTTTTAACCTTGGACCTCTCAAAGAGAGGCCAAAGCCCTTACCACTATAGTAATCTTACAACTTAATTAGTTTAGAACCTGTTATAATTAGAGGTCCTCTTATTTCCCATTTTATTCAGTCCTCTAAAAATTTATTATAGTCAATGTCCCCTTGTTCCCATTATAGCCATTTTTTTTGCAATCCCTTTGATCCTCTTAGTTAAAAATAATTAATGTATTCAATGATTTTACTAATGAAACTGAGATTTAGTTTGTGATTTAAAAATATCTAAGATTCTATCTTTTCTTTGAATGTATGATATTTATTTATCTCATTAAAATTCCAAGTGCTCTCATAAAATATTTTCGCTATCATTAAGATAAATAGAAATAACACTCAATGATCTCTAGTTGTTTTTTGATTCATTTTTAAATTTTTTCCATTTGTTTTTAAATTTTTTTACATGCATTTTGGATAAAACATGTTTTGAGGAATATTACATTATATGGTACATACTAATGTACCTCATGGTACCTTCATGGTATAAATGTAAATATGTAATAGAATAGGGTTGAGTCTATAGCTTAGTTGAATGATTTATATTTACCCTTTCATGTAAGTGTCATTGTGCAGGAAATATGCAAGTGACATGTAAGAGTACAATGTGCAGGAAATGCACAAGTATCATGTAAATTAAACTGCAAGAGTGTATTGAGATAATGTGCACAAGTATCATGTATATAAGTGTGTAAATATATAAAGAGAGGATGTGCACAAGTGTCTTGTATTAGAAGTGTATGTAGGAGAGTAAGAGTCATGTAGAAGTGTGCAAGTGTCATAGAGTCAAGTATGCATGTAAGAAGAAAGTGAAGAGTCTATTATACAAGTGGCAATATGACAAGCCAAATGTCATGGGAGTTGTAATATGGAAAGAAATAGTCAACTATGTGAAGAGTCATATTGTTGTGTCTATATTTTGAAGATAAAACTCCTTACAATGTAACACGAGAAAATACAAACCAAGAGGTTTGAAACAAGTGTTGATAATAAAGCTTGTATGCAGATTTTGAGCAATTAATTTTTTAAGTTCTCTTCATGCATGTTCATGAATTATATTAGCCATTTTACATTCATATTTGATATTATAAGTGAATGTTACTTCATTATTATATTGGGCTAGTGATATGGATAGGCATAGACAATTATATCAACACTTTAGAAAGTTGACATATCTGTTAGGTTGTTCAATATTTTTAGGTTGTCGCATACAACTTATTTTTGGAATCTTAGATGCCTATTTAACATTGTAAATTTAATAAAATTATAATCAAAATTTGGAAACCTGATCATTTGTACCAAAGCCTTCTTGGCTCCTAACCTGTGAGAGGGGATTTCCTTTAATAAATCCCTCCTCTATGCCTTCTGCATTCTTCCTTGTTCTATAGAAAAAATTCTAATCTATAACAACTAGCATGTGCCATTGTGCATAAAAATATGCTCCCTAGGGACCATGATGCATGCACCTTTTTTCTAGTTATGTCCTCGTGTCTCCTGAAGCATCAATCCAAATATGACACCATGGACCCCATGTGAAGTCATAGACTTTGATGATAATAGAAGGTTTCTAGCCTTCCATGCATCTTGATACCGACACATGATAGTCATGCATTTCAATATCACATCCATTGATGTGAAGCCCTTTTATTACAAACATCATATACATAATTTATCAAGATAACCCATGGATTTTGGCACTCTGAGAAGAAATAAATTGAAAAATTAGGTATTGTTCTTTACCATTTTCCTACAAGATATTATTTTTGATGATAGTATCAGGTCTGTAATTGACTCAACAAATATGCAATATGTGTTGGAATCCTTTCACTAGCTGCTCACAATGGATGTGCATGTGAAGTTGCATATATGACCATACTTGTAGTTTATGCCCACATCTAAAGTGTGCATTTACTCAAGCCTCAGTCATTGAAGTCATCTCTATAAATTCCAAGAAAGCTTGTGATTCAACATTAATGAGCCCTTCTTTCCCTGAGATATGATGAAGTGTTTTCATTTTTTTCTTTCAACATGGTGGTAGATAAGGTGGTGACGGGTCCGCTATGGAGGCAACAACTTCTAACAATTTTCTACCATTTGACCGCATTGAGATTGAGGTGTCAATAAGTGAATTTCTCCTCTGATGGGCATTGCCATAACTTTCGATGGTCTTGAATCAACCTTAGCTACACTAGTTTCAATTGTGACACATGCAAATGAATATCTAGGTATGTACACCTCAAAACCACTTCCTCGTAGGATAGATTAGCAATAAAATAGAAGATAGGATGCCACCTATTGTTTGAGTTTGGCATTGGAGGGTTTCAATGAACATGTGGCCATGCAATTTGTCGGTGATGACATACCCCAAGAATATTCATTATTTTGATGTATCCCACATTGCCAAGGTAGGACACATTAGGCATCTTAAAAGGAAGAATACCCCTTTTCGAATTTTACCACCATCGATGGGCAAGGAGTGTTCTACGTGGCCTACCTAGAAGCACCAGGTGAAGACACAAGAGCTAATACCATATGGTATATGATTAGCATACAATTTAATCTTCACCTTGTAGATAGTGCCCATAGCTTACTATCGGGTGATTTTGGATTCACCCCAAACACAAGCCTCTATTTGAATTCCATCGTATGCGTGATGGTGTGAAGCAAAAAATCTATTTTTTTCTTAGCCATAGTCCTACATTTGTTGTGGGATGAACTTCAGCTCTATTTAAATATTATTGCATGTTTAAAGCTAAATATCCAAGTGCATTTACTCGACACTTGGAACTTGTTACCCAACCATTATTTTCCCACATGGCAGTTTCTTCATAAACGTTGAAGCATTGGATGGAGTTGATCTTTCATTGTTGACTTTCTATGTAGTTGCCAACACTGTTGACTTTCTGTGTTGTTTACGTTACCCAAAAATATTTTTTAATATTTTGCAGGATATAGAATATTCCTATTTGTAAAGGGTAACTTGACCTTTTTGTTTTATTGTAGTAGACCCATGATGTTTTTCTCAGTTTTCAAGGCTTTATATTGTTGCATTTATAGGCTTGCATATAGTCATTGGAAATCTCTTTTTGAACTGGTTCCAATAGGACTTATTTTGATGTTTTGTCAATGTCCTCTTGACCTATGGTACCCCAAATTTAATTTTTTATAGAAATTATTTTAGAAATAAATTATTGTAATTTGGAGTGCACTTTTGGTTGAACCCGACACTCTTAAATCCACCATCATATTTAGAGACCTTTTGAAGTGTTTTCTCCTTCACCAGACCACGATATTTTATGTGATCAGGCATATCACATGGGTACTCCATGCCTTGGAGTTATATTTACCCCTATTAGGCTTATATATTTGTGGATTTTTTAGTTGTTTTGCATCTTCATCAACAAGAATTACAACACTCCCTCGTGCAACACCACATCAAGCACTTCTTCCACATCTTCGAAGACTACAAAGATTTTGACACTTTGGACCACAACCACTTTTGAAGACTATAGAGTATTGACACTTCAGAATATTATTTTTCATATTATGGTTTTGTAATAAGGAGTGCAATGTTGTGGTACTTGAAACTCTATTTTATGCTTGTTTTGGATCCCCATGATTTGTGTCTTTTTCCTCAAGTGAACCTCATAATTAGTAACCTCCTCTTTCACATTTGGTAATTGTAGTGACTGGTTATCCATGTAATTTGGTAATATGAATACATTACCATAAGTATACTTGAAGGATATTTCCTCCACTCTTCCTCCACTGACTATAGTTACAAGATGCTTGCTTGGCAGGATCATTTGTACTAAGTTTTAGGTGCATGCTTATGGTTCAACATGATTGGTGTGAAGAGTTGCGACTTTTCAAAGATTGAAAGAATTTTTTTACAAGACCCTTTTTAAGCATAGTAGTGCTCATTCCTACATGTTAGGTATAATAGTACTCACTCCTACATGCTATAGGATGACCCAAGAGGCAATACACCTCGAGATCCCATTAGAGATTCCTAAATGGACCCTTTTTGAGCATGTATTTTGCTCATTGTTACTCCCTTTGATGAAGTTGTGGTGAACTCCTTGGGGATCTTGTACATTGTCTATCTCTCTTATTTTTTGAACCACTTTGAAGGATTTTATTTTTAGGCACATACTTGTACTATCTTCTCTTCCACTTCCTTGTAAAAGCATTGGATTTCAATGCTTCTATGGTGGAGAGGGATGAAATGGATAGGCATAGACAATTATGTCGGTACTTTAGAAATTTTGCATATATGTTAGGTTCTTCGATATTTTAGGTTGTAGCATACAACTTGTATTTGGCATCTCCTATGCCTATTCAACCTTGTAAATTTAATAAAATTATAATCATATTTTTGAAACCTGATCAACTAGATATACATTTAATTGATCACATATATTATTCTACTCTTCATTATTGATATTTTGACCTTTAGTATTGTAGCTTATTTATTAAGGGATCTATTGTTGGTTGGAAATATATCTAAGGAAATCAGATCAGTTCCTTGGGAGTCCTAGCTAACTACTAAAAATTAATGGGGGTTGAAAAGGGTGCTAAAAGAAGGAAATATAATTGAATCTAGAAATTATGAGGGAGCAAATTTAGCTACATCAAAACACAGGCATTTTTAAACTTAAACTTTAATAAGAAACCAATCAAACCACCTATCAGATTTAGCACCCTTATATTTCCTTCTTTTAGCACCCTTTTCACCCTTTTGAAATATAATTGGCTTGTATTAAATTATTACAATAATTCTTCTTCTAATTATTCTTACACCCTCTGTACAATATGATGTCACTTACTGAGTGGCTATTTACCTACCATATATTATTATTTACTAGTCAAATATGTACACAAATTATGACGTGGTTGACATGCCTAAGCTAGGAGATCTTCGGTGAGTTATCCCATGAACCTACAATGTTCAAACCATATGATACTGAACTTGAGCTACTCTCTGTGTTTAGTTTGCCATAGTTCCCAAGTATCATCATCCTCAACCAAATTCCATTTCAACTTTATCCCCTACTCAGGAAATTCTCTATTCTGGGTACAATTGACAAACACAGGACTTGGTATTGTTCTATTGGCCATGTATTTGATCATTGGTTCTTATGATAATAGATGCATGTATCATCCTTTCATGGGTTCCATCTGGTTTGTCATTTACACTGTATTTCCTTCTATTGTTGTCATATTTTGGGTGGTCCTCCAAATGTGGTTGAAGTTACAACTTTATACATCTCGTTAGACTTGAAAGCCAATTATTGGGTTATTATCAGGTAACTAGGTAGAGGATAGAAAATTTAAACCAGGCTTAATTGACCATTTTCTTGATCGATTGCCTGATTATGCCCTTGTCTTGCACATGGGCTCCTTAGTAGGGCTCATATTTTACTTTCCATATCCTTTTATGTAGAAAGGGTGCAATTATAATGACCACCCCAAAGTACATCTTTAGTTGTAAATATAAGTGTTATTTAATTAATGATATATGCTTCTAGGATGAGATACTACTGATGGTCCTTTTTTTCTATGTATAGGTCATTGAGGAGTAAATGGGAAATGATAGCAGTGTGAAATATCACCACATCTCATGAGTACATGAAATCTCATAAATTGCATTCATATAGTTGCATTTTGAATATTGATTTACATTGTGTGTATGCCTTGTTTTGAATATATGCTTATTGTTTTATGAAAAATTATGAATATTTAAAACCTTAGATGGCAAGGAAAGTGCCACAACATAGGAGTTATTCTCTTATGGTGGATGGAGACATTAGATTACCAGTAAGGGAAGAATAATTGGAGGTACAAATCAATTTGAATTATTTAAATTCTAAATTTGAAATTTATAATTATTTATAACATAATATAAAATTAAAATTTTTAAATAAGAATAAAATTAATATTAAATAAGTAAATTTAATCCTTTTGTTTCTAGTATGCATATTGCCTTAAAATAATTGCATTTTTTTAAAGTCTCAGAGTGGAGTCAAAATTAGCGAATTTTAGAGGTGGATAACTGTATGCATCGCCATATGTCTGAGCTTTCTCTACAATGGTTGTTATAAAAAAATAAATAGAAGAGAAGACAAAATCATATTTTTGGAGAGACATGTTGGTGAAGGTAGACAGGGAAGTAGATAAAGAGGATTGGATGATCAATGTCTTTAGCCTCGAGAAGAATAGCCAACGAGCAGCGGGTTAAGCAAGTAAACAAGTCAGCCATGCTATTCTGTATGAAATTATAATGGATAAAGATAGTAGAAAATTTTGATCATTTTGGTTGAACTTAAATTAAGATCTGGAAAAATAAACTATTGCAATTCTGCCTGCTTTTGTTTGAATTATTCCATACTTGAATTAAGAGCTTAAATTGCACTTCAAATAGCTATTTGTGTATGACCATGAATGCACAATCTATTCTTTATAATTAAGGTCATCTACTTATGCATATAGATTATTGATATGATAAACTGTTTGTTTTACTTGATGTTTACTACCGTCTGTTGCACTGGTTGTCTATTTTACTTGTGTTAATCCTTTGGAGTAAAAGAAATCAAATTGATAGGAGGTTTTGCATTGGTAATCTTGATTCATTTGCCAATAGTTTTTTTTGTTGTAATGGGTCATTGCCCACATCTCAAAATTAAAATAATTTTACGTATAGGTAAATCTTCTTTTATCAGTAGATATTCTAATGTTGGAGGACTTAATCCAATATACTTTCTCACTGTGGAGTAGGAGACTCAAATGAGGGAATTAGAGGCTAGTGTGAGAGTCTAGTTGATTCTTTTAAACGAATTTCTTTTGTTGGAACCCTCCTTTGATTTTTGTGATTATCATTGTATGTAAATCATATGAGTAAACCATCTCTGTGTAGAGTCTTTTATTTATGATTATACGTTGTGCGAATATTGCTTGACAAAACCCATTTTTCACTAAAGTTGTGATTTTACTAGATGTGTTACGAAAGAAATGAATGTGCATATATATTTTTTAGCTACATCCTTTAGAGTATTCAACATGCATTCATCATATCTTCTGAGTCATTTTGATACCAAACGACACTATCTGTGCTTCTATTCACTGGTCGTGGTAGTGGAAAGAACTGTTCGTGAGAGATAGATACCCAGTCTTCTTTCGGTCGACCCTCAGCAATGGAGACTAATTTATTATTATAGGAAGGAATGGCCAATTGAGCCTAAAAAATAATGCATTCACTAATATTTAGATGCAATTATATTAAGCTTGATTGAGATATCCAAGGTTGTTATTTGATGAATTTTCAAAAAAAGAATAGTTTTTTTCTAAACTGACGTAAGATGCATGATTTGTATTTAAAAACCCAAGTGTAGTCCTTTATCTTAATGAAATTTTTACCGCTTAGGAATTTAGTAAAAATACTTCTACTTTATGGATTCTTAAGGAAAACTTTTGGTTTCATGTTATTTTATAATCAAAGCATTGTGTTTTTATCTTTTTCTATTTACTACCCTCGTCAACTACCGGTTTGATATCACTTAAGACCTGAATTATTAGTGAATGTATACTTTATTTACGTCAAATGAAACATTATACAGGGTTGAATTTATCATGAATTATGAAATATTGGTCATATTGCTCTCCCAAAGTGCATAGTAACGCGTGCGCATGCTATAAATAGCCACCAGGTTCTAGTTACATCTCTTTTACTGTGTTGGAAACTAGTTTTAAAAAAAAAAGAATGCAAGTGTCTCTTTTACTATGTTGAATGGAAGAATAAACTTTATATTATGGATTTTTTTAATAAGCTCTTTGTAGCTCGGCTTGAAATCATGAAAAGAAGAAGCATTCTTTATTTCCTTTCGATTGTTTGATATTCAAGCTATCATGCATTCACATTTCCTTTTTAAAACTATGAAAATAATGCTAGATTTAATTTTAGAAATTCGCTGTATAAAATTGAAGATAATTTTTATTAAACTCATGCAGTAAACTTTAGAAAAGAGTCTCAATTAAAATAACTACACAGACTCGATTAAAGCGAGCTTAGGCAATATTTCTTTTAACGAAGTAGCTAAGGTGGCTATAATTCTATTATAAATATGTTTGGTTTTGTAGCCTTATATAAACTTGTATACCATTATCCTTCATCTTATGGTTATAATTTAGACTTTGTTAAATTAATAAAAATCTATGTTTGATGCTAGTTTTAGTTGATTGAAAATATTTTAAGTTTATACAAGGATTATTGGATGAAGGTTTAAATAAAGACAATTTAATTTGGTTACTATATTTTTAGGTTTAGATATTCGAAAGGATGTTTTACTTGAAATATATTACATTATTATGTCATTACTTTATTTCGTTTGAGAAAATGTTGTCTTAATAACGTAGTCAAGGTATAAAATTTATATGGTGGGATAGTCAATTCAAAATTAAAGTTTAAGTTAATGAATAAATAAATTGTGCATCCATTCTTTAATTGAGCTATTAAAGAAAATATATAGTTTTATGTTTTACTTTGACATAAAATAGAATGAATTTATAAAGTTGTTTAGAAAGCTTTATTCGTATAAAGTTGTATTAAGATGAAATATCTTTTTTATGAAATATGGATACTCGATTCATAGGATATATTTAAATATGTTATGAAATATTCTTGTGGGGAAACACCTTAAGAATGGAAATTAACTTGTCTAGAAGATTAGAATAACTTGTGAGAAAACATAGAAATTTTTCTAGTAAACTCTACATATGAAAATGAAACCTAATCACGAGAAAAGTGATTAGCTAAAATATTGAAACACCCAATACTGGTGGCTACAAGTTGGTATCCACTATGAATTGAGAATAACCCTTTCTAACAAGATAGGTCAAGACGTGAAGGTGATGAGTGATGGTATGGGATGTCTCCTCTAGGTTTTTGTGTGAGTAGTATGGTGATAGGTCTTCGTTCAACTTACAATTAGGAGAAATCTAGTAAGACATGAATCTAGATTAATTCATGATGGTTGGAATGGGATAAATAGTCATTAATCATAATTTGACAAGTGATACTAGGTCTAGATCCAGAGCAATGACATGGCCCTAGTTGACTCCAAAAAAGTGGACAATCAACTAGGCACTAGGCATATACGCTACACCCTTGCATGTTTGATTCAAGACATAAAGGTCAAACTAAGCCTAGGTTCCTCATGCTAAGGGATGGGGAGAGTATGCATCTACCCTATAGATGTTATGGTCCTTAGAGGATAACCCTAACCATGAATATGCACTCTCATAACAACAAAAGAGGATGAGAAGATAGATCCACAAAAAGGCACCTTCTATAGGATTTGGCCAGGCTCATCCACTTGGGAGGTTATTTGTAGTAGTCCTAATTCCCAAAAGTGGTATAAAATACCTTTTACTAATAAAACATTGGGTGATCATCTAACCATTTAACTCAAAAAATACACCTTAGGTCATGTCTAGTAAGTAAATATGTGAAATTGTTTTACCTTGTGGAACCAGTGAGCTCAACTGGGTTGTACAATCAAGTGAGTTGGACTTGGGTTGTTACATGTGGTATCATAGCACTAGGTTATAAGATCCTTAAGTTGTAGAATTTTAAGTGTTGTATTTTGTAAGCTTGGTAAACCTAAAATAAATAATAAACATATTTTTTTGCAAAAAAGTAATATGACACAAATGTTACGAGGTGGATCTTCTAAGAGCCCCATAATATCTAGGTAGAAAGAGGCCATTTTTAGACCATAGAGAGGACTACGTAAGGAAGTTATAAAAGGACCCCGAAGATAGAGACAATTGAAATAAGACAATGAACCTATTAGAGAGGATGGGAATTTGGCTAAGATAGTCCAATTGCTTCAAGTACAAATGGAACAACAAAAAGAACAAATGGAACAATAAAAAGCACAAATGGCTCAACAACATGAACTAATTTTCCAACAACAAAATTTGATAGAAGACTTAACCAAGGGTAAAGAACCTAAGGGTAAATAGGAGGAAGCACCTATCGGGTTTGAAGGAACTAGTAGAGCTCGAGTAGGAGCTAAATTAGCAAAGGACATGAAAAATGTTAAGATTACAAAATTTGATGGTAGAGAGGATGGTGACGCTGTAGAAAACTAGTTAAATGAAGTTGAAACATATTTCTCCTTGAAACTCTTATCATCTGAGTCTCGAACTACATGGGTTGTCCTTCATTTAGTAGTAATAATTTTATACTGGTGGACAACTTATAAGAAATAAAGGAAGATCAAAGTCATGGATCTCAAGTGGGAGGACTTTGTAGAAGAGTTCAAAAAGATATTCCTAACTAAACAATTCTACATAGAAAAATTTGTCGAGTTCACCAACCTGCAACAAGAAAATTTGTCTATTAGAGAATATCATTAAAAATTCATAAAACTATTGAAGTATGTATCCAGAATATGAGAATAAGGAAGAAATAAAGGTACAAAATTTTATTCTAGGACTTCACCCAAATATTAGAACTGTAATTAACTTGCTCAATCCTAAAGATCTCCCAAAAGCCTACGACTTGGCCCACCAGGAAGAGGCTAATCAGGAAGCCAAGAAAGCATACTTCAACTATCAAAAAATGTCTAAGAAAGAAAAGGATGAACTCAGAAAAAGAAAGAGTGCAAGATTTTTGAGATGGGAAAAAGAACATAACAAAAGGGTTAAGGGAGGGGACCGAGCCAAGCCTATGAACAGAAATAGAAATAGGTTCCAAAACAACAAATATAGAAGGGACAAGAAGGGTTACCTTGGGATAAATGAACCAAGACCATCATTATAGGAAAATGCTAAGGAATCAGTACCACAGAATAGGAATGAGGATAGCAAGGACAATAGGGCTCCCCTAATTGGATGTTATATTTGTGGTGGTCCCCACTTTGCGAACAAATACCCTCAAAGGGTAGATCAAAAGAAGGAACTAGAGGAATCAACTCATAAAATATTTGCAGTGATAGGTAAATCTATACTCGATGGGTAAGTTACACCTTTTCTCTTGAATGGTAAAATCTATGATAGGAATGTGCATATTTTAATTGATAGTGGAGCTATAGATAGTTTTATTTCTACTAGCATAGTGAGGGATATATTGGAAAGGCCTAGATTTCTAGCAAATAGGTGGAAGGTAGAATATGGGTTAGGACAGACCTATTTAGTTAATCAATGCCTATTTGACCCTCATATTACCCTACCTCAAGGAGAAACCTATTGGCACCTATATGTAACTCCTTTTCATACCTTTGATATCATTCTTGGTGTAGATGGGCTTAGAGCTCATAAGACCCTTCTTAATTTTGAAGAAATATGGTTAGAATTCACCAATGAATCTAATCGATGGATTAGGGTCCACTATGACCGTGGTTCCTTTAGACCACATTTGTTGTTAGCCATGCAAGTTAGGAAGGCAATTAAAAAGGGAGGAATGATTTATGTGGTCAAGTTGAATAAAAAGGAAGAAACCAAAGCTAATTCAGACCTCTTCCAAAGGTACCCCATACTGAGTGAGTTTAAGAATCCCTGAAGACTTACTAGGTCTACCACCTCAATGAGAATTTGATTTCTCTATAGAACTTTTTCCTGGAGCTACACCAATTGCTAGGTCACCTTATAGGATGACCCCTATTGAGTTACAAGAGCTTAAGACATAACTTTAGGACTTGCTAGAAAAGGGGCTTATCAAGCCCAATGTATCACCATGGGGTGCTCCAATTATTTTTGTCAAGAAAAATGATGGATCTTTAAGGTTGTGCATAGACTACTGAATGCTCAACAAGGTTACTATCAAAAATAGGTATTCCCTACCTAGGATTGATGATTTTTTTGATCAATTGAAAGGAGCCACTATATTTTCTAAAATTGACCTCAGATCGGGATATCATCAGTTGAGAATTCGTGAGGAAGACACTCACAAGACTACCTTTAGAACAAGGTATGGACACTATGAATTCATGGTCCTACCTTTTGGTTTGACTAATGCCCTAACTACTTTTATGAACCTCATGAATAGTATTTTTTGGGAGCAACTAGATTGCTTTGTGCTCATATTTCTTGATGATATATTAATTTATTCTTGAACCAAGGAATAACATGACCAACACATGAGAATTGTACTTGAGACCCTCAAGAAAAATAATTTATATGGAAATTTATCAAAATGTGAGTTCTATACCCCTTAAGTACAATATTTGGGGCATATAATATCTACTGATGGAGTTTGTTGATCCCAAGAAAATTGAAGCCATCATTAATTGGCCTGCACCCACTAATGTAACTGAAGTATGTAGTTTTATGGGAATGGCAGGTTATTATAGGCATTTTGTAATGGGGTTTTCAAAAATTGCTCATCCCATAACAAACCTCCAAAGAAAAGGAAAGGCTTTCAAGTGGACAAGTCAATGTGAGGAAGCTTTCAAAACTATGAAGGAGAGATTAATGACTACTCCAATTCTTAAAATACCTGATCCTTCTAGGAAATTCATAGTTTGCACCGATGCTTCTATTGAAGGATTAGGAGTCCTTACTCAAGATGAAGCAGTTATTGCCTATGAATCATGAAAAATTAAGAGGCATGAGGTAAATTATGCTACTCATGACCTAGAATTGGTGGTAGTTGTACATGCACTCAAGATTTGGAGGTATTATTTACTTGGAAAACCCTTTGAGCTCAAAATTAACCATCAGAGTTTAAGATATATCTTTACACAACCCTTGTTAAATTCTCGACATCATTGGATGGAGTTCTTGGAATAGTATGAATTTGGCATTGAATATATCAAGGGTAAATAAAATAAGATAGTATATGCCTTGAGTAGAAGGGGACACATAGCCACTATATCTCAATGTCATTATGATTTAGTTGACCAAGTCAAAGAACTTCAATAGAAGGATGATTTTTGAAAGAAATGTCAAACTCAGATTGAGCAAGAACCTAATAAGGACAAGGATTTTGTGATCAAGGATGATTTATTATATTTTAGAAATATATTAGTCATTGCATATAAATGTGGATTAAGGGACACTATTCTAAAGGAGGTGCATTACACTCCTTACTCCACACACCCAGGTGGGGAAAAAATATGTGAGAATCTAAGGAAGGCCTTTTATTGGTCAAGAATGAAGAAGGATATTAACAACTTTGTGGCTAGGTGTCTAGAATGCCAAAAGGTCAAAGTAGAACATTTACATCCAACCGATCAATTATACCCACATGATATTCCCACATAGAAATGGCAAGTTGTCTCCATGGACTTTGTGGTTGGTTTACCCAAGACCAGATTTTGACATGATGCAATACTTATTGTGGTGGATAAACTAACCAAAGTTGCACACTTCATACCTAGAAATGTACAAGATGATGCACCTGCCATTGCAAATAAGTTTTCTAGAGAGATAGTTCGATTGCATGGGTTTCCAAAGGTTATTATCTTATATAGGTATTCTCGCTTTACATAAAAATTTTGGAAAGCATTACATCAAGCTTTGGGTACTAAGCTCAATATCAGTTTTGCATACCATCCTAAAATAGATGGTCAAACTAAAAGGGTGAATCAGGTCCTTGAAGATATGTTGTGCATGTATTATATGGACCAACACACCAAATGGGAAGACTATCTATACTTGGTTGAGTTTACTTACAATAATAGCTATCATGCTTCACTAGGTATGGCCCCATTTGAAGCCTTGTACGAGAGAAGGTGTAGGACTCCTCCCTCTTGGGACAATCCAGAGGATCGAGTAGTGATCAGGCTAGATACTATAAAGGAGATGGAGGAATAGCTAAAAAGAATTCACCAAAGGCTCAAGGAGGCCTCGAATCACCAAAAGAGCTATGCAGACCTTAAGAGGACACTGAGGGAATTATCTATGGGAGATAGAGTCTTCTTAAGGGTAAAACCTACCAAAAGCTCCATTAATTCTTCCAAGCTTGACCCTATATTTGTGGGACATTTTGAAATTATAGGCAAAATTAGTCTTTTTGTCTATAGGCTTGCTCTGCCACCCAAATTATCAAAACTTCACATTACCTTCCATGTGTCCCTCCTTAGGAAATACATTGCTAACCCTACTCAAATTTGGAATATTTATAACTTGTAGATGTTAGATCCCTTGCACATTGAAGTTCATCCTATCAAGATACTAGGTTTTAGAACCAAGAGTTTAAGGAAAAGAAATATTGATCAATGTAAGGTCCAATGGGACCAATACTCAGATAGAAATACCACATGGGAGAATGTGGATGACATGAAGAAATAATTTTCTTTTCTTTTTTGAATGAATGTATATATGAAATATTGTGTAGAGTTGCTTACATGAACATATTTGATTGTTGTATGGATATATGAATGAATATATATGTGAAATATTGTGTGGAGTTGCATTAAAACATAGGGACTATGTTCATTTCTAGTGGGGGAGAATGTAATGACCACCCCATAATGCATCTTTAGTTGTAAATATAATTATTATTTAATTAATGATATATGCTTCTAGGATGAGATACTACAGATGGCCCTTGTTTTGTAGGTATAAGTCCTCAAAGAGTAAATGAAAAATGATGGTGGTGTGAAATATCACCATGGCTCATGAGTACATGGAAGCTCATAAATTGCATTCATATAGTTGCATCTTGAATGTTTGATTTGCATTGTGTGTATGCCTTGTTTTGAATATATGTTTATTGTTTGATAGAAAATAATGAATATTTAAAACCTTCGATGGCAAGGAAAGTGCCATGGCATGGGAGCTATTCTCTTTTGGTAGATGGAGACATCAGATTGTTAGTATGGGAAGAATAATTAGAGGTATAAGTCAATTTTATGATTTAAATAATTATTTAAATGTTGATTTTGAAATTTATAATTATTTATAACGTAATATAAAATTTAATTATTAAATAAGAATAAAATTAAAAATAAATAAAATTAACATTAAATAAATAAAATCAATCCTTTTGTTTCTAGTATGCACATTGCCTTAAAATAATTGCATTTTTCTAAAGTCTCAGAGTGGAGTCACCACCTGGAAAATTAGAGAGGTGGATAATTGCATGCATCACTATATGATTGAGCTTTCTCCACAATGGTTGTTATAAAAAAAATAGAAGAGAAGCCAAAATCATCTTGTTGGAGAGATGTGTTGGTGAAGGTAGATACGGAAGCAGATAAAGAAGATTGGATGGTCATTGTCTTCAACCTCAGGAAGAACAACCAATGAGCAATGAGTTGAGCAAGTAAATAGGTCGGTCATGCTATTCTATACAAAATTATAAACATAAATATACTAGAACATTTTGATTATTTTGGTTGAACTTAAATTAAGATATGGAAAAAAATATTTTTGCTATTCTACTTGCTTCTGTGTGAGCTATTCCATGAATTAAGATCTTAATTTGCACTTCAAATAGTTGTTTGTGTATGACCATGAATGAACAATTCATTATTTGTAATTGAGGTCATTTGCTTGTGCGTATAAATTATTGATATGATGAACTATTTGTTTTACTCGATGTAAAATATTGTTTGTTGCACTGGTTTGAAGAACACAAGCTTATACTGAGAGGGAGGGTGAATAGTATAAGACCACTTTTTAATTTTCTTTCCAAATCAATATTATGCAATTTATAGATAGAAATATCAATAGCAGTAATCAAATCAATGCACAAATCACCACACACAATAGAGACACCAATTTAATGTGGTTCACCCAAAGATGGCTACCTCCACGGAGAAAATATTTCTTATAAATTTTCTCAAATAAATTCTCTTGGGAATCCTTTCCCTACAATGTTTATGAACCTTTGTCCAAAGGAGATGTTGATCCCCTAAATCAAGTTCATGGATATCTATCCACATGAGAACTCCTTCTCCTATGCTCTGGTTGGTGATCCTCTAGAATACTAATGCCTCCACTACACTGGCATGTGGATCTCTCTCCACTGAAGACTCTTGTCCCCACTTAGAATACCTATCCTCACTACCCTATCTGATGGATCTCTATCCACTAGAGACTATTGTCCTCTCTACTTTTTCACCTCCAAATCTTTGTCTCAAATTTGCTCAACAAGTCCACTCAGAACCAGCTCAACTCTGGTCAACAAGTTCACACAGAACTTACTCAAATATGCTCAAAAAGTCCACTCAGAACTTGCTTAAATCTGCTCAACAAGTCCACTTAGAACTTGCTCAAATTTTCTCAGCAAGTCTACTCAAAACTTCCTCAAATACTCTCAACAAGTCCACTCATAACTTGCTCAAATATGCTCAACAAGTTAACTCGAAACTTGATCAAATATGCTCAACAAGTCCACTCATAACTTGCTCAAATCTACTCAACAAGTTCACTCATAACTTGCTCAAATATGCTCAACAAGTCCACTCAAAACTTGCTCAAATATTATCAACAAGTTCACTCAAAACTTGCTCAAATCTGCTCAACAAGTCCACTCAGAACTTGCTCAAATATGCTCAACAAGACCACTTAGAACTTGCTCAAATCTCATATAAACATAAAGAGAATTGTTAGAGACTCCATATGTTCTACACTCAATGGTCAATCACTTTCTCAACTCAAATCAGAATATAGAATAGTTTATTTTATAGAACTTGAACATTCACTTCACACATCCACTTGACTAGGCTCAATCAACTCTACCCAACTGATGCAGGAGCATCCAACAGCACCTAATGCAGAAGCATCCAGTGGCAGGAGGGCCACTTCGAAAGAGTCGGCTAAGGAAGCAGAAGAAGAAGGCAAGGAGAAAATGCAGAGCAAAAACTGTCATGATTTTGCTACGTCACGAAATCGTGACAGTCGACAGGAGGGAGAATGCAAAGGCACAGAAATGTCATGATTTTGTGAAATGTCGCAAAATCATGACATGTCGCGAAATCGTGACACCATCAAGGTAGAGCAAAGGTAGCCGAGGAGGGTGTCGTGAAATCACGACACCAACAAAGGAGAGCAGAAGGAAGTGGGGGAATGTCATGATTTCGTGACATGTCATGAAATCACGATTGTCACAAAATCGTGACACAAAAGCAAAGCCGAAGCAGAGCAGTGGGAGTTGTCACGATTTCGTGACATGTCACAAAATTGTGACCGTCATGAAATCATGATGAAGAAGAGCAGGCGAGAGGAGGTCGTTGGGAATGTCATGATTTCGTGATATGTCACAAAATCACGATGGTCGTGAAATCAAGAAAGGCAGCGGTGGAGGTAAAGGCCGCGATATCGCGACATGTCGCGATATCGCAACCCGAAGGCAAAGAAGGCAGCGATGCAGAGAATACGTCGCGATATCGCGACATGTCGCGATATCACAACATGTCGCGATATCACGACTTGAAGGCAAGAAGTGCTGAGACGAAGAGAATTGTCGCGATAGCGCGACATGTCACGATATCGCGACCGGAAGGGAAAAGGAGGAGTAGGAAGAGGAAGATGTCGCGATATCACGACACCTATCACAGTACAACCAGAGGAAGAAGACGACTGAGGTCAGGCAGCAGTTGCAGAATGAGGATGACATGTGGAACCCAGGGTGTAGTAAAGACGAATGAGAACCAAGAAGCATAGGAAACGAAAAGGATGGACGCACAGAGTTTTCTAACAGAATCGATGATGACAGAGGCCATGCGGAGTGGGGTATTAAATCAGGTTGGTGTCCCAATTTTTGCGTAGGAGGTTTTTAGAGGATCGGGGCCTCTATAAAAACCCAGTTTAATGTATTAGATAGGTGGTGGATTGGAAGGTCGGAGATATAGAGTGTGCATGGGAAATACCAGGGGAGCTCTGGTTATTGTAAGCCTACGGGCTATTTATCTGTTTATGTAAAGGATATCAGATTAATCAAAGAAATTTTGGAATTTGTGTGTGTTCAACTTTTCGGTCCCCCATCATCAACCAATCACCCAAAACACTTCTTTCTCACAAACCCTAGTCCAAGCATATAACCAATAACTCAAAATATTTCCAACAATGCTCAACAACAAATATCACATAACAATAATAATCATGTTCTCTTCAAACCCTAGTTCAAGTTCTTTGTACAATAACTCACTTCAACAATAATGCTTATAAAACAATCTTCACATAACAATGATACTCATGATCTTTGCAAAAATCTAACTCAAGTTCTTCATATAACCAATGGCTTCAACAACAATGCTTATCAAACAAGGTTTTAACAACTCTTTATTCCAGAAAACCTTGAAGCATTAACTCAACAAACTTAATAGGAAACCCTAATCAAGTCCTTTTCACTCCAAACTTATTTCCAGAAAACCAATCAATCAACTCAACTTATGGAAGAATGTGGTCATATATTTTTATTGAAGATGAAGGGATCTCATAAATCTGTCACAACCACAAACACTTCTATGCCATACTCAAAGAGGTTAGAAGATAAAACTTTCTCACAATATAATGTAAATACTCAAATACACCTTATCACTCCAAATTTCAAAAACAAAAATCAATATACATAAAATATTTATCCAATAACAACTTATAAACTCCCAACTAAAATAAACTTAACATCCACCAAAAATAAACTCAAACTTCTTAGATTTAAATTAATGGCAACAGAAACTTTGATAAAAATCAAATCTACTTTCTTTATAATTCCAATGATATAAATCACTCATCAATAACACAACCTCTCATTAACCCTTATTACTCCACAATAATAAAAATCAATTTTCAAATTAACAACCTTTCACAAACCCTTATTACTCCAAAACAATATAAATCAAAATAATAAACTTTTCACAAACCCTTATAACTCCATAAAAAACCTTAGGCAAATAAAGATTTTAATTATCAAAAATTACCTTTGCCAATGGTGGGTTTCGAACCCTCAATCTCCACCTCCGCGAGTGCTCTAGTCACATCTTTGATCGCCATGTGCGCTAAATGCATGGTTAAGAGCTTAGAAACTCTTCCTCCTCTTTGTCCTTGGTTGGTGTGCAAAACAAGGCACACGCAAAAGATTTCCCTTGGTGCTCAAGACACACCACTCCACGTGAATCGATCGTGGGCTTATCAACTCCCAACATCCTCACAAAATGTGTGCTGCCAATGGATCATCGTGTCCTTTGCATTTCAACCAATATGCTCTTTACCTTATGTCTTTTCACCTGGTGCTAAAGACAAGCACAATTCTTGTCTTCTTCCTCAACGAATAACAATTGCAGAAAACGTTTCACTATATTGCATGTAAAAACAAAATGTCGAGAGGTAATTTTTGAATGCCTCCTTGGCATTAATATATACACGAAGTCCCTTTGTTTTTTAGATGTTGGTGCTTCCACTTATTTTATGACGTCGGTGCTCCCACCTTCATAATTTATAAATTATTTAAATTCTAAGGAATTTAAATTTTATAAATTATATTTATAAACTTTAGCTTTAAAAATATTAAAGCCTTCCTTGGGTTTAAACTTAAACCTTTAACTTATAAATTATTCTTTCACCATGGGTCTTTTTAAAACCTTAACTACCATCTCAATGTGTGAGGAGAATTTTATATCCTCATAATAATTTTAATAAAATCATTTAATCTTCCACCATGTGTTTACCATAAACCCTCATAAAACATTATTTTGCCAACTTTTACTTCAACTCTCCGCATTGTTCCTGGTGTTTTTGATGGTGTGCTCCATGGTATTAATGATGACTTTTCACCTTGACATCAATGACGACTAATTGAGCTCAAAATGTCCAACATGGTTGTCTATTTTGTTGGTGTTAATCCTTTGGAGTAAAAGAAATCTAACCAAGAGGAGGTTTTGCATTGGTAATATTGATTCATTTTCCATTAGTTATTCTTTCTATAATGGGTCATTGCCCATGTCTCATACTTGAAAGAGTTTTACTTATCGGTAAATATTCTTTTATCCTTAGTTATTCTAATGTTGGAGGACTTAAAAAAATCCAATAGACTTCCTCACTATGGAGTAGGATACTCTGAATGAGGGAATAGAGGCCAACATGAGAGTCTGGCCAATGCTTTTAAATGATTTTTTTTCTAGAATCCTCTTTTCATTTTTGTGATTGTCATTGTGTGTAAACCGAATGAGTAAACCATCTCTATGTAATGAGTCTTTTATTTATGAATATATATTGTGTGAATATTTCTTGACAAAACCCCTTTTTAATCACTAAAGTTGTAATTTTTCTAGATGTGTTATGAAAGAAATGAATGTGCATATGTTTTTTTAGCTTCATCTTTTAGAGTATTCAACATGCATTCATCATCTCTTCTAAGCCATTCTGATCCCAAATGACACTATTTGTGCTTTTGTTCGTTGGTTGTATTGGTGGAAAGAATTGTTCATGAGAGATAGTCACACAATCTTCTTTTGATTGAACCTCATCAATGAAGACTAATTTATTATTGGAGGAAGGAATGGCCAATTGAACCGACAAAATAATGTATTCACTATTATTTAGATGCAATTATATTAAGCCTTGAATGAGATATTCATGGTTTTTATTTGATGAATTTTCAAAAATAAAAGTAGAACAGTTTTCTAAATTGACGTAAGAGGCATCATTTGTATTTAAAAACCCAAGTGCAGTCCTTTCTATTAATGAAATATTTGTCACTCTAGAATTTAGTAAAAAATATTCTACTTTATGGATTCTTAAGGAAAAATTTTGGTTTCATGTTATTTTATAATTAAAGCATTGTGGTTTTATCTTCTTCTATTTACTGTCCTCGTCAACTATCGATTTGATATCACTTAAGACTTGAATGATTAGTGAATGTATACTTAATTTGCATCAAGTGAAACTATAGACAAGGTTGAATTTGTCATAAATTATGAACTATTGGTCATATTGCTCTCCTAAGGTGTGTAGTAACATGTGCACGCACTATAAATAGCCATCAGATTCTAGTTGCATCTCTTTTACTGCATTGGATTGTTGGTTTTAAAAAAATTGTGAGTGCCTCTTTTACTGTGTTGAATGGGAGAATAAACTTTATATTATGACTTGTTTTCATAAGCTTTTTGTAGCTCAGCTTGAAATCATGAAAAGAAGAAGCATTCTTTATTTCTTTTCGTTTGTTTAATATTTGGGCTATCATGTGTTTTCATTTTCTTTTTAAAAGTTTGAAAATAATGTTAAATTTAATTTTAAAATTTCACTATATAAAATTGAATATAATTATTGTTAAAGTTGTGCAGTAGACTTTAGAAAAGAATCTCAATTAGAAGAATTACATAGACCTGATTAAAGTGAGAACAGGCAATATTTCTCTTAACGAAGTAGCTAAGGTGGCTATAATTCTATTATAATGAATTTGCTTCTGCAACCTTATATAAACTTGCATACCATTATCCTTCATCTTATGGTTATAAGTTAGACTTTGTTAAATAATAAAAAGCTATGTTTGATGTTAGTTTTAGTTGACTGAAGATATTTTAAGTTTATACAAGGATTATTGGATGAAGGTTTAAATAAAGATCATTTAATTTGGTTACTATCTTTTTAGGTTTAGAAATTTGAAATAATGTCTTACTTGAAAGATATTACATTATTATGTCATTGCTTTACTTTGTTTGAGAAAATGTTGCCTTAATAACTTAGTCAAGGTATAAAATATGTATGGTGGGATAACCACTTCAATATTAAAATTAAAGTTAATGACTAAATTAAATTGTGCATTCATTCTTTAATTGAGCTATTAGAGAAAATATATAGTTTTATGTTTTAATTTGACTTAAAATAGAATGACTTTATAAAAAAAAATTACTTTATTTAGAAATCTTAATTTAGATAAAGTACAACGTATAAAGTTGTATTAATATGAAATGTCCTTTTTATGAAATATGGATACTCAATTCATAGGATATATTTAAACATGTTATGAAATATTCTTGTGAGGAAACACATTAAGAATGGAAATTAACGTGTCTAGAAGATTAGAATAAATTGTGTAGAAAACATAGAATTTTCCCCAATAAACCCTACATGTGAAAATAAAACCTAATCACAAGAAATGTGATTGGCTAAAATCTTGAAACACCCAATACTTGTGGCTACAAGCTCGTAGTCACTATGACTTGAGAAAACCCCTTTCTAACAAGATAGATTAGGACATAAGGTGACAAGGGACGGTATGGGATGTTTTCTCTAGGTTGTTGTGCGAGTAGTATGGTGATGGGTCCTTATTCAAATTATAATTAGGAGAAATCTAGTAAGACCCAAATCTAGATTATTCCATGACATTTGGAATGGGACAATTAGTCATTAATTATATTTTGGAAAGTGGTACCATGTCCAAATCCATAGAAATGGTATGGCCCTAGTTAACTCCAAAGAAGTGGATAATCAACTAGGTTCAAGGCATATACACTACACCATTGCATGTTTGATTTAGGATATAAAGGTCAAACTGAGCCTAGGTTCCTCATGCTAAGGGACGGGAAGAGTATGCATCCATATTCTAGGTGTTATGGGCCTTAGAGGATAACCCCAACTACGAATTTGTGCTCTCATACCAGAAAACAAGGATGAGAAGATAGATTCACAAAAAGGTACGTTCTATGGGATTTGGCTAGTCTCGTCCACTTGGGAGGTCATTTGCAGTTGTCCTAATTTCCAAAAGTAGTATAACATACCTTGTACTAATAAAAAATTGGGTGATCATCTAACCGTTTAACTCAAAAAATTTCACCTTAGGTCATGTCTAGTTAGTAAAGATATCAAAATTTTTTACCTTGTGGAACTAGTGTGGGTTGTACAATCAGGTGAGTTGGCCATGGGTTGTTATAGCAATCCTTGATTCAACACCGTTATGACTTTTCTAGCAACTAGAATTAGCATTTTATCATGCTCATGAGTTATACAACCTCCCATATATTTCAAAAAATCTAGGGATAAACATATCCCAAACAATGGGGGTACCTCAACAACTTATATATCTTGTATGATAGGCAAATCTAGGTGCCCACATATTAACACTAGGATATTATGTAATGTCCCTACCCTCATTAAATGCTCTCCCCTAAAATATAACATCTATGGATTTTGTGCATATTGGTTCAGCCCTATACTTTTGTAGATTTCTACTAGCATGATCAATACCTAGTCCCTTGGGTCCACCACACAATTATGTAATATATGTTTTTCTGATGAAAGAGATAGGTAGAATGGAGGAGAATGGTCTTTTGAATAATTTAGGATGGATATTTTGTTCAATGTATATGTACCATTAATATTTGGTGATTTCCCAATAAAAATATAAATTAGGTCTATCTTTTCTAACACCAATAAGTCTCTCCTCAATCTGGTTGACACAGGGACACATTTTTTGAATAAGCTATGAAATTGATCTATCGTTTTTGCTCTCTTCTCAGTATTGATAGCCAAAAAGTACAACATTTTATATACCTCCAATATTTTTTGGTATAGTGACAAAATTTGTGATGAAGAATTATGCAAAAGCACTAATGTCTTGCACTATGGGGATGAAGCACCACAATCCACATATCCCTTCAATTAATATGTCATCAATTTTGTGTCCTTCCAATATTCATATTCTTGCACTGTACTACAAGAAATCACATTATTCATCATAGGGCATCTTCTTACTTGCTCATAATGATTACCATATTCTTCAATCAAAAGATCACTTTGGAATGGAGATATGAATGAGCTGGAGATTTGATTGCCTATTTTTTCTTCATCATTTACCATATCGTACCTTCTTTTCTAAACTTGTTAACTGAAGATGGATGGGTTATTGAAGTTGTTGTGTAATCAGTTCACGACTACCAAAATCTTGTCTCTTATTTTTTGAGAGTTGTCTTTCCATGTTTTTAACTTCTTCAACTAGTCATTGAATTATTTTCTTTAGTTCTTGCTCTATTCGGTGTCTTTCCATATGGAGGTTGACTGAAGTATCATCCTCTATTATCTAATATGAGCATGATCTAACCTTCTCAGGGAATGGAGCATGAAATGCACTTGTGAAGGGTTGGAGTATATATGCAACTTCCCTAGGAGATATTTTTCTCACTTGAATCAATATATTTTTAGCTCGTATGTCCTTGAAAATTTGTGAGAATATTTTTTCTTCAGATTGCTAAATAAGAATTCTTATGTTAGAGCTGAAATCCTAGATATAGTACAGGTATTCTTGGGCAAGGGATGGATAGAACTCATGGGGGATCCTTCTCCACATTCTTTTGAATCAAACATTAAAGTCGACAATATTTCCATGGGGAGCCTATTTGATGAATGAGATTTGAGTATACAACAAAAAGGGATCTCTGAAGTCATCAAACGTATCAATGAGTGCTTCCACCATATCAGCCCAAGTGTAAATACTTCTATTCTCTAAATATATGTAACACAACAATGCCTTCCCTTTAAGAGAGATAGAGATAATTTTGACCATCATATCCTCAGATGCAATGTTATGAATAGTATCTAGAGAAGCCACATCCTGACAATGCTCAAACACAACCTTTTATGTACCATTAAAGCTTGGTAAAGACCTTAGGGTAGCCTTGAGGAGGACATGTCGATATGGGATATTAAGGGGAACGATGTCATATTATCAAGGATAATATTTTTGAGCCATAGGTCTCTCCTAAGACAACAATATTTTAAAATTCTTGGATCCTTCATTCAAGTGGGAATTGTCAGATGAGCATAATTTCTTCGTTGATGAGGTTAAGATTGCTCATCAAATCTTGAGTCCTCTGGAAAACATAAGATCCAATTAGTATTTCAAAGGTAACCTATCATGAATTTAGATTCAAAATTCATGTAGAGTCACCAAGTGATTAAAGATAAACATTTATTCAAAATCGGGTATCACCAAACCCTAATTTATTCAAATATTAGGACCTCCGATCCCACTAGGCATACCAAAAACTGTTGGTCAAAAATTTATCTAAGGAATGGTTTTTGTGTCTATAGACCTTGACCAACATTGAGTGACTATAGAACCGTTAGGCTCTCTGGTCAATCTTCAGAGGAGGGATGTTCCTTGGGAGTCATAGCTAACTACTAAAAATTAATGGGGGGTGAAAAGAGTGTTGAAAGAAGGAAATATAACTAAAGCTATAACTTATGAGGGTGCATATTTAACCACATCAAAAAACATGCATTTTTTAAACTAAAATTTCACAATAAACCCAAAAAATCAATCCACAAACCATCTAGTTCTACTCTCAGTAAAAGCAAATTCCAGAATAGGAGAATGAAGCACATAGAATCCAGATTACAATATTAAAGCTGAATTATTCAACCAATTTTAACAAAAATAAGCAAATAAACATTCATACATACATACATGAGACAACATGGAGGTCAAATAGTAATCCACTTGTATTTCTTGAACAACAAAATTTTTACATGTAAGTTGTAAAAGCTAAAGAGTCAACCCTTCTAAATGCTTAGAATTCTACTATATATAGATTTTACAATGAATTTTGTTACAAATAATCATGATGTTTGATCATGGAATGCTTGTCATGGGAGTGGTAAGGTTGTATATTCATTCATGTCACCTTGTGTATTGCAACCATACACTAATTCCAAATGGAAGTGGGATGTGTTGGCTATATCTGGTCCCTTAATTCATGTGATGTATTTAAAAATTCTATCACTCCATGATATCTACCTGCCTACACTTGCAGGTAGTGGGTCATCGACTCGTGTAACTTAATTCATGATGTTGATTATTCTTGTGTTGTATAAATACCATCCATATTTTATTGAATTAATGTTGGGTTTCATTTTACGAGTTGGATGTCACAAATCTAGAGCATTTTGATAATTAGATCCCCAACTTCTCTTTCCTTGGTGAATTTTGCATGCCTTGATGAAAAGTGATATTTCTAGCATTGATATACTTTTGGAATTCTTTTAGAGTCTGATAGCAACCTAATTCTCTACCAAAACCTTCCATGATGATTTTATTGGGCTCCATAAAAATTGTTGGTATTGACAAGAAATTGGGACCCATCCCTATTTTCCATCCATGGTAGACTTTTGAGACCCATTCAGAGTTTGAAGGATGCCCACTTCTTTGCCAAACTTGATGGGCCTTCATGATTCCTCCAAAGTCCACCGAAAAAACTATTTTTCTACCAAGATCGATACTTAATCAATTTTTTTCACTTTTCACTATCCTTAGTCCACTTCTCCACTAGGTAGCTCTATCATTCTTACGTGGTAGGTTTTTGGAACCCGTTCAAAGTTTGAAAGCTACCCATTTTTTCCATGCTCTTTTATTATGGGTTTTTGTGACCCATCTAGATTTTGTAGGATGCCCACTTATCTGCAAAGATTAACAATTAGCCCACTTTTGCATATCTCCATGATCGGCCCTTGGGACTCCTCCAAAGTATTTCAATAACCTATTTTCTACTAGGACTAACACTTAGTCATTTTCATGCAATTTTAGGCCTTCTCTTTTGCTTGAATGCTAAAGCAAGTGGGTATGAAGAAAATTACCCACACTACTGAGGTTCATTGGCCAAGTCTACAAAATCACCTTTCATAGCTATTAGTCATCTTGTTTACCAAGAGATGCATGTGGATGGGTATAAGAAAAATTCCACCCATGCCTATGATATTTTATGGTAGTAAAGCTTAAAATCCAATAGTGGTATCAAAGCTACCACTTAACTCTATCCATTTTTGATAGAGTTATTTTATTAACCACCATTATTTAACTCTGTCTATTCTTGATAGAGTTATATTAGAGTCTATCCACTTTGAAGGTAGTGAAGACTTGGAATCTATTTTAAAAGATCTGATTGAGTAGAGATTGAGGGAACAAGGATAAGTCACCCTAATTTGGATGCTAGGGTCTTTCCACTTGGTTGAAGTAAAACCACTAAAGACTAGGACTCAACTACTGTGATAGAGAGAGCCAACTCAGAAGATAGTTGCACACTGATAGAGAGAACCAACTCAAAAGAAATTTTGACATTTATACAAATATCCAATCAGAATATAGTTGGGTATGGATAGAGAGAGCCAACTCAAAAGAAATTTTGATATTGATATAGAGATCCAACTTAGGAGATAGTTGGACTTGAGGGGATTTTCAAAGTCACCTTCATAATATTTTGGATTATCTAGAGGAAAGAGGAGAAACACTATTGAATAATGAAAAATCCAACTCGGGAGGAAATTTGATCAGTTGGGGACATTTATAGCTACCCTAATATTGATATTGGGTTCTCTAGAAAAGAGGGGAATCATATTTTGTTTACATGTGCGGCCTAAGACATTGGAGATTTTAAGTATTGGAGTTATATTCCATTAGATTGAGAAGAATAAAAGCTTCCAAAAAGGAATAGATAAAGGTAGTACTAAGAAGTACAGAGAAGAAGCCTCCATATATTGAGGTATAGAGAAAGAATTCTGGTTAAAACAAGGTTGACTAAAAATATTAAATATATTTTAGTCTTTGCCTTTGATTCAATGAAGTATATGAACTAGAAATATAAAGCTATCAAAGAAGTACTATTAGTCTAAGATTCATTACTACATAAATTTAGAAAGCATCATCATAATAATATTGGGTAGATATCATCATAAGAAGGAAGATTGGGCAGATACTAGAGCATTGTCCTAAGATATTAAGCATTGTCCTTAGGAACCAAGACAAATATTCAAGTGAAGCCTAATAATTCTAGTATAGGAGTGGTTTAAATGACCAACATAAGAAGACAAAGCTTAAGCATCCAAGTAAATATGAGGAGGCCGAAGAGATCAACATAGAGTAAGCAGGTAGAACTTCAGTCTACACAACCTGCATAGGGAAAATCAACATGAACAATAAGAATAAGAATGGGAAAAAAGCACCAATAAGAGAAAAAGTAAGTGATTGAAAGTTAGAATGGGTAGAAGAAGTCGAGCAACTTTTAAAGAAAAGGTGTGTGTCTATAAGCACCACTAGCAAACAAGGTAAGTGTCATCCACAATAATCTGTGTTATCCAAGAGTTGAATAGAGTGCACTTCTAAGCAGTAATACAAGTATTATCTGAGTACCATTCAAGAATCCATTCAGACATTGATATAAGTTACAGGATTAGCTCATATAAGAACCAGGAGAGTGAGATATAGACAAGCATCTTCATGGAACACAAAGAGCAATTAAAATAATCCATTCAAACTATTTGGACATCGATATAAGTGGCAGACTAGGCTCATCCAAACCAAGATAATTTATTATGAAGAAACATTACAGGTTCATAGCGGTCATAGGTCATCCAAAAACCATAACAACAAGCAAAAGAGTAGTGAGAACAATGTTCTCACAGAAATCAAAGGAACAGGAGGAGTAACACTTACAATAAGAGATAAGGCTAGCAACACTCTAGTTTCTTCACAAAGTAGATTCTAAGATCAGAATGTAGCGTTCATCTCACAATAATTCCAAAGACTTTAAAAGTCTTTGAGAAGCATAGTATCCAAGATATATTGGATACTAAAGGGTCATATAAGCCTATGTGTTGGATAATTCAACGTTCAAAAGCCTATGTTTCAAAGCTAATGCTTAGTAGAAAAGCAACCAATGAGAAGTCAAATGTTTCATTGCCAAATAATATTTTTGAAACATTCATTGCTAACATTTCTAACCACCATGTAGATTAACACATTGAAGTTATTCTAATCAAGGTACATCTTTTGTAGGTTATTTAGAGCCTCAATCAGAATATTGAGATAACAGACTGTAAATACATTATTGTAGTGGAATAGATGAGCATGCAAGGGAGATTAAAAAAGCAAGTCAATGAGGTAAGCTCTATTATCTTTGTTGAAAATCCCTAAATTTAGATATCTTTAATTGGAGTAATAAGGTAATTAGAGAAAAGTTATTAAATTAGAATAAAGAATTTTTTATAAAGTAAAAGGATTTATATGATTTAGTATTAAAAGGAGATATAAGGTTGTCTACTTTAGTTTGGATTTAATATTTTTAATTTATTGTTTTTAAATTTTAAAGCATGGAGTGATAATGTTTTCTACTTTAAATAGGATTTAAGATTTATTTTATTTGGAGTTGTTTGAAAATTTTAAGTTAGGAGATTTATTTCCTTGAAGTTATTTAATTTTTGACAAATTTTGAAATTAGAAAAAAAATTTAGAAGTTTTTTTGAAATTTTGCAAATTTCATTTATTAGGGACTTAAAAGGATTTCTACTTCAAACATTTAGAAATTTTTAAAATTTGAAAATTTCATATTTGAGTGGTTATTTATTAGCCTTGGGATATATAAGATTTACTAATTCAAAAGGAATTGGATTGCAACCATTGTCTTTTATGGAAGAAATTATTAGAAATGAATTCAATGAAGATAATGAAGAAATGGTAAAAAGTTAAAATTTGATTCTCAAAACTTGATAGATGATCTTGATGGAAAGAAGAAGATACCATAATGGCTTAGAAATACACTTAAGGATTCAAAGCTAGATCTTATTACTACAAGATCACAATTTGATAATTTAACAAAAATAAATTCTATAACAGAATCTATAACTACTCAGAGTGCCATAGATTGCAAAAACATGCAACTCATTTATAAATAAAATAAAGGAAGAATGACCTTAGTTGTGCATAAATGGCTACATTGTTTTCTTAAGAAAATAGAAGAATACAAAGTACCAGCAAGGAAGCATAAATCAAAGAAAGAACAATGCTTTAGTTGAAGTGCAAAAACTGCAATATAATTAGGCATGCAAAAGCTAATTATTATAATCTTTATCCATGTATATTTTGTGGAAGAAAATCTCATTCTCCAACATTTTTTTGGTATAAAATAAAATATTATGGGATATTTAAAAGAATGTTATTATTCATATTAGACAACTTTCTTCAAAAGCTTATTTTTGAAGCAATTTCTAACAATAGAGCAAAGTGTTCTATTTCTAAAATGTAGGACAAAATTGAAGGAAAAAAATTTAATCTGAAGGAACCAATTAATGATGAATTTTTTGAAAAAATAAAAAGATAAATGGATCATATATGGTCCAAATTTATCTTGCACAGTAATCAGGAAAGAGACATGTATATCAAAGGTCAAAGAATAAGCTCAAATAGTTCATGAACCAGATTATGAAGATACAAATACTGGATATTCAAAGAATGAAGATAACTCAAAGTAGAACTCAAGCATGAAGTTTAAGATGAATCTCAAGTAGAGGTTCATGAAAAATGCAAGGTCACATGAATATTGAAGATTAAATACTAAGATTGAAGACTAAAGTCTTCAATAACCAAATAATGTAATACAAGGGGGTGTTGAGGAATATTACATTATTTGGTAGATGTTAATGTACCACCATGGTAACTTCATGGTACAAATGTAAATATGTAATAGAATAGGTTTGATTCTATAATTTAGGTGAGTGATTTATATTTTCCCTTACATGTACGTGTCAATGTGCGCAAAATGCACGTGTCATGTAAGAGTGCAATGTGCAGGAAATGCAAAAGTGTCATGTAAGTTAGAGTGTATTGAAATAATATGCACAAGTGTCATGTATGTAAGTGTGCAAATATGTAAAGAGAGGATGTGCATAAGTTTCTTGTATTATGAGTGCATATAGGAGAGTAAGAGTCATGAAGAAGTGTGCAAGTGTCATAGAGTCAAGTATGCATGTAAGAAGAAAGTGAAGAGTCTAGTATACAAGTGGCAAGATGATAAGCTAAATGTCATGGAAGCTCTCATATGGAGAGCAATAGTCAAGTATGTGAATATTAAAATTACTACGTCTATATTATGGATACAAAGATCCATAAAATTTAACATGAGAAAATACAAACTAGGAGGTTTGAAACAAGTATTGATAATAAAGCCTATATGCAGATTTTGAGCAATTAATTTTAAGTTTTCTTCATGCATGTTCATGAATGATATTGGTAATTTTACATTCATATTTGATATTATAAGTGAATTTTATTTCATTATTATATTAGCCTAGATATACATTTAATTGCTCACATATATTATTCTACTCTTCATTATTGATATTTTGACCTTTAATATTATGGCTTATTTATTAAGGGAGCTATGATATTTTTTGGTAGTAAGGCTTAAAAGCCAACAACATGGCACTTAATAGATAAATCCATTAACAAATATATGTCAGTTGTTTCCTTGATAATTATCTAGGACCAAATTTTAATTCAAAAAAGTGAATTGAGGAATGATCTCCCTTGGCTTGAATTATATTTACAAGTTGAATCTAAAAAGGTATATAGATACTAATTATGATGTGGCATAGTCCCAAGCATCAATATAAGCTTAGACACATTATATGAGCATGAGTACATATACGTATTTTTTTTGTATAGTTTCTTTTGATGAATTATCAATAATTATGTATGCACACATTATGTTTGAAGAATGTTATCATGTAAGGGAATATATGGAAAGTGTTTGTTAATATGCATCTAGTTACGTATTTTATCATATAAGTGCAGTTTATCATGTAGCAAATAATTAGTTGTTATTTGGCTAATAAGTATGAGATTAGTTGCATAGGTATGCAACTACCTCCTCTATTGAGTTCCATTTTATACACCCCTTACTTTTGAACAACATATGTGTGTATGTTGGATATTGGTGATATCTATTGATTATCATTGTTTTGATCATGTTTCATTATGACATTGTTCTTATATATATTGAATATTTAAATGAAGATGTTTTATTCATATTGATAATTCTTGTCTTTGATTATTTCATTATGCTTGTGTGGATTATTGTTGCTAATATTTATTTTTGTCTATTACTTTCCATTCCTTCAAATTTGGGAGTGTAATTTCTATACTACAAGGGAAAATATTTTAAAGAATATTTCACCAAATATTCTTGTATTATCTTAGAGTACAACACAACCTTCATATCTTATAACAATTTTTTCTTATTTCCATTAGATTATTGCATATTTTGGAACTTATGCACTCATACAACTTACAAATTAATTGAAGAACATAGGCTTATACTGAGATGGGGGGTGAATAGTATAATATCAACTTTTACTTTTCTTTCTTAAACAATATTATCCAATATTATCAATGGCAATATCAATAGAAGTAATCAAAGTAATGCATAACTCATCACACACATGAGAGACAGAAACTTAGTGTGGTTCACCCAATGTGGGTTACGTCCACGAAGAAAATATTTCTTCTAAATTTTCTCAATAAATCTCTTGGGAATCAATTCCCTAATACAAATTTTATGGACCTCTATCTAAAGGAGACACCAATCCCCTATACTCTGATTTGTGGATATATCTCCACAAGAGAACTCTATCCCCTTGATCTGGTTCATGGATATCTCTCCATAGCAGAACCCTTTCCTCTTTGCTCTATTTTGTGGATCTCTCTCAATAGGAGAACTATTTTCCCTTTGCTCTGGTTCATAGATCTCTCTCCACATGAGAACTCTTTTCCCTTTGCTATGGTTCATGGATCTCTTTCCACAGGAAAACTATTTTCCCTTTTATGTGGTTTGTGGATCTCTCCATAGGATAGCTCTATCCACTTTCCTCTGGTTTATGGATCTCTCTCCATAGGATAACTCTTTCTCCTTTGCTCTAGTTCATGGATCTCTATCCATAGGATAACTCTTTTCCTTTGGTTCTAGAGGGTGAACTTATATTCACAAAAGACATTTATCCCCACTGCTCTGGCTAGTGGACCTCTATACATAGGATATCTATATTCCCACTACACTATATTATGGAACTCTATCTACTGGAGACCTCTATCCTCTCTGCTCTAGTCACCTCCAAAGTCTAATCTCAACTCTGTCTCAAATCTACACCAAACCTCATCATAAGTCTAGCACAAATCTACTCTAACTCTACTCAAATATACCTTCAAAACTATCCCAAGTCTTCTCTCAAGACTTTCTCAAATCTATCTCAATGCTTCTCCAAGTCTTCTCACAAGACTTTCTCAAATATACCTTCAATATTGTCCCAAGTATTCTCTCAAGACTTTCTCAAATCTATCTCAATGCTGCTCCAAGTTATCTCACAAGACTTGCTCAAATATGCCTTTAAGCCTTCTCAAAATACTTGCTCAAATATACCTCAAATTTTCTTCAAGTCTTCTCACAAGACTTGCTCAATTATGCCTTCAATACTACTCATAGAACCTGCTCAAATATTTCCAAATATTGCATACAAACAAAGCTTATATCTCTTTCATAAATACTTTTTGAACTAGGCAATTCAGATATATTTTACCTATAATTTGTTTAGCCTCTGGAACATATAGAGTAGGATATGCTCTATCAAAAACCTAATATGTTCTTCACATTCACAAATCTTGCATTCAATTAACCCAGTCTCTATCTCTTGCAAAATCCCATTCAAATCAAATTAAAACAGTTTATAACTTGTTTTACAAAAATGGTCTATCTTTCTTGCAAATTTTCTCTCAAATATTAATCACACTAATGCACAATTTTACCTCACAAAATTGATCTCAAAAACTTTCACAATTCCTTTCAATATCTCTCAAACCAATGTTCAAAATGTTTCACAATGATGCACTAACTTGTCTTCAAACCTAGTACAAGTAGTTCACAATTTATAGCACAAATGTCTTAATCTCTTTCAACAATGGAAGCACATGTAGGTCTCAAACCCTGATACAAATATTTCCAGCAATGCATACCAATAAACCCTTTTAACTCCACCTAAAAACTACATTCTCAAAACACAACCGCTTAGCTTAAAGGTTGAATCACCAAACCTCAAAGTGCTTGGTGAAGATGTGCCCTCAAATACCTGTCTCAAAAATAATATCTTTTGCAACTACAAAAAGGATGAGCATAACACCTTTTCATATATTGTAAAAACCCTTCTCAAAATGTGTGCATAATTTGTTCCAAACCAATGCTCTACAACTCTCCTGGTTTTTCAAAATAAAACATCAAATCATGAACCAAGTCCTTCAATATTAATGCAAATATTACAAACAATAAAAACACATTTTACACCTTTTATCTCCCACATTCATAAAATATTTTCCAAACCACTTAATGACCCATAACACAAATTTATAATATTAAATCAACCATTTACACCTTATCACTCCTACTTTTGCATATATAGAAATAGAACTTAATGAAAATAATATATTAAAAAATATTTGGCAAAAATAAATTACCCTTATACCTCCTATATGCCAAAAAAATTTACACCATAGCACACCCCTCAAACTCCATGCAAATAAAATATTAAAAAACATTAGCACATACATTTTAATAAAAATATTATTGCTGGAACGAAGGAGAATCGACCCTCCAACCTCAAACTCCTAACACAGTGCATGATCGCTTATGCTAGCCAAGCGGTTGAGACCTAATGTATAGGTTTCCACCTTTATTCCCTTTGGCACATTCACCAAAAAATTTAAACCCTTCAAAACTATCTCTAGGGAGAATTCAACCATGAACCACTCCCTCACAAAAAACTTAGCACGAATCTAGCCACCATCTGGCCTACCCTAGTCGGATGACATTAAGGAGTGAACAAAAATATTTATTTTGTTCTCCTACTGTTCTCCTTAATCAACGTTGTCCTTTCTTCCTCATTCATTGTCACCACTTCGCACGAAAATCGAAAATCAAGCACACTTTCATTTCCAAAGTCTTAAGGGGTATTTATATGTTTCCATGCACATTTTTAGACATCGACCTCCTTTCAAATTTATTTTAATAATTTGAATTATCTTTGGCACCATGTAACTTTATACTTAGGTATTATAATTTTTTTTTTTTAATATTATAATAAAACCTTTTGCCTTGGGTCTTTTTCCACCAATGAGAAGTCTTATATTTTCTTTGCAATTTAAAATCTCCCTTTGTTTTTTATTTACCAAATGAAGCCCTTGTTACTTTCAAACTCTCTTAATAATATTTAAATTTAAAATTTAAATATTATAATCCTTTTCTTCAAAATTCTCTTTTCTTTCTTTCACAACCATGGAAAATTCCTTTGCATTTATTATTTCAACCTTGAAGACAAAACTCAACCTTTTCACCTTTTACATCAATGACAACCAATGACATCAAACCTTTGATATTAATGACAACACTACACTCAAAATTTCCAACATTAATAAGTTGATACATAACACCATAGTTGTTATTTCCTAATCCATAATCCTAAATATAGAAATAAGACTATGCAAATGTACCCTTTTACATCTTGTAATAGAGCAAGGGAAGACATCTAAAGTCTCTTATATAGCATACTATCACCATAAACACAACCATGTAAGTTGCATAAATTGCATCTTTGCTAAAAATTATGATGTAATAGGGACACTTAAAGGACTAACTATACCATAAAATCACTCTTTTAGATTTAAGAGTTGCATAATCCTTAATTACATAATTTTTGATAATAAATCATTAAAAAAATCCACCATGAGGATTGATTGCTAGAAAAAAATTACAAACTACATATAAATAAAAAAGGGGAAAATATAAAAATAATGCATATTCAAATGATTTAGACAACTAAAGAGTAAAATCATAACCATATTAGAATTATACAAGAAACAAGAAAACACAAATACAAATAAAAAAATATGACATGTGTTCTAAATATTTTACACAACTAACTAGAACTGAAACAACAACCATCGTAGCATTTTTGAACAATTTGAATGAAATGGCTCTCAATAGGTGAAATCACATCCAACTTAATATTTGTAAATTTATCAATAACATGATATATGTAGAGCAAATTTAAGAGTTATATATTGAATTATTTATATGTATGGTTTTGTAGACACTAAAACCTAGGCATCCATAAAATCACATCTGGCACCCCACATCAAATCTTGCATAGTAAAATTATATACCTAAGTTTAGACTTAGGTGTATAAAATCTTGCACATTATTCTATTTTCCAAATTTATTAAATCTAGAAAATCATCCTAGGATACCCTGCCTACCCACTAGACATGTGTCCTAGCCACCTCACCAACATCCCTTGCCACATCTCACACACCCTTGTCCCCTTTGTCCCTTCACATGGGACATCCCCTACACCTCACTCCACTTGCAACCACATCACCCCAGTTATGTGAGATACCCTGAGTGACTCACTCTAACTTCCCCCTCAATTTGGAATCCCTAGATTACCACTTGGTAATCTTGGCTTACAACCTCCTATTTTCCTCCAAAACCCTAAGGGACCTATATGTTCAGCAAGGTGCAGTGACAGTATTGTCATTGTTGTCAACACACTCAGATGGATAGTTTGATGTGGTGGATAGTTGTTTGGAGGTTGTTCAAAGGTTTTTCAGAGTATGTAGAGTGATTTTCAATGCTTATGAGGATGTTTTTTATGTTCGGGTGAAGTTGTAACAAGTTCATGAAAATTTGCAAAAGTTGAAAAAATCATCAAGAAGTTGTCAAAAAATTACAAAAGTCATCACGAGTGCAGTTGGACAGGATGGATCAGTTTGGAACATGCCAGCATGTCAGAAAACATTCTAGAACAGTTTTGGAGGTGTCAGCACAGTGTTTTGATTGATCGGTGATGTTTCCGGTATCTTGGCGGATGATTTGGCAAGTGGTTGTATAGGCCAAAAAGGGTAGTTTTTTCAGAAGCACTACGAGTAAACCAAGAAAAATTTGATAGCAAAATTTGAATTGAAGGTGGTAATTATCTTCAAGAACATGTTTTCTAAATTTCCACTAAAACAAAAAAACGAGGCGAATGTTACAAGCATTGCAATACTGTCACAAAAACGCTCCTTTTGGAAAAAGTGTATCAGCAACAGTTTTTGTGGAGGTGGTACAGGCAAACTGTAAGGATTTATATAACGAGATTCAGAATGGATGTATTTAGTATTGCATATATTCTACATTTCAAATTTAAGATAAAACATAGTTATGAGGTGAGAGTTATGATTGTTGCAAAAACAATACATGTCACTTTTATATCAATTTGTTCCACTTGTGCAAAATCCTTTAGTTGGCCGTTTTGATCTTGTAGAGTTGCCAGAGTTTTGGTTTCAGTGTTCTTACACCTTCAAGGCATCAAATAAAGCATCTTTCATTTTTGGTTTGAGGCGTCACGTGGCTCTGAATTAAGATAACGAGCAAGGTGTCAATTCTTTGCATGTGACGTGTTTGATGAAATGCCTTTTCAAAATAAAAAAAGGAAGTTATATTGTTTTAAGAAGCTTCATTAAAGAAAATATTTTTAAAAATTGAAAATGGAAAAATAATGCAAGTGTGTGCTTTTTAAGTGACAAGGGATTTTATTGAAATGTGGGGACTTTAATTTGTGAAGAGAGAAGTGTGTGTGGAGAAAAATAAATAGTGAAAATCCATGATTTTTGGAGTGATGAAAAACGTCACTTCAGTATTTTGGACATAACTTTCTCATATGATATCCATTTTGGCTAAAATTTTGAGAGTTCATAGACAAAATTCTTCACAATACCCAAAAAGTGTTTAGTAATTGGCAGAATGAGCTAAGAGAACAATCAATTTTTTTTTTTGATAAGAGAATATTCAAATTCTGAGTAATGCAGAGAGAGGGATGTTATGGGTGAAATAAAAAGTTTTAGATTTTGAGCTTACAGACCATAGAGGTTTCTGGTTTCAGTCAAGACATTCATATATGTTTTTTTATTATCAATATCAAAATTAAGTGGGTGCTTGGTAGAGGGGTTGGTGCTCCTTTCTGTTGGTGCAGATAAATTAGGGGTTGGTGCTCCTTCCAGTGGGTGTTGGTAAATTGATTGTAAAGTTGATGCTTTGCAAAGGCTAGATTTGGATGGGAGTCCAAACAATAATTTTTGAGGATATAGCCAAATTTGTGAACCTCGGTACATCTTATTTTGTGTGATGTTCTCTTGTTATACTTGCTTTATTTGGTTTTATGTTTTTGTTGTTTTGGATTTGAGTGTTGAAGATTTAAGTTTTAAATAGCTACTTTGATTCACCCCCCCCCTCGCAGTGTCATTGTGAGACTAACAATTGGTATCAAAACGAGGTTCTTGAATAGGCTTAATCAGCTAGGGTGATATTGGAAGTGACACAATGGCAGGTGGTGAAGGCTTCTCATCAAACAAAGCACCATTGTTTGATGAAACTAATTATGCATTTTGGAGACCCGAGATGTAGACATATATTTTTGCTTTGGGATACGACATTTGGAATTCAGTAGATAGTGGATACACAATACCCACCACTTCTCCAATCAATGCTACCGATAAAAAACTATTTGAGAATGACTCAAAAGCAAAGAATGCTATGATATGTGGATTAGTAGATAACAAACTGGTAAAGATTATGGGTTGTAAAATGGTAAAATAAATATGGGACAAACTGAAGAGCATTCATAAAGGAGACATTAAGATCAAGGAGGCCAAGTTACAAACACATCGAGCTCAATTAGAAGTATTAAAGATGAATGACGATGATAATATAGAGGCATATATGCTGAGAGTTAATGAAGTCATTAATGTGATTAGAGGACTTGACGTGGAAATCAAAGATTCTATCATCGTGAAAAATGTATTAAGATCCCTTCCCAAAAGATTTGATTCTAAAGTTTCAGCTATAGAAGAAGCTAAAGATATAAATTCTTTTAGTATGGATGAGATGCATGGTTCTTTGACTGCATATGAGATGAGAATAGGAAAATCTAAACCCACAAACAGAGAAGCTAATTTTAAAGCCCATAAAAATATGAAAGCAAAACAAGAATTTGAGGAAGAAGATATATCAGATGAAATGGAAGCAAACTTTGTTCAAAAACTAAAAATGGGAAAAGGAAAATACAAAGGAAACTTACCATTTAAATGTTTTAACTATGGAGGCATTGGGCATTTTGCAGCTAAATGTCCACTTAATGAGAAGAACAAAAGTGATGAAGGATCGCATGAAGAAAGAAGTGACTAGAAGAAAAAAACAAATTTTAGAAAAGGCAACTTCAAGAAGAAAAGTTTCATCTCCAAGAATGTCAGTTCATCAAAAGATAGCTCCAGTGAGGATTCTAAAAAGGAAACAGTTGAAGCTATTTTCATGGCACTCAAAGAAGAAAAACCATAAAAAGAACGGGAATGTGATGAAGAAGAAATTGACGTAGAAGTGAATTTGAAAGAGGAACTAATTGTAGCTCTAGATGAATTGAAGATATAAAGAAAAAAGAATAAGAAAATTTCAAGAAAGCTTGAGGATGCAAATGAAATCATAACAAATTTGAAATTACAGATAGAAGAATACAATAAAATCTCCAAAGATCTCAAAGTGCAAATAACCATGAAAATGGATTATTGCCGCAAGCTTGAAGAAGAGATTGTTGGTTTAAGAATGCAGCTAGAAGAGATGAATCAAAAAATTAGTTGTTATCACAAACGTGAAAAAATTTCTATGAAGTTGGATAAAATCATAAATAACCAAAAGAATACAGGCATCAAATTTGGTTTGGATTTTGATGAAGGAGAATCATCAAATGGATCAAAGGCCATAAATTAAGAATCCACAAAGAATGAAGAGAAGAAACAGGTTGATAAAGAAAAAACGAATCATGCAAAGGAAAGCAATAATGCAAGGCATGAAAGGAGAATTGATAATGATGGCTTCACCAATGTCACACATCAAAGAAGAAGAAGATTTATGGCTCCTACGACAACATGGAAAATACCACCACCCAGGTTCAATCATCTCTTTTTTGGTTACTGTTTTAAATGCAATGGTTATGGACATAAGATCTCAGATTGCAAGTATAATGTAGGACCAAGGAATTTTACCAATAGAAATACTTTTTCACCTTTGATGGATTATGTAGTAGAATGTTATAACTGTCATAATTTTAGGCATATTGCAAGAAATTGTCGAAGTGCATTTGCATAAAATCAATTTCAGGGAAGAAAATTTCAGCCAAATGGAATAAGACAAAATAGAAAATTTCTTGAAAAACATGCACAAGCTACTGAAAAAGAAAAGCCAAAACAAGAGCCCAAAATTGTAATCAAACCTGAGTGGAAAGAAAAAGAGCGACCTAAGGAAGAAAAGGAATCCTTGATCATACAGATGGTATTTAAAGTGCAGAATAAATCCGCACCATGGATACTTGATAGTGGATGCACCAGTCATATGACAGGTGACAAATAAAAATTTGAGAAGCTGCAGCAATATGAAGGTGTTTCAGTAAAGTTTGGAAACAATTATGGAGCTAAGATAGTTGGTAGAGGTTTAGTTAATACTAGTGATGGAAAAATTAGGTCAAAATAAGTCTTGTTTGTGGTTGGTCTGAAGTATAACTTGTTGAGCATAAGTCAGATTTGTGATAGAGGTCATGAAGTGATCTTTAAGAAGCAAGGTTGTGAAGTAAGAAAGGTAAACAATGGGAAGTTGATAGCAACTAGATCAAGAACATCTAGAAACTTGTACACTCTCTCAGAGACTTCAGAAGGAGCTTGCTTGATTAGACAGGAAGAAGAGAAATGGTTGTGGCACAAGAGGCTCGGTCATATCAGTTTTGACAATCTAGTAAAAATTAGCTCAAAGAAAGCAGTGAGAGATATTCCCACAATTGGCAAACCATCAAATAGCATTTGTGCTTCATGTCAAAAGGGGAAGCAAACTAGAGTCTCATTTAAAAAAAAGAGTACTACACAAGCAAACCTTTGGAACTAGTACATACTGATTTATGTGGACCCATGAGAACACAAAGCATAAATGGTGATAAATATTTCATGTTGTGTATAGATGACTATTCCAAGATGACATGGGTACTATTTTTGAAGCATAAATCAAAATATTTTGAGATGTTCAAGGTTTTAAAAAACCAAGTTGAGAATAAAATAGGAAAAATGATTAAATGTTTAAGGTCATACAAAGGAGGAGAGTTCATTTCAGAGGATTTCATAGAGTATTATGAAAAATATGGCATTAGGAGATAGTTTTTAGCAGCCAGGACACCTCAGCAGGATGGTGTGGTAGAAAGAAAGAATAAGAAAGTGCAGGAAATGGCACAGACTATGTTGACTAAGAGCAAAGTAGCAGACATGTTTTGGAAAGAGACAGTCCATACTACGATATACATCCAAAATAGGTGCATATTGAGGATGCATGAAAGTAAAACTCCTTATGAGTTGTGGTTCGGTAAAAATGCAACAACAAAATACTTTAAAGCTTTTGGCAGCAAGTGTTATATCAAAAGAACTGAATAAAACCTTGGTAAGTTTGAAGATAGAGCGGATGAAGGTATTTTTCTTGGCTATTCATCAAAAATCAAAGCTTACAAATGCTACAACAAGAGGCTAAGAAAAATTGTGGATAGTGTTGATGTTAAAGTTGATGAAAGAAGGGAACGATTAATTAGCTATGAAGAGAACTACCCAATTTATGAAGAGGTCATTGAAGGAGATGAGGAAAAGGAAATGAAAAAGAAACCAAAAATTGACTCAGAGGATTCAAACAGTGATTCAAAAGTGGAAGAAAATAAGAAATTCAAAATAGGTAGCTGGCAAAAATATCATCCTAGAGAGCAAATAATTGGAGACCCCACAGTTGGTGTTCAAACAAGAAGAAGATTAGTAAGTAACTACTCTTTATTATCCAATATTGAGCCCAAAAATATTGTTGATGCAAGCATATATAAAATTTGGGTAAAGGTAATAAATGAATAATTAGATCAGATCAAGAAAAACAAGACTTGGGAGTTAGTACCAAGACCCGCAAATAAAAATGTAATCGGTATTAAATGGGTCTTTCGAAATAAATTGAATGAAGACGGATAGGTAGTCAGGAACAAAGCAATATTGGTATGCAAAGGCTATGCACAAATTGAAGGTATTTACTTTGAGGAAACCTTTGCACCTATGGCCAGACTAGAGGCAATTAGAATGTTTTTGGCTTTAGCAATTTACAAGAATTTCAAAGTTTATCAAATGGATGTGAAAACAGCATTTTTGAATGGGAAACTTGAAGAAGAGGTTTATATTGAGCAGCCAGATGGTTTCCAGCTTGGTGATGATCCCAACTTGGGTTGCAAGTTGAAGAAAGCGTTATATGGCTTAAAACAGGCACCCCGAGCATGGTACGCAAAGCTAGACAATTATCTTACTCAGCAAGGGTTCAAGAAAGGCATGGTGGATAGTAATTTGTATGTAAAAATAGAAAATGGTCATCATATTGTTCTTGTTGTATACGTATATGATATCATATTTGGCAACAACAAATATGAGTTGTGTAAAGATTTAGCAAATAAGATGCAGAAAGAATTTGAAATTTCAATGATTGGTGAACTTTCGTATTTCCTCGGATTGTAATTTAATCAAAAGGAGAAGGGCATATTTATTTCTCAAATTAAATATGTGAAAGAGATTCTGAAAAAGTTCACAATGGAGGATTGTAAGCCAGTTAGCACTCCCATGATGACAGGTTGCAAGTTGAGCAAGGATGAAAAATCTCCACATGTTGATCAAACTATGTATAGATCTATGATTGGGAGCTTACTGTACTTGAAAGCTACCAGACTAGATATTTTATAGGCAGTATGCATGGTAGCACAATTTCAGGCTAGTCCCAAGGAGACTCATGTGACAGTAGTGAAGATGATTCTTCGGTACCTCAAGGGTACTATGGATTATGGGTTATGGTATCTGAAAGGTAAGGACTTCACCCTTAATGCGTATTCAAATGCAAATTGGGCAGGATGTATAGATGAAAAGAAGAGTACCAGTGGAGGTGCATTCTATCTTGGAGACAGGTTGGTCACATGACATAGTAAGAAATAGGAGTTAGTCTCCTTATCCACAGTAGAGGCAGAATACATTGCAGTGACAACATGTTGTACGTAGGTGTTATGGATGAAACAAACTCTGAAGGATATTGGCATTAATTTTAGTGAGCCAATTTTAGTTAAGTGCGATAACACCAGTGCCATTAACATCTTAAAGAATCCGATTATGCATTCTCGCACAAAACATATTGTTATTTGGTATCATTTTTTGAAGGAGAAAGTTGCGAAAGGTGAGGTTAAGCTGGATTTTGTTTTAAAAATAGAGAAAGTACTAGATATCTTCACCAAACCATTGCCCAATGAAGTCCTTGAGTACATTTGCAAGAAATTTGAAGTGGTCACACTTCCCAAGAATTGACTAGCTATTGGGGCCACATTCTCAGGGGGAGCATTTGTGTATTTGTTTTTCTTTTTGCTCATTTTGTGATTTTTGCTAAGTGTAATAATTTTTACTTGAGAATGTTGTGCATTGACTCAGGTGGAGTTTGTAGCAGCCCTTTGGTCTTGTTGTTAAAGGGGAGAAGAGTTATAGGAAATTGTGTGTGTGTTGCCAACAATTCCAAAGGGGGAGATCGTTGAACAAGGTGTTGTGACAGTATTGTCATTGTTGTCAACACACTCAAATGGACAGGTTGATGCAGTGGACAGTTTTTTAGAGGTTTTTTGGAGTATGTACAGTGATTTCCAATGCTTATGAGGATGTTTTTGATGTTCGGGTGAAGTTGTTATAGGTTGTTCGTGCAAATTTGCAAAAGTTGAAAAAATCATCAAGAAGTTGTCAAAAATTTGCAAAAGTCATCACGGGTGTATTTGGATAGGATGGATCAGTTTGGAACATTCTAGCATGTTAGGAAATAGTCCAGAATAGCATTGGAGGTGTCAACACAGTTTTTGGATTGATCAGTGATGTTTCTGGTATCTTGGTGAATGATTTGGCAAGTGGTTGTACAGGCCAAAAAATGGCAGTTATGTCAAAATCACTGCAAGCAAACCAAGAATAATTTGATAGTTAAATTTGAACTGGAGGTGTTTGTTATCTTCAAGAACATGTGTTCCAAATTTCCACCAAAACAGATAAATGATACAAATGTTACAAGCGTTACAAGACTATCACAAAAATGCTCTTTTTGGAAAAAGTGTGTCAGCAGTATTTTTTGTGGAGGTGATACAGGAGAACCATAAGGAGTTATGCAGGGAGATTCAGACTGGATGTATTCAGAATTTCATATATTCTATGTTTCAAATTTCATAGAAAACATAGTTACGAGGTGAGAGTTATGATTGTTGTAAAAATGGTACAGGTCACTTTTATGTCAATTTGTTCCACTTGTGCAAAATCCTTCAGTTGGTCGTTTCGACCTTGCAGAGTCACCAGATTTTTGGTTTCAGTGTTATTACGCCTTCAAAGCATAAAATAGAGCATCTTTAATTTTTGGTTTGAGGTTTCACATGGCTCCGAAGTAAGAGAACGAGTAAGGTGTCAATTCTTTGCATGTGACGTGTTTGACGAAATGCCTTCTCAAAATAAAATAAAAAAGGAAGTTTGTTTTAAGAAGCTTCATTAAAGAAAATATTTTTAAAATTTGAAAAGGGAAAAAGAATGCAAGTGTGTACTTTTTAAGTGACAAGGGATTTTACTGAAATGTGGGGACTTTATTTTGAGAAGAGAGAAGTGTGTGTGGAGAAAAATAAAGAGTGAAAATCCGTGATTTTTGGAGAGTGGTGAAAAATGTCACTTCAGTATTTTGGGCATAAATTTTTCATATTATATCCACTTTGGCTGAAATTTTTAGAGGAGTTCGTGGACAAAGTACTGCACAATACCCAGAAAGCGTTTAGCAGTTGGCAAAACGAGCTAAGAGAAAAATCAGTTTTTTTTTTAGAAGAGAAGATTCAAATTCTGAGTAATGCAGAGAGAGGGATGTTATACTGGGTAAAATAGAAAGTTTTAGATTTTGAGCTTAAAGACCATAGTTCTAGTTTCAGTTAAGACATTCATATATTTCATTTTATTATCAATATCAAAATCAAGTGGGTGCTTTGTAGAGGGGTTGGTGCTCCTTTCTGTTGGTGCAGATAAATTAGGGGTTGGTGCTCCTTCCAATGGGTGTTGGTAAATTGATTGTAAAGTTGATGCTTTGCAAATGTTGTATTTGGATGGGAGTCCAAATAGTCATTTTTGAGTATGTAGCCAAATCGGTGAACCTCGGTATATCGTGTGTTGTGTGATGTTCTCTTGTTATACTTGCTTTATTTGATTTTATGTTTTCATTGTTTTGGCTTTGAGTGTCGAAGATTTAAGTTTTAAAGAGCTACACTGATTCACCCCCCCTCTCAGTGTCATTGTGAGAGTAACATTATAAAGTCACATTCAACCCATCAACCAAATGATATTGAGTACACATACTGTTAGGCTATCAAAATAACACCAGGTATTCGCACCCATCCCGAGGAAACTCGAGATATGAAGCTCGGAGTCATATTTTGGAGCATTCTACCACTCAATCGAAACCACTTGTCCATAGTTACATAGTTGAAACAACCCTTGCATGGTTTCCCCACTACTCATGCATTGTTTACCAACCCACACCACGCATCTATGGTTTCTAAGAGCTAAAAATCACCACGAACATGATCATTAAGTTTGATTCCAACAAGGTATTTGGTTTCATTTTCTCTACTTTCTATAATATTATTTGAGGGTTTTACTGCATGTTTCTTTGTCCTTGTATAAATGTGCTACTAAACCCTTGTTTTCCTTCTCATGTGTGTGTAGAAAATAGGTATCTTGGAGAGTTGTTGAAGCTGGAGTTGTCTCCTCATTAGATATTTGAAAAACCACTCATCCCTTTGAAGATGTAGCTAAAGAACAAAGAACATGGAGTTCATTGAATACTTGGAAGATACACCCCTTTCCATCATCAAAGTATTGTAATTAGAAGAGAGCAAAAATACCTTTTAACATTACCCCCAACACATTTAGGAAAATTAAAAAATCATTGTAAAATTGTATCAAATATCAATACAAAGAATTATTTGTTGCAATCTCTCTTTTCTATGTCTATATTTATTTGTGTTCAATTATTTTGGCTATAGAAATGGTGATCACGATGGGACCCCTAAGGGTTCGATTTTTGTTTTTCTTGCTATTATTTGATTAATGATCTATTTTTGGTTGTAGGTTTCTAGAGTTCAAGTGTGCGAAGATTCAAAATCAAGATTGATGGATCCAAAGCCTATTTATGTTTGGCCTTGCACCTAAGAAACCATGAGTGCATGGTTATGGATCGTAGGAACTACGTACCAATGGTTGGACATCTACGAAATGGTGCATCAGTGGTTGAAGTATTGTGGAACCGCAAACTGGCAGTGAAAAGCATTGGAAGGAGCAACAAAAGGATATGAATCCTCCTTTCCTTATTTTTAGATTTAGCATTGTGTTTAGCCTTTGTCCTATTTACCCTTGTTTGTATTTAGGTCATAGGCTAGGCATACATAATATTAAAAAAAAAATTAAAATTGCATCTTTAGATCAGTTAGCAAAGCATGTGCATAGCCTAGTTAGAAATACTCTAGGCATATTTGGGGTTTCAAACCTATCCTACCTCACATTCTATTACTCAATTAGAATCATGCATCCACGGTTGGGATTTCCTAAATGTACTTGCACAATTGGTTAATTGCACAAACGTGGTTTACCAAAAATAACTGCCCATCGATGGTTGGCCCTAATACCATAACCTTATCAAATATTGCTTAAAATTAGATATTTTAGAACTTGATCTATTTTTTATCTGCTATTGTGTGTTTTTTTTATTTCTGCATTAGGCAATAAATAAAATTACATGTTATTTTTGCATTACACAATAATTAACAAAGCCATCATAACTCACGTGAAATCTAGACAAGGTTGGACTTCATCACCAACCCCTAACATATTTTACCTTGTTACTTGGCCAAGGCCAGCTCCAAGAACCATCTAAGCCATGGAAAATATCATGTATTCCTCTTCATAGGGTGTATTACTACCCGCGGTGAACTAGATAAAGACTGGTAGGACCTAGGCTCCCTCATCAAATTTGGGTTTCATATCCAAGTCCTAGTTGGTTTCACAACTTGGCCTTCATCATCGGGTTAGTGTGTGAGAGAGTCTAGTAGGGTACCTAGGAATAGATATTTGGGGATATATTATTATATTGTATAAGGGTTGGCATGGGCCACACATAACCGAAGGTTGATTGTATTATATTATTATATTATATTATAATATAATATTATATTAGTAGTAGGATCTCCAAAGTAGAATAAGAATATGGATATATAAACAAGAGATATTTTTCATTGTAACCATTCATATCATTGAAGAAGAATATTATGTAATCGTTGTGCCCACGAAGTGGCCTCTCATATTGGGGGATCTTGTGGAGTTGTTCCTTCCTTAAGCATTATTATTGGTATTTCCCTACCTTAAAGGTATTATCTATCTCTCTCTCATTTATGGATTGTTATTGTGGATAATGTATTGTGGATGAATGATTTGGTATTTCTGCATATTGGTGAATTATTTATGTTAATAATAATAGTTCTACAACAAGTGGTATCAGAGCAACGATTTTGGCAAAGTGGAGATTTTTGTGTGAAACCCTAGAATTAGGGTAATTTTTTGGAAATACATCTCATCTTTTAGGAGCCATATCTCTATGTAATTTTATCCAATTTAGGTGATTCTTGGATCAGATTGTGCAGAATTTGAAGAGATTTAAAATGAGTGGTCATATGATGGAATCTAAGCGGTATTGAGGGAGATACGACCTTTTGAAGTTAGTATCTAGAACAAGGATAATGACGAATTTCACAGATTTTTTTTTGAAAAAACATCTCATCTTTCAGAAGCCATATCTCTATGAGATTATATCCGATTCAGGTGATTCTTGGATCCGTTTGTGTAGAATTTGAAGAGCTTTAAAATGAGTGGTCATATGAAGGAATCCAAATAGTATTGAGGGAGATATGACCTTATGAATTTAGCCATATGGAACAAGGGTAGAGATGAATTTTCAAGTCGTGAATTTTTCAAAAGATGAAATTTGTTTAGTTCGAGTAAGCAAATCAGTTGCACTTTATTTTTTTTGGAATAAAAATTGCAGATCTAGTTGTCTTTGTGGATTTTTATCTTCAACATGGTGGGAAGATATTTATTTCCATAAAACCCTAGTTTGCATTAGGGCATGATATATATTTTTAAAAAACCCTAGTTTGCATTAGGGTATCAACTATGGAACTACAAAAAAAAATTGGAGCATATGATATTGATGCTAGGGATTGGTGGAAAAAAATTAAATCCTTGTATCATCGACATCCTCTTTGGAAAAATATGCTTCATCAATTTCTTGATAAAGTTGCTCTCCTTTGGTTTTATAGTCTTAGTGGCACCCATAATGAGTTGTCTTGGGAAGAAGTGGAGCATGCATTCTTAAGTGATTGGAACCCCTATAAAAAGATAGCTAATATGATGGAAGATGCAGATGAACTAAAAATATATTTTAAGGAAGTGGTTGAGGAAAGGGATAAAAAGATAGATAGCTTGATGGATGTCATCACAGACCTTAAAAAGAAACTACAGGGATTTCAAAATGAGCGGAAAGAAATGAAAGGAGAATGGGAAGTTTTCAAGAAACAAAATGAAGATTATGAAAAAGAAATAAAATTACTCAAGAAGAAAGAGGAAAAAATCAAGGAAGATAAAAAATATGTCAGTATGCAGACAGAGGAAACCATACCTTTGGTAGAAGATAAATTAGAAAATGGATAAAGGAATTTTTTTAAATCTAAAAAGTCTATTTTACAGGTTCATGGAAGCATTCAAAAGGAACAGGTTATTATTTCCATTGATCTTGGTAGCAGACATAATTTTATTAATATTTCTTTGGCTAAGAAGTTGCAAGTTCAAGCAACAAAAATTAAGGATATACATCTAGAGGATGAGCATGTTCAGATTTTTTAATATTTGAAGATCACCATGGATAAATATGTTTTACATTCAGATTTCTATGCTATTGATATGGATGAGGAGGATATTGTTCTTGGTTATCCTTGGTTAGACTCTTTGGGTACTATTAACATTAATGTGCAAAAGAAGTTTATGAACTTATGGTATAGGAAAAATAAGATAACATTGCAGGATATTTCTCAGCTTAAGGAGCAAGGATACAAGTAAAATCAAGAAGTGGTTGTAGAAGAACAAATTGAAGAACATGAAACAGAATCCAAGAAGGCAATAGCATTAACAGAGTCCATGGAAGAAGTAGCAGTAACTAATTTAGTGGAAATAATAGTCATAAAGTCCAAGGAAGCTTTGATAGAAGAGCACAAGGACACACCAAACAAAGATAACATGAAATAACAAGGTGTAGAAGAATTTAAAACAATGAAGCCAAAGGTTGAAAAGTCAAATAAGGTAGAACATCAAGTAAATGTTGCACCATATCACCATCCACACCACCATGAGCGGAAACAATATTGGCGGTATGGTCCAAGGCAACAATATTATGGTTCTACATGTAATCAAAAGAGCACCAACTATGGTAGTGTTTGGAAAAGAAAGCATAGTGATCATGGTTTTCAGAATGGTTCATCAGCATCAAGGAACAAGTGGACCCATCATTCAAGTTATCAAAATGCAGCAAAAGCATGGAGCCAAAGAAGCAGATTTGGATACTCAAGTAACAAACTGGCGTACCAGCATCATCGGGTTTCACTTGGATGGATGGATGATCAAGATTGGTACCAATTGCTAACATTGCTTAGCAAATCATACTATCAGGTTTCTTCATATGTTTCGAGGATGAAACATTTGTAAGGAGGGTGGCATGGTAGGGTACCTAGGAATAGATATTTGGAGATATATTATTATATTGTATAAGGGTTGGCATGGGCCACACATAACCCAAGGTTTATTGAATTATAATATTATATTATATTATAATATATAATTATATTAGTAGTAGTCTCTCCAAAGTAGGATAAGAATATAGATATATAAAGAAGAGATATTTGTCATTGTAATAATTCATATCATTGAAGAAGAATATTATGTAATCGTCGTGCCCACAAAGTGGCCTCTCATCTTGGGAGATCTTGTGGAGTTGTTCCTTCCTTAAGGATTATTATTGGTGTTTCCCTACCTTAAGGGTATTATCTATCTCTCTCTCATTTGTGGATTGTTATTGTGGATAATGTATTGTGGATGAATGATTTGGTATTTTTGTATATTGGTGAATGATTTATGTTAATAATAATAGTTTTGCAACAACGTCTAGGTGAAATCCATAGACTCATTTTAGGGCAAAACATTTGCACATCACTTTTTCTTTTTACCAAAAAAATCAAAAACTCCTTAAAAAAAAAATAAAAAGAAAACACAAAAATCAAACTTTGCGCAAACTTAGGAACAAAAACATTGTTTGTTTGTTTGCTTTGAGTGTTGTCTTGCTTTGTACTTCCATCACACATCCACACACATACATTTACATTTTACACCTCATCCCACCTTTAGCGTATGGTAACAACCCATGGTCAAGCCAGAAGGTTAGCCCTAGTTTAGAGTCAATTGTCTTCTCCCATGGATCCATCTCAATCTTGTCAAGCCCCTAACACTTCGGTGGTAGGGCAAGTTAGTGTAGACCCTACTATATCCCTAAACATGAATGTCAGGCCCTCTAGTGGTGCCCCCATTTTGGATATAGACATCATGCAGAGGGCTACTCATACTGCCATCCCTAAGACACCTAGGAGTGAGCCACATACATCGATGGATGGTCATGTTACACTTGTGGACATGGAAATCATTAGGTAATACCTGAATGCAGCTGGTCTAGTTTTCCCATCATTACCTCCGCTCACCATTCCACCTCACACCATTCCATCATTTCATCAAGAAGCCACCTTCCCACACCCATAATAGTCCAACCAAACCTTCATGAATCCACTTTTTGAACCGACTGCTACCACCATAGCCCATAACCATCCATCATCATCTAACCAACACCCCTTCATATTACCAAACCAAAATATCATTTGCACCAATCCCCTCTACAAATCTTAGTTAGCGTTGCTTCATAGATCTCGATATCCATCCCATCCATCGTACTTGTAGCCCCCATGCATTATAACATCCCCCATTCAACGATAATACCTTTTGCCACTTACCCTCCACCAACATCTACTAATATGGTTGCCACCCAACCAACCTCATCATCTACCACTTACACAACCATACCATCCTCCTCTATGATTTCCATGCAACAAGCCTTCTTGCAATTACAACAAATGATCCTGGATAATGCTAACTAAAGCATTAATCCTGACCCACATCAGAAATCACAAGGAATCAACCAAAATCAACCCTCCACATCTCAATCCCACACCTTCTTCACTCAAGATCCATCTTGGGTGTTGCATCCCCCAACCACCATAGCCACTAATCCACCTCACCACATGTATGCTAACCCTTCAAGTCAACATGCTATCATACCCCCATCACATCACTACCATTAAATCCCTCATCAACCACCTTACCATAATCCATTCCATCCTAACACACCACATCATCCCAACCCTACCAATGGTGCACAATACTACCAATAACAAGCAAACTAGGGTTTTAACCCTTTAGAGGATCCTAAGTTCCAATTCTTGTAGAGTCAGATTGATAGCCTTGCCATGTAGACATTGGGTATGCAGTACCAAAAACCCACCTTGAGGTAGCTACTCAATCACCCAATCCATGCTTTGGTACCATCACTACCCTATCCGATAGATTTTTAGGTGCCAAAGTTTGATAAATTCAAGGGGGATGAGGACCCCCATGAGCATGTAACTAGATTCATCAATGCATGCTTCAGGATTAAGAATAATGATGCACTCATGCTCCACACCTTTCCTCAGACATTTGGGGGAGATGCCCTGGATTGGTACAACCACCTACCACATCAAAGTGTTTACACTTTTGAGCAACTCGCGGACCAATTCCTAGAGTGATTCACCTTGAATGTTAGAAAGAAGACCACATTGACCGATTTACTTAATTTGAGATAATATGATGATGAATCGGTCTATGATTTTGGCAACCATTGGAGGGTGATCATGATCAAATTGCCATTCTCCCTCCCTATGATAGAGTTAACAAGAATGTTCACAAAGAGTTGTGCCAAACCTATCTCTTTGTTGCTATAGTTGCAACAATATAGAACATTTGAAGAGGCACTCACCCAAGCTCGAGTAATTGAAGAGATCAAAATTCAAGAGGGTGAGATCAAGCCCAAAAATAAAGAATGGAAAAATAAGAATCAAAAGGGGAATAACCATGGCCAGTCCAAGGCCACTCAGGTTAATCAAGTAGTCTTGGGCCAACCTTCACAACAAATCCAACATGCCCAAGTCCAAGTACAACAACCCCAACACCAACAATAACAACAACAACAATTAAATTATCAAGTGGTTCCACCCCCACAATAGGTGCAAAACCAAGCTCAACCTGTAGAGAGGCAACAACATCATTTCAGGCCCAAACACAATTACACCCCATTACCTAAACCCTATTCATCCATTTTCTAAAAGTTGTATGAGGCACAGGCTTTCACATTACCGAAAATGAAGCTTGAAGATCCGAATAAGCCAAAACAAAAAAGCTACAAAGAGCATCTATACTACATCTTTCATCGATAGAAAGGGCATGACATCAAAACTTGCAATGGGTTTAAAGGTATTGTGCAAGATTTATTAGAAGTGGGGAAGATCAAAATTAATGACAACCCATTAGCCCAACCTAATCAAAACCTTGGGATATATCAGACACCTTTGCCTCATCATGAGGTGAATCAACAAGCAATGAGAGCATCAACTTCTATAGTTCCTCCCAACCAAGTTAATCATGTGTTGCAACTATACCAAGGTTTTGTGGGGGCTATCAGTGTAGTTACCCATGGGCAAAGAAGAACAAATCAAACCCAAGCAACACCAGCTCCTATAGCACAACCTAGTGTGCCCATACAACTAGGCCCATCCATTCCACCTCCACCCATCCATAATCCAAATCATCCATCTCACCCAATCATTACCTTGAGAAGTTGGTTGACACAGAGCCTAAGAATGGCATCAACCAAACTATCAATATACGAGCTAATACAACAATCTCCCCCACATCATGAGGCATTTATGGAAATTCTAAAGTCCATCAAAGTGCAAATAGAAGATCCTAATGCCTTCAACACTTTTTTGGGAGTGTCCAAAAATGCATGGAGCCCTCAATAGCATTCTATGACTTTGAGGAAAAGAGCATATCATCGGATTTACCAGATCCTCCATTGCATATAGTGGCTCATATTGATAGAAAACCATTTAAGAGAGTGCTCATTGATACCGGTTCCTCCATCAACCTCATCACCACTCCAACCATCAAGCATCTAAACCTACCATCATCCCATATCACATCATCCACCTTCACCCTATAGGCCTTTAATGATGCTTTATGTTCCACTGTGGGGAACGTAGTTCTACCTATCACCATGGGGGTGAAGACTATCCATGTACTCTTCCACATCTTGGAAGGGGCTATGCAATATAACATACTTCTTGGATATCCCTGGATTAGGGAGATGAAGTGTGTGCCCTCGACATTACACCAATGTCTAAAATATGTGCATGAGGGTAAAGTCCATTGCATCCAAGTAGACACTGAGCCATTTAAGTATTGCAACTTGATATCAAATCCCTATGAGCCATTGCTTCCATCCACCCACCTTTCAATTCAGCCCCTCATCATCCAAACCACCCCTACTAACACCACTTCATCAAAAGCACCCATCCCAGAGGCCTTGCCGATAGTGGATCCTACTTTTGCATCCAAAAGCACCAAGCCAAATCAACCCTCATCCACCTCATTTCATTTTTCAACCACACCTGATCATCCTGCTAACCAATCATCCACTTCATTAGCCACACCTCCCACTTCACAAACACCTTTCACATTTTTAGCCCAACCAACTCCATCAACCACTAACAATCCCATCAAACCTAATCCACCTCAAGCCTCACCACCCATTATCTCGTAGATAGGGTCACCTATCCGAGAGGAGCCATCACCAAGAGAACCATCACCTCCATATAAACCATAAGCCACCATCGAAGCATCCACATCCCAACCAGCCCAAGTTGTAGTTCATCTCACCAATCTAGGTATTGGTGAGTACATTGTTGAGAGTGTCACAGTTACACCACCTATCCAATCAGTCAGAGATTATGATCACCCATGTGACCCACCTTTAGCTATAGGTGTAGTGTACACAATGGGTTCCTAGACAAATAGGATCAACTTTGTATATGGGGGAGTGGATTCTTCATCCAATCCACCTCCTCCTAATGAGGAACCCATACAAGAGTTTTGTGCCAATCTAGAATATCTATCCAACCCAGATTTCTCTTTGTGATATTTTTATAGGGTTAACTGGTAGGGATTCGGTCTTGGATGACATGAACAGGGTCCACATCACATTATTGAGCCTAAATATCGAGAAGTCCATGATCGCTCTAGCTTAGGATATAGGCCATCTACCTCAAACTCTTCTTTCGAGCATACATTCCAATGACTCACTCTTGAGTACGAAGAGGAGGATGAGGAGAGTGATGATTGTGATGATAGTGATGATGAGTATCTGGACCCTAACTTTGCACCTTATCTAAATGAGGCTTTTTCAGAGATTACATTGCAAATGGCCATGGTCGAATACATTTTTGATGATTATATCTTCGATGAGGATTTTGAGGAATTTCAATAGATGGAAGTAAACCTAGACTGGATCATTCACATCTTTGATGGTCCTCAAGAAGATGTGGCCCCTATAGAGCCCATCAAGAGAGATGAGTGTTACACAAAAATATTTCCCATAGATCACACCATCTTTCGCTTCAATAAAGAGCATGAGCACCCTGAGCTAGATCCACCACCACCACCTTGGTTGCACTCATAGAGTCACTATTCACCCACCTTAGGTCAGTTGCAACCTAGGGAGAGTGAGCAAGATAGTTCACTCCTCAAATCACAACCACCTCATTTCCACCAAGTTAACATGATTTCTATTGACTTGTTCACCCCACTCCATAACCCATACGATTTGGCAAAGCTGATTCTGATCGATGCTAGCCTTATCACCATGGATAGGATTTCATCCCTACCATCCATCACCAAATTTATCCTGTCCAAAGAGTTGCTAAGAGCTTCAAACGCTTACATCCCACAACAACCTTCACCTTTGCCTGCTTCAATTTTCAAACCAAAGTAGAGGAGGAGTCACCCAAGTCATTTGAGCATGTGGAGGATGATATCCATCTCATCCCAACTCCACATCAATTGGAAGAAGGTTCTCATATGCTTATCGAAGAATCCATCGATGTGAACCTTAGTCAAGATGTAGATAATCCACAAATCATGAAAATTACAAAATATTTATTCATAGAAGAGAAAGAGCGTATGATCGATATTTTAACAAGGAAGAAAGAGATATTCACATGGTCATACAAGGACATGCCTAGCCTTGACCCCAATTTGGTGGTCCACAACCTTACCTTAGCTCCTGAAGCTAAGCCATTCAAGAAAAAACTAAGGAAACTTCATCCTACCATAGCATTAATTATCAAGGAAGAGCTACAAAAACTACTAGATGTGGGTTTCATAGTACCCATTGATTATCCAGAGTGGCTCTCCAACATGGTACCCATTTATAAGCTGAATTGGGGGGTACACGTATGCATAGACTTTCAATATTTAAACAAAGCATACCCCAAGGATGATTTTCTGCTATCGAACATCGATCAACTTGTAGACTCCTACGTAGGCCATGAAATGCTTTCTTTAATGGATGGTTTCTTAGGATACAATCAGATTTGAATTAATCCTGAGGACCAACACAAAACAACATTTACCACACCTTGGGGGACTTTCTATTACAAGGTGATGCCTTTTGGTCTTAAGAATGTAGGAGCTACTTATCAACATGCCATGACGTACATCTTCCATGACTATATGCATAAAATCATTGAAGATTATGTGGATGATCTAATTGCAAAATCTAAAACATGTCTTGAGCATATTGAGGTTCTAGAGAAAGTTTTTGATCGATTGCTTGAACATAAAGTGAGGTTAAATCCTAAGAAGTGTGTATTTGGAGTCACATCAAGAAAACTTCTAGGATTCATTATCTCCAAGTGAGGCATTGAAGTGGACCCTGATAAGGTCAAGGCCATCATCGAGATGCCACCTCCAAAAAATCTGAAAGAGTTGCATAGTTTGCAAGGAAATATTCAATCCATTCGATGATTCATTGCACAACTCTCAGAAAAATGCAGGCCTTTCAATCGCTTGCTACTACAAGAAGGGGTGACTTTTTCCTAGACAATCGAATGTCAAGAGGCTTTTGATGATATAAAGAAATATTTAGCTTCACCACCAGTATTAATATTGCCTCATCCAAGAGTCCCTTTTCACCTTTACATCTCTGCAACAGATTTTGCACTAGGGACAATGCTTGCACAGAAAAATGAGAATCATAAGGAGCAAGCAATTTATTACATTAGTTGAACATTGGTGAGTTATGAGACAAGATATGCTTACATTGAGAAGTTGTGCTTAGCAGTGGTTTTTACCACTAAGAAACTCAGACATTATATGCTAAGTAACACTACCTATGTCATAGCTAGAGAAAATCCTCTATGTTACATGATGACTCGCACATACAACAACACCCAAACCATAAAATGGATAATGCTCTTAATGGAATTTGATCTCGAATTCATTAGCCAAAAATCCATCAAAGGTCAGGTGATAGCCGATCAACTCGTAGAAGCTCCACTTCCAAATGATCAACCACTTCTTATAGAGCTTCCAGATGATTCAGTATTTTTTTCATTGAACAAGAAGAACTAGTCCCTCCTGAGGATGATGTTGACATCACTCTCTTCTTTGATGGATCAAAGTGTAAAAAAGGACAAGGTGTTGGAGTCATATTTTATACACCCGAAGGAATACCAATTCCTTTATCATTCAAACTGGACTTTCCATGCACAAATAACAATGTAGAGTACGAAGCCTTAATCTTGGGGCTTCAATCAACACTAGCTATGGGTATTAAATGTATAAGCATCTTTGGTGATTCCCAGCTTGTCATTTGTCAAGTGAAAGGAACTTACCAATGCAAAGAACCAATCTTGAAACAATATCATGAAGTAGCAATGAAGTTGCTAGCAAAATTTGACTAGTACGAGATTGACAACTTGCCTCGTTTGACTAATAGATTTGTGGATGCAATGGCTTCTTTGGGATCCTTGATTCCTAAGAATGAACATGGAGAAGTCCAACCACTTATCATCACAATAGTGTCCAAGTCTACAATCAAACGAGCAGAATCTGAAGGTGAGAAGAGTGTTTGTTTGGTCCATGCAGAGCCATACAATTCTTGCCTTGATGAAATAAGAGACTTTCTCAAGTTTGGGACCCTCCCATCAGAATTGATGTGAACTGCAAAGAGAATGTTCAAACAAAAAGTAGCTCATTACACTCTCTTGGGGGACGTGTTGTATAGACATGGCTATGATGGAGTCCTACTTCGATGTCTAGATCCTGTAGAGGCACAAAGAGCCATAACTGAAGCCCATGATGGTACTTGTGGTGGCCACTTTAGTGGAATGGCCATTGCAAAGTGCATTTTGTGCATGGGTTATTATTGGCCCACCATGGAAAGTGATTGTTGTCAATATGTCAAGAAATATCAAAAATATCAACATCACACCAATTTGACTCATGTACCATCACAAGCATTACAACCCATTCAAAGCCTTTGGCCCTTTTCACAATGGGGCCTAGATTTGATTGGAAAAATTTCACCTACCTCTTTGGGACAACATAAGTTCATCATAACTACCACAGAATACTTCACCAAATGGGTCAAAGCAATTCCAATGACCACTATGAATGGACCTCGAATAACGGAGTTTATACTTCAACATATTATCTATCATTTTGGGATTCCTTCCAAAATCATTTTTGACAATGGCAAGTCTTTTAAAAACAAGGATGTTCGAGCCTTATGCAACAAGTACAATATCCAACATAGTTTCTTGACTCCTTATTACCCATAAGCAAATGGATAAGTTGAAGCGACCAATAAGACCTTGATAGCCATTCTCAAGAAACTTGTCAAAGAAAATCATAGAGATTGGCACACTCAACTCCCCTTGGCATTATGGGCTTATCGAACAAGCATCCGAACACCAATCGGGGCAACACCTTTTTCATTGGTCTATGGCACCGAAGCAATCATACCTCTTGAGCTCGAGATCCCTTCTTTACGAGTTGCATTACAAGAATTCATGGATGATGACACAACTAGACAAGCACATCTTGACCAACTTACACTCCTTGATGAAAGGTGAATCAATGCCTTAGAACATCTATGAGTATATCAAGATCGCATCAAGCATGCCTACAATGCAAAAGTCCATCCTCATGAATTCCAAGTGGGAGATCTCATCCTTAAAGAGAATCAATAGAACACCAATGCATTGCCGCACTTGAGAGATAAATTCATGGCTAATTGGTTAGGTCCATACATTGTTAAACAGAAGTTGGGTCCAGGAACATACAGACTTGCCAATTTAGAAGGAACATTGGAACCTGAGCCACTAAACATAATACACCTAAAGGTATTCTATGCATAATGCAGATTATATATATGTACATATACATGGCTTAAAAAATATATAAAAACAACAAAAGACAAAAATATTTTCATATTCATTGCATTTCATGCATCCATCCATGCATTCCACCTACATTACATAGATGCATTTTAGGCATTTTTTCATACCATTCATCATATTAGGGATCATTTGGTCAATTTGGATGATCGCTAGTCTACTATGTCTTGTTGCCTTAATCAGGGGCACCTCACATCATAGCACAACTCATCAATCCATCAATCACAATAATTTGCAGCTTTCCTTATAATATTTTGATCATTAAGGAGTTCACATAAAGTAGGATAGATACCGTATAATTATTAGCAATAATGATTATGTGACCACTAACTATTTTGTGTGCACCTTTTAATTTTCAAAATCTTGCAATGAAAGTATCGCAAAACCTTACATACCACATCAATCCATAAGCAAATCCTAAATATTTTCAATCACTCAGCCACTCCTAGTGTTTTGAACAACCTCAATTCAAAGTCAAACAATATTTAGAAGCAATAAGTTGTTCCTGGTCAATCAAGTTTCCTCTTGGACCATGCACATCAAAACACATTTAAAACATTGTGAACCTTGGGAATAATGAAGTCAAAAGTTGCTATTGCCAAAAAGTGAAAGGTTTCCCCTATTCATCCAATTATGTGCATGGTCTAGAATGCTACAGAGTTGACAAAAGGACAAGCTCCACCTTCATCCAAAAAAAAACAATAATCCCTTGCTCTACCTCAAAGCGAGCAAGTATCCCAAAAGCAATTAAAAAATCCCTTGCTCTTCCTCAAAATGAGCAAGTATCCCAAAAAGCATCCCAAAGCAATAAAATTCCCCTTTCTCTCTCAAAACGAGCAAGTATCAAAAAAGCAATAAAAATGCATTTTGCTCCAATACAAAAATGAGCAAAATAAAAAATAAAATCCCCAAAAATCCAATGCAATAAAATAAGGGAAAGGAGCTTGAATCCTTAGAACTCTTAGTGTCTCAAAAACCATGGGGTGATCCTCATTACAACAATGGGTTGAATGAAACCCGCATAGCAATGGGGTATCCTTACACGTGGTGCCATGTCTATCACATTAGTGACCTTATTTTGTATAGACCTATGGACACTCTTGGATGAGCTAGCTTATTGGCATAAGTTACAATTGATTAGTTTGACCTAACTCATAATGGGAAATGAACAATCATTGCACACATAGTTGGTCCTTGAGAAATTTGAAAACACTAGGACAACCTTAGCATCATGAAGATTTGTGAGATCATAAACAAGTTTGATCAAGGTCACTAAGATGTTTGAGTCTTTGCAAAACAACCACAAATCATCTATCCAAATCATCTAATATCATCTACATTATTACATATCATTACACATTTACAAAACACATGTTAGTGCCCCTGATTAAGTGATGAGAATTAAGTGGATCATGTGAAATTCAAAAGCATACCAAATATTCATTACAACATTAGCATTCATCATTCATTCCATATATCACTACGACATTCCATATGCATCCATACAAAAAAAAAGCATAAACACACAAATAAACACAATAAAATCCATGTATATATATGAGTCACATAAGTACAAAAATACCCAAAGGTTATATACATCAGAGCACTGAGGCTCATAAGAAAAAATGAAAAGTACAAAAAGAAGTAATAAAGTGCTACTAGCTAGCACCACCATGACTCCTACGAGGCCCATGGGCTGATCCCTAAGAGCCAGATGGAGCATGAAAGCTAGGAACCCAAGACCATGAACTACCAGGCCTAGACTCACTCCACCTACTAGAGCTTGACACTGATGATGAAGGTCAAAGAGGTAGTAGAATGTGATGCTAGCATAGACTATCCTCAAGCATCACCACATACCTAGCCTAGCTCTAAGTAGTAGCCAAATCTTGACCCTCACATGCCTCTCATTGAGCTATCTCCACCTAAAGAGCCACAATCATAGCAGTATCCCCACCTCCACTAGACCCACTCCATAGCCCATAATTATCCCTCTACAAACCATCATTCTCTTACTATAGTCAAGCAACCTCACTCTAAAGTCTAGCAATCTCAGCAACATGAGACTTTATAGTCTCATCCAAGCTATCTCGCTCAACCTAGAGAATCCCCCACTCCTCAATACGGTGTGGAGGAGGACCCTACCCTCCATCACCTCCATCACCCAAACCTCCACTACCACTACTACCACCTCCATCTCCTCCATCTTCACCAGCCCCAAAACCAACATCTATAGGTTGCACATCCACATCAACTCACCCTCTACCCTAGCTACCTCGATGATGCTTCTATCGACGAGAAGCCTACTCACTAGCATCATGCTCATCCCCACTAGCTACATCATCCACCACCTAGCTTGACCTCCATGGAGGCTATACCACAAACCAAGAGTCATAGTCTATAGTCATCCCTACATCATCTACATCAAGGACATCAACTACCACATCATCTACTATCCAAAAATCTAGAGTGACTGGAAGACTAAGCTCATCACCCCATTGCCTATACATCCTAGGAGCATCTAGAACTCCCTGTACCATCCCAAACTACCTCATCACCTATGAGAACTAGATGAACTCCATCTCTCACCCATGGCTCCCAACCACCCAACCGTAGATGCGTGGTTACAAGGAGGTGAAACCACGCCCGTGCGGTTAAGCAAACCATATCACTCTATCACCAAAAACAAATACATCATGTCCATAAAATCACATCATGCATTTTTATAAAAATATTCATCATCATCATAATAATTGAGTGCACCTCATACTTAGTGACTCACCCTATACACCTAGCAGTTACAACGACTAGAAATCCATGTAATCTGATAGGATGGGTAGCTCACCATAATAACACTTATTCAAATAATCAAATCACTATAGCATTAAATCAGCTAGGTCCCTCAATATTTGAGCTTGGTTGTGTTCAATCAAATTTGCACAAGGTTATCCTTAATCCCTGTTCGTTGGGTGCAAAAGCAGAAAAAAATCAAATAAATATTTGGTAATAACCACAATCACTCGAGTATCGAGTTTCCAATGTACTAGTTTTGACACATAGGAAAAATTAATAGTAGTGAGGCCCTTGGACTCAAAAATTTGGTTAATGGTTTTACCATAATATTTTGCGCATCATTGAAACCAAAGGCAAATTTGCAACAACATAAACCATCCTAAACTTGGGGCATCAAGTTGATTTCAAGGTCATACATTTGCATACATCACATCAACATCATGCAATCATCCACCTCATTTCATCATCCACATTTTTTCAATTGGCTCATGGGTTTCATTTTTTACCCATTCACCAATTGAGGGGGTAAGCAAACAAATCAAAATATCATCAAAATTGTCAAAAAAAATATTCTTATGCATTGAGAAGATTTGAGTCCATTCATTCAATAAAGACAGGTGTCATTGATTTTTGCACTACATCATATTTCACATATTGTGGTACAAAAAGGGGTATCAGTAGACACCAAAATCTAAGAATCCACAAAATCACATATGGCACCCCTTATAAAATCCTGTATAGTAAAATTATATACCTAAGTTCATACTTAGATGTATAAAATCCTGCACATTATCCTATTTTTTATATTTATTAAATCTAGAAAATCAGCCTAGGATACCCTGCCTACCCACTAGACATGTGTCCTAAACACCTCACCAACATACCTTACCACATATCACACACCCTTGTCCCTTTTCTCCCTTCACATGGGACATTTCCTACACCTCACTCCACTTGCAGCCACATTAGCCCAGTTAAGTGAGACACCCTACGTGACTCGCTCTAACTACCCCCTCCATTTCGTAGCCCTGGATTGCCACTTGGAAATCCTAACTTGTCACCTCTCATTTCTCTCAAAAACCCTAAAGGGCCTATAAAGGCACCTTCACCCCATAAACCAAAGGAGGCCGAGTACACATACCATCAAGCTATCAAAATAACACTAGGTGTTCACACGCATCCCAAGGAAACCTAAGATCTGAAGCCCAAAGCCATTTTTGGAGCATTCTGCAACTTAGTAAAAATAACCTATTTATGGTTACATGGTAGAAACCACCCTTGCACAGTTTCCCCACCACCCATGCATTGTTTACCAGCCCACATTGTGCAACCATAGTTTCTCAGAGCTAAAAAAACACCACAAACACAACCAATAAGTTTTAATTTTAGTAAGGTATTTGGTTTCATTTTCTTTGCATTCTATAATATTATTTGAGGGTTTCATTGCAAGTTTCTTTATCTTTGTATACAGGTTCTACTAAACCCCCATTTGCATTCTCATGTATGTGCAGAAAATAGGTATCTTGGAAAGTTACTGAAGCTGGAGTGGTCCCCTCATTGGATATTCAGAAACTGACTCACCCCTTTGAAGTTGTAGCTGAAGAATGGAGAACACAAAGTTCATTGAAGACTTGGAATATACCCCCCCTTTCCATCATTAGAGAATTGTAATCATAAGAGAGCAAAAATACATTGTAACATTACCCCCAACACATTTGGGGTAATTCAAAAATCATTGTAAAATTGTATCAAATATCAATACAAAGAATTATTTGTTGCAATCTCTCTTTTGTGTCTATCTTTATTTATGCTCAGTTATTTTAGCTATAGGTTTTAAGAGTGAACATATTATTTTAGAGGGAGTAGGTGGATTGGTAAGTCTTGAGGTAGCTATGAGATTCCTCACTAGCTAGGAACCTAAGGAATGTTATGAGTCCCTATCATTATATCTAGTGACTTATGGATACTGACATAGAATACCATTCTCTATAACTATTGTGTGCACTAGTCATTATTGTGAAGTTTTTTTTATTTTAGAACCGATCTATTAGGTCTTCTAAATTTTGATTTTTAAATGAAGAAAAATGTCCTTTCAAGACATTAAAAACCTTGCACAACTTTCAATTTTAGGTAGAGTAAGGATAAAATAAATGGAGATACTAATAATTGTAACTACTTGAGAAAAAGCAAATTTTTATTTATTTCATTTAAATTTGACATTATATTGTAGTTGATGACTAAGAATCATTCTCACCATATTTTTAAGACCTACTTGGTTTGTGGTGTTTCATCCTTCAAGTAACTAAAAAATTTAAATACATTGTAAATTTGTAGTAAATATTAAATTTTTGAAGAAGTCAATTACGTTACTATATCCTATAGCCATGTTTCACTTTTTATGCATTTATTTAATTTTTCAATTGATTAAAAACTTTCTATTGATAGGTCTAAAATATTCCTATTTATGAAGTATAAAACCCATGATGGAAAAGCAACAAGCATATGATTCATGTTTATTCATGTAGGTTATGGAAAATACAATAGAAAATATCATAGATAACATCATGGGAAATGTTGCTAAGGATGAATGATATAGTAAAAAGATCTACCATTTAGATATACTCATACATAATGAGTATTTTTGGTATTTCTAATTTTAATTCTCTAAATATGTAGATCTAAGTTTGTTGTTTGTGTATGTATCCATAGATTTTATTAAATCATAGTTTGAATATTTAATGTATCTAATAGTTCATGATATTGCATCATTTTAATTTATCTTATTCATTAGAATATGCATAGAGAGTTGAGATTCATGGTTTGGACTGATGAACTTTAGGGGTAATATGGGAATGGTGGTTAGCACAAACTCTAAACTTATAAATATTGGAAATAATGTTAATAATAATTACATTTGGTTTGGCACTTGATAATTAATACCTAGAATAGATACAACCATCATGGATTTCCTAGAGTTTATTTTATCATAATTTTAAATCATGACCACTTCATCTTATCCATAAATATATAATCACTTTTTGGTGGCCTAAATTGAGCTTCAAAGATTTTATAGATACTAGGTTTACTTTTTTTTTTTAAATAAAGGGGTAAAAATTTATTGATAAAAAGTCTGGATTACAGAGTACAATTGAGCTTCCAACCAGGACTCAAATAAATAGCCAAACAGGCTAAAACCACTAGACTAGAATGACACCCAGAAAAGACAACAAGAACAAACCACATTAAGTCTGTACATCCTTGTGGATCAACTCCCATAGGCGTTGAGAGTCCCCAGATGGGAGACTCTCCCAATTATCGATACTCCAAGGATCCAACAACTCAGAAGCCCTTTTGGCCAGGTAATCAACAACCACATTCCATTCCCTTGGAATGTGCACAAAGGATATAAATTCAAACTCTTCACTCATTCTGAGAATCTGAATGGCTACAGAGGCCAACTGCCAATTAACTTCCTCCACCCTTTTACTATTTAAAATATTAACCACAATTTGAGAGTCAGACTCATAGATAATCCTATACCAGCCAAGAGAAAACCCCCTCCGCAAGGCCTCAAGAATTGCAAGAGCTTCCATAAAATTGTTGGAGTGAACACCTTTATAAATGGAAAAGAAAAAACTGACACCACCAGTAGAATCTCTCCCAACACCGCCAATGCCAGCATGTCCAGGATTACCCCTGGATGATCCATCAATATTAATTTTTAAAACTCCTCTAGGGGGTGGCCTCCACCTACCATCTCTCCTAACCTTCTTGCTGAGGTGAGGAACCCTACTAGGGCTAGAAGAGTTCACACCATCCCCAAAGAGACCAAGGGCTTGTTGTACCTTCTCCTCCCTAGAATCCAAAAGAGGGTCCACATCACATTTGCTATGGATGGTTTCCTGAACCATATACAGGATCCTTTGCCAGATCTGTTGAACAACCAAATAACTGCCCTAAAATATGCGTCGGTTTCGTTCGAGCCAAATTTTCTAGATGATGCAAGAAGGGCCCAAATTCCAAGCCACCCGAAGGAAGGGGGCCTTGGTCGGAGGTCTGCCCAGACTACTCCAAAACTCCACCAGGGACAGCACATGAAAACATGGATGGTTCCAGGCGCTCCACCAATGGTGCCAAATGTCTCTGGCAAAGGAGCATTGGAAAAATAAATGAGAAGAGTCATCCTCATTCTTATTGCAAAGGACACAAAAAGAGGGACCCTGAAATCCCCTCTTCCTCACATTATCCCAAGTGAGGCATTTATTACGAGCTACCAACCAGAGAAAGAAGTTACATTTTGGCTAGGAAAATTTGTTCCACACCTTTTTCCACCAAGTGATAGGAAGACTCCCATACTTTTGCTTATCAAGAACATGATAACCATAGGCTACCGAGTAGGTTCCCTTAGGATCAGGGTTCCAAGCCAGAATATCTTTACCCCTCAATGAAGAACAAGGCCTCCCCATAAGAATAAGAGCAAGCACCTCTCTATCCTTGGCCAGTCCCCCTAGGGCCATTCTTGTGGATCTTTCCACCTATACATCTCCATATTTCCAAAAGACTAGATTTTTTAAAGTCCTCCACATGAGACCAACCTGCTTCCAAGAAAAAAATGCTTAGGGAACGTAACCTAGGATATTGATTCAATATAGGAGGGTGGCCATCCCAAGAATCCTCCCAAAAAAGAGCATTTGATCCCTGATTGCAAATCCAGAACAAACCCTGCTTGATTAAATTAGCTCCTCTTTTCAGAGTGTCCCAGATAACTGAACCTTTCCCAACCAAGGTGACTCTAGGGATCTCAGCCTCAGAAATACCTCTCAAGTATTTACAAGATAATATTTTAGCCCAAATCTGATCTTGAGAGGTACACCATCTCCAATAAAGTTTTGCAGCCAAAGCCTACCCAAAAAGAGTTGTCTATCGCAACCCAAGGCCTCCCTCTTGCATCGGCCTACATATAGAATCCCACCTAACCAAACTCCATTTAGATTGATCAAGTTTTCCAGACCATAAAAATTATCTTGACAAAGCATCCATGTCCTTGATGAAGTGAGAGGGAGCTATTTGTACAAAACATCTATAAATGGGTAAAGCTTGAACAACAGATTTTAAAAGCAACACTCTACCTGTAGTGGATAGCCATATGAAAGTCCAGTGATTCACCTTCCTTCTAAACTTATCAAGCATAGACTGCCAAGAAGATCTAGGTAGAGGATGAGATGAAATTGGAATACCAAGATAAATGAAGGGGGAGTCCCAACCTAGAATCTTAGAATGCGAGCAATCCTAGCTTGAATAAGAGGAGGGGTATTGAAGAAGAAAATAGAAGACTTGTCCTCATTAATCAACTATCCAGAAGCACCAAGATATATGTCAAGAGACTATCTAATATTTCCAGCTTCCCTGATAGTGGCAACTCCCAACAAAGCAGTATCATCAACAAATTGAAGGTGGGAAAGAGGTGGCAAACTACTATCCCACTTCCACCCCTGAATGAGACCCTGCATGACTTGAGACTTGAGAAATCTTCCCAACCCTTCTGCCATAATGATAAACAAATAAGGAGATAAAGGATCTCCTTGCCTCAATCCCCTTGAGGCCTCAAACAACTCTGATGGCTCATTATTAACAAGAACAGAGAATGAGGAAGAAGAAACATAGCTCATCACCCATCTAATCCATTCCTCCTCAAATCCAAAAGCAGCAAGAACTTTCTGAAGAAAGGACCATCTGACCCGATCATAGGCTTTGGCCATGTCCAACTTAATGAACATAGTTTTCTCCTTAGAAGTTTCCATCGAGTGAATAGCTTATGTAGCAATAACAACCCCATCCAAGATTTTTCGGCCAACAACAAACCCTCCTTGCTCCTCAGAGATGATTTTGCTCAACCATATCTTCAACCTCTCAGCAATAATTTTTGTGATGATCTTATACACAACATTGTAGAGAGCAATAGGCCTGAACATATCCAAGGAATTTGCTCCCTCTTTTTTGGGTATAAGCACCACAAAGGTAGCATTTAGGGCCCTTAGCATCTATTTGTTCTTTTGGGACTCATGGACCACCTCCAAAAGATCAAATTTGATTAAATCCCAAAACTCCTGATAAAACTCAATCGAGAATCCATCTAGGCCTGGGGCTTTTCCTTTTTTCATCTTGAATACAACATTTTCCAACTCCTCAAGGGAAATTGGACCCATCAAGTGCTCATTCATCTCTCTAGAAACAATCATTGGAATACAGTTTAGAATAAGCTTTTCATTCTCATCATCTGATAGGGAGTCCTCCTTGAAGAGAGAGGAAAAATACCTCTTAGTCTCTTCTAAAATATCCCTGAAAGAAGAGAGCAGGGCACCCTGAGAATTCACAAGAGAGGTAATCAGGTTACCATTACGGTGAGCCTTAACTGAGTTATAAAAGAAGGTTGTGTTCCTATCCCCTTCTTGAAGCCAATCTACTCGAGCTTTTTGTTTCCAAAAAATTTCTTCCCTCAATTCCCATTCAGCAAGGTCTTTCGTAGCCTCAGATTCCTCAACAAGAAGCTCCTTCATGAATCCCTGATCTCTAATCTTCCTTGAAGCTTCTTCCATCCTCCTAAGAGCTGCCAGCTTAGCCAAGGAAAGGTTCCCAAAATTTAGTCTATTCCATCTCTTCAATTTATGTTTTACAAATTGTAGTCACTTCATAAAGGAATACATAGCGGTGCCATGAGGAGGTTTGCCGGTGGTCCACCAACCTCGCATGAAATCATGAAGCTTAGGATCACGAAGCCACATAAGTTGAAACTTAAAGGAGGGATTATTTTTTAGCCCTAACTCCAAAGCAGAGAGTTTGATAGGCCAATGATCAGATCCCCTACCCTCCAGAATCATAGAACTAGCACTTCTATTATTACCCATCCAATAACTGGATATCAAAAACCTATCCAGTCTCTCTGAGATGGAAGCTTCCCCACACCTTCTATTGTGCCAAGTAAATATCCCATTATATGGCTTGATGTCAACCAAGTTTAGGGCCTGGATATGAGCACTGAAGACAGAAGAAAAAGGCTCGAGACGGTCCACCCCACCACGTTTCTCCTCCAGACAAGTGATAGAGTTGAAGTCTCCAGCCAAAATCCATGGGTACAGGGGAACCAAACTTCTCACAAAGCAAATGTGCTCCCACAAATTCACTTTACCATTGTAATCAATAGGAGCATACACATTTGTAAGTAGGATGGTTTCACCAGATTCATTATCATGCCCGACCATCGAAATAGACCATCTACTGGAAATCCAAGTAAGAGGGGATATCTTAACCAGATCCCATAAACAAGCGATGCCACCAACATATCCACATGCACCAATACACTAGCATTACCCCCTTCTCCACAACTTGGGAGCAATATTGAACATACTATCAATAGCCAATTTAGTCTCCTGAATAAACACCACATCCGGAGAATGCACACGAACCAAATCATGAACAACTTTTTGTCTGGGGATGTTGTTCAACCCCCTTACATTCCATGAGAGGATAATCATTTTTGGGGGTTATAAAAATGGGAGTCCAATGTTCTCACCAAGCCTGACTCCACCAAAGTCTCCCCCATTAACTTAATTTTATCCTGGTCCTTCTTTCGACCCACCTTCATATTCTTATCCGAAAAACTTTTTTTAATTATTTTCTGTTGCAATCCCAACACCGTAGGAGTTTTGTAGTCCAAGGATGACTGCATCAGTGCCTGAGTAGGAGAGGGCATAACTAAATCTGTACCACTTTCCAAAATAGTTTCCCTTATAGGGCTAGACCCAACCATGTCCCCTATACTCAGATCCAAAGCCCTTTGTTCTTCATTTAAACCCCCTAGATCTGATTCCTTAAGTTCCCCCTCAAGAAGAGACATCTGATTTGGCCTTGTTATATTTGCATCAGGTAGCGACGTTTCAGGTATCTCCATGCACTGATCAAGATCATCTAATATTTCAAAATGGTTGAGTAGAGCATCTGGCTGGCTATCCTTAAGGTCTTTGTTTGCCCTTCGTCCTCTATTTTGGGCTTTTACCAGAACAAAACCTTCCTTATCCCATTCCCCTTCCTTTATCGAGGCTTTTCCTTTATCCAAACTTTGTCCAGACCGAGAGGGCCCAGGATTTGAAGCCACAGGCGGGACAAACTTAGGGCATTTTCTTTGCAGGTGGCCATATTCACGGTAAATCCGACAACGAAATGGAAGAGCTTCATAGTCAAGTTTTTGAACCCATGTAGTTGATCCAAATTGTATTTCAATAGAATCTGGAATAGGATTATTTAAGTCAATTTCAACACAAATACGAGCAACAGAGATTACCTTTTTATCCATTGTCTGTTGTGACGGTCCAACCGGCTTCCCAAGCAGAAGGGCAATCTTATGCAAGATATCAGTTCTCCAGAATTCCAATGGGAGCCATGGAAGTCGCACCCATACTGGAACCCACGATGGCCGCTCCTATGATGGGTTGAAACCCACATGCCGGGGTTTAAGAAAGAGTCCCACTTGGTTATAGAAATAAAGACCCCCTTCAAATGCTTTGTTACGATCTGCAATACAAGAGAAAACCACCATAAAATAGTTGTTCGCACTCAGCATCACCTCCACATCACCTTCAGGATTCCAAGTCTTCCTGACCCAAGCCTCCACAAAGGGGAGAGAAATTTGGATGCCCAAAAATTTGCCAATAAGGGCATGTTTGGTTAGATACTCCACATCTTCCGCCATCGAGTCTGGTTGAACCACTAGAACTGGCCTGGCTTCACATCGTTCCAAACATCCATTGTTCTTTAACAAGCGGTTCCCGACATGCACTGGAAAATCCTATTCCTTCCAGTCATTTTTAGATGAAAAAACATCACGAGCATGCACTCTCTGTGCCGGACCCGATGCCATCACGACATTCCTCCAATTTTTTAGACCTCCTTCGAAAGTTGCTGCCATCCCCGTAGAGCAATTTTTCTTCATCAAACCCTAGCAGAGTAGTTTTTCCTCATCAAACCCTAGCGAGCTCAATACGGGAATATTCCTATTTCATAGATACTAGGTTTACATTTTATACCATTGATTTCATTTATTTTTATTTCCTTTACAATGGACATTGATTTTGTTTAGGTTTTAGGTGTAGGAAAATAATTGTGCAAAATGTATAAATGCATGATCACCTTTAAATGATTATCCTTTACATTATAAACTTCCATTACTTGAAAAAAAAAAATTAAATTCACATATGCTTATGTCTATTTACTTGTACTTATTTATACAATACTTGTTAGACTACCTTAAAAATAATTATTCTTGGATGAGAACCAATAGGAAATTCTAGATCAATCCCTTTGTATTTTTGCATTATATATATATATATATATATATATATATATATATATATATATATATATTTTTTTTTTTTTTTTTTTTTTTTTTTTTTTGAATTTACATGGTGGAATAGGTAGTCACCACAAATCCGAGTAGGTTGTTCGGCTTTTATGGTCACCAGAGTATTTTGCGCTATCCGCCCTACAAACCGCCACATAATTCTTCGTACAGTCTGCTCCTATAACCACCATGCCGCAATCATTTTAAACAATTTACACCACTGAAAGCACCATAAAAGGGACAAGAATTCAGTCTAGCGAGGCTCGATATTTTAACCTTGGCCCTCCACTCCCCTTACGAGGTTTGGTTGAACCAATTGGTCTACACATTGAACCTTATTTTTGCATTCTTACGCTTGGTAAATATGTAAGAATATACACGTAATTGTATTTTACATTTTAAACTCTTGTTCACATAAATTTTCTTTGTATGATGAAGAGGGCCTTGCTAATTAGAAAAAGGTTTCATATCCCTAGAAATATAACAAGAAACAACCCTTAAATGAGGAAAGGAAAAGAGGAACAACAACTTCACTAAATTCAAATACATTGATAATATAGTGGAATATCCCAATTGGTACTACATGAAAGAGACATGATGATGTGGGTATGATGGCTATCCTAAAATCTATAATCATACAACTTTTAGCCACAATGAAACTGATTATCATAGTATTTAGTGTCATTTGCTTGGAAAGCTTTTGAAAAGAACATAATTTTGCAAACGTTAATCAAACATTATAACATACCTTAAGAGTTTTCCTTGTATTTATATATTTAAAATAATATTATATATAAAAATACAAACATGTAAAAATTTATTGTATCTAGCATGCATAAAACTTGTTAATACAATTAAATTTTACAAAATTGTCTTAATTTTCTTTTTCAATCCATTTAACAATTCCTAAGTGTATAAATTACAAATTGCTTGATGAAATTATATATTCTTTGGCAATTATATTTATTTTAAAGTAAATCTCCTTTTGTATTTTGCAAGTTCTAAATTACTTTACTTGAATTTTATATTGTGTACCAAATTTTTTTTTTTTTTTTTTTTTTAATCTTTGACATATAATATGTTATGGATGAATTACTTTTAAGTGACTCACTTTATTGTTATTTTTAAAAATTACATTTTGTTATTGGTTATATGGGATTGAAATAGACCTCACATGGAGTAAATTTTGACACAATATGGTTATATGGTATTAGAATAACATTCTTGGCAATTTTCCTGTATCCTACAAGATTGGTACCTAGGTATCCTCCTTGAAAGCTGAGGTATTAACCAATCAAGATCATGTCATTTGATTCTTAAGGTTCGCACATATGATTAGAGCCTTGGTTTATGGTGTGGTATTTTCACACCCAATTGATTGGGCCAAACCTCATGGGTGTTATTTATTTATTTTAAAAATATTAGGGGTTATTCTTTTCTTTTTAATATTTAATTAATAGAAATTAAACCTTCTTGAAACAAGTGTGTTTTGATTAGTGGAAATTGCTTTATATTATGTGGAGTTTCCTTGTGGGTAAATATATGTAATTGTTAGTTATAATAGAAATATAATAATTACACTAAGCTAGATGTATGTTGTAATCATGATGAATACAATATGACAATAACATCAATGCATGCATTTTTAAAACTTGCAAAGAATTAACAAAGATAAAATTTTGATTGTTTCTACATTTGATTTCTATATTGCTTAGGTAACTATCTATTGTACTAATATTTTGTACACCATTTGATTCATGATTATGAAACTACTGAAATTAAAAATTTTAATAGTTATTTTTCCATCTATTGAATTAAAATAATGACATGGTCATTTAAGGACCTTTAAGATAGTTAGTTGGTATAGATCCATGTGTTGAAACCAAATCTATATTAGTTTGAGATGTAATTTAATACAATCTTTATGGAGTTGAATTAAATTACAAGGCATGTAGAAACATCAATGTAGCATCACTAATGTTTTGCACACCATTTGATTCATGATAATAAAACTAATGAACTTAACAGTTTTAATATTTAATTTTTTATCTAAATGCTTGAATTAAAATAATGGCACAATTTATGGACCTTTAGGATAGGTTAGTTGGTACAGAGCCATGTCTTGAAACCAAGCATGATATTAGTATGTAATGTAATTTGGTATATGCCTTATGAAGATGAATTAAATTACAAGGCATGTAGCAACATTAATGGTCATATGCACCCATAATAATCACTCATCCCCTTGTTAAGGTTAACAAGTATCATTAGATAATATACGAACCTGATCCATAAAATATTTTTAAGGTATTGTTGTTATCTTTGATTATCATGGTCACTCATTATGGGGGTTGGATGCACCTGACAATTGTGCCTCATGTTGAGTGACACAGCAGGGAAACTATGAGATCATAGGAAGCAACTCTAATGAACTACCTCTAGAGTTTTTTACAAGTTTGATTCCTTATAATATGTGATTTTCAACACTCGCCTACTCTAACCTAAACTATCCAGCTTTCACACATAAAGAAAAATGGGAAGGAAAGAAAAATCATAGGAAAAAAAGATAGTAGAAAGGAAAAAAGGTCCAAAGTTAAATAGGGGTTATGCACCAAGATTGTTAGATTCTTTTGCAAAACAATGGGATTAAATGAACACATGAATCATTTATGGAAAATGCACAAGGAATCATTTCTCTTCTCAAAATGAACCAGTAAGCACAAGAATATACAAGAAATAGGAAAAAAAATAAGTAGTCATGGCTCCACATACATGCACATATAAACAAGAAATGGGATAGAAAGTAGCTACAACTTCTTATATATACATATAATAGTGAATACAATTATGAAAGAAGAGAGGGCTCAAAATATTACCCATAAAATTATCCAAGGCTTGGGTCCAGATTGTTATATAAATTAAAGGAGAGTTACATACAAGACCTTGTAATAGAATCAAATAAGCAACCAACTAATTCTTTACAATGCCTAAATAATCATTATTTATAGACAATAATGGGGAGATTTTCCCTCCAAAAATTGTGTAGGAATTAGATAATGTCTTTTTGCTACTTTGCTTGATCTAGTCTGCATTACATCCTTTTAGCCCTTCAAGGTATCTAGATTTGGAATCATCAATTTTGAGCCTTTGGATGTTCAACTACTACTAACATTTTCAACTACCACCCTAGGATCCTAAAATCTAAACACAAGCACCCACTATAATCAATTTTGTTAGACTTGGGGTGTTGTTGTGAATGCCATATTTTTTCATTCAATAGGCCAACCACTCTCCTTAGATTTATTGAGCCCAAGTGGTTCCAGTAGGTGATATTAGCTCCTTTTAATAATTTCTCATTGGTCTAACTCACCTACCTTTTGGGAGCTTGTACACCCATAGTAAAGTCTTGGGGATTACTAGTTGCACAATATGATATTCCTCTTTCCTATTTATTTGCCATGTCAGACCACCTTTACCCGTTGGCTATTTTTGCACTTTGTATGTCATGTTTTATTGGAGTCTTATACCCTCTCTGTATATCCCTTGATTTCCAAAATAATGTGGACCATTTATGTTTTATTGGAGGGTCCTTGGAACCTTTACTCTCTTTCTTCATCATAATTTTTTAAAAATTGACTAGGCTAGACTTCTTTTGGGAGGTCCACAAAAATATTTTCTCTTACTTTCTTGTCATACCTTTTTGGATGGTCTAATATTTGAAACTTTTTACTTCATCCTAACATCCAAACTTTTTCAACTTGCAAACCAACCTTCAAAAATTTTCTTGATTGTCCTCCAAAGTTTTATCAACTTTCAATCTTTTGAAGTTTTTCTTCTTATACACTCTTCAAAAAAAATTTGTCAAATTTTGACTTTCAAAAATTTTAAGACAATATGAGAGTTGTCAAAAATTTTACCTTATACTTTCAGTTGAAACTTTGGTAAAGTGATGCTAGCCTTTGATCAAAACTTTTTCCTACATTTTTCCAACATCTCTTTCTCCACCTTCCACCTTTAGAATGTTTTGGCTTTTAACGCCTTACTACCTCAAAAATATCATATGTATCAATATAAAATAGCCACAATATTAAAGATAAAAATAATAATATAAGAATAGAATAATATATGAGAAAATTAATATGTATATCAAGGCCATTACAATAAAGAGTAAAAAATTTACTCAGATAATCAACTATGAATGTAAATGGCCTAAGTCATTCATGAACTATGCATGAAGAAAAATTACAATATAAATTGCTCAAAATTTGTATACAAGCTTTGTTCTGAACTGGATCTCTTTTACAATCAGATTACACCTACCAATGGACTTGATCTACTTCTTATGGAGTATTATCTCCATAATATAGCCATAGTAATGTGATTCTTCAAGTACTTTACTATTGCTCTCCAGATGAAAAGTTCTATGACCTTTGGCTTATCATCTTGCCACTTGCATACTATAATATTCACTTTCTTCTTGGATGCACACTTGACTCTATGGCACTTGCATGACTCTTACACTTCTACATGCACTCCTAATATAAAAAACTTGTGCACATACTCACATTATATATTTACACTCTTACATACAAGACACTTGTGCACATTCTATCAATATACACTTGCACTCTAACTTACATGATACTTGTGCATTTCCTACATATTACGCCCTTAAATGACACATGCATTTCCTACACATTGACACTTACATGAAGGAAAAATATAAATCGCTCACCTAAACTAAAGACTTGACCATATTCTCTTACATATTTACAATTGTACCATGAACGTACCATGGGGGTACATTAGCATGTACCAAATAATATAATATTCCTCAACAATCCCCTGTATTATACTATTTGGTTATGTAAGACTTTAGAATTCAATCTTGGTCTTCATCTTTATCTTCAATATTCAAGTGACCTTGAATTGATCATGAACCTCTATTTCTCTAGAATCTTCTTCATCATCTTAAATTTTGGGTTCATCTTTAGCTTATTTGAGTTCTAATTTGAGTTCTTTCACCTTTATTCTCAGTATTTGTATCTTCATAATAGATCATATGCATGAGCTTCTTCTTTGACTTCAAATTCATATGCATGAATAGCTTGAACTTTGTGTTTGACCTCTAGATCATATGCTTCATTCCTGATTATTCTACAAGATAAATTTGGACCATATTTGATCTATTTTCCATTTCCTTACTTTTCAAACACTTTATCATTAATATGATCCTTAAGATTAAATATTTTTCCTTCAATTTTAACTTGTATGTTTGAAATAGAAAATGTTGCTCTACCGTTAAAATTTGCTTTAGAAATAAGCTTTGGAAGAAAGTTATCTGATTTGAATAGTAGCATTCTTTCAAATATCACATAATATTTTCTTTTGTACCAACAAAATGTTGGAGAATGTTAATTTGTTCCACAAAATTTACATGGATATAGATTCTAGTAATTTACTTCTTCAAGCCCAATTCTATTACAATAATTACACTTTAACTAGAGCAAAATCCTTTCTTTGATTTGTGATTTCTTAGTGCTTCGTATTCTTCTATTTTCTTAAGAAAACAACATAGATATTTATGCACAACTAATTCCATTATTCCTTTATTTTATTTATAAATAAGTCACATGTTTTCAGATTCATAGTACTCAAAGTAGTTATAGATTCTATTATAGAATTTATTCTTCCAATTTATGATTTTGTATTAATAAGATCTAGATTTGAATCCTAAAATGTATTTCTATGCCATGTTGATATTTCCATTTTCATATCTATCAAATTTTGAGTATCAACTTTTAACTTGTTTAACATTTATTCACTATTCTCACTGAATGTATTTCTAATAATTTCTTCTATGATATGAATCAATTCTATGATTTATTTCCTTCAATGTAGAAAACCGTATATCTCCCAAGTTCAAATAACTCAAATAATAAATTTACAATTTTTAATTTTTCTAATCCTTTGATGTAGAAAACCTTTTAACTCCCTAATATTAAATTTGCATAATTTCAAATTTTAAATATCAAATATTTTAAATTTTCTAAAATTTTGAAATAAAAAAAAAAAGCTTCAAAATTAAAAAACTTTAGAAACTTTAAAAACCTTTTAACTCCCAACTTCTAAATATTCTAAAGCTTCAAATACTTCCAAAAATTTTAAGAACTTTTAAAAGATTTTAGCCTAATAGCATTCCTTATCGAGGTTGTGGAGGAGCGAGAGAGGTAGAGAAATAATGGGAGTGAGAGCATGGAGGAGTGGGAGAGGTAGAGGGAGAAGGGGTCACTATGTTAAGAGAGGCTCTCTCTTGCCCTTTTCTGGATCTAGGTTTTATGTCATAATTTTAACTAGGCTAGAGCCTACCATAATTGGGGTTCATTTTGATCTCTTTTTTCTTTGGGTTTTGGTTTATCTTTGTTGGAAGTCCTTCCCTTGGATTCTATTAGAGTTGTTGTCATGTTATATGTCATGTTTGAGGGTGCTTTTGGCAACAATTTTGACTCATATGAGGAATGCCCTTTGCTTGTTCTTCTCAATCATGGATGGATATCTCTATAAAACCCTTCAAGATTTTCATAAAGGTGCTCTGACTGTTGGCTCTATGCTTTTTGAAGGTGATGGGAATCAATCATTTTTTTTTACCAGGGGCTACGAGGTCCCTCTTTAGGATTTTCTTTAAGGTGCTCATTTTGTCTGCTTTGTGTCTTTTGAAGGTACTTAGTTTTTTGGATTTCTACCTTTCAGAGGTGTTAAGATTTTGATATTTTGTTTTACCAAGGGCTACAAGGACTCCCTTTAGGATTTTCTCAAAGGTTATCAATATTTTGATTTGGCCTTTTAGAGGCACTAAGTTTTTTGGCTTCATGCCTTTCGAATGTGTTGGGATTTCGCCCTTTTATTTTATCAGGAGCTAGGATGACCCCCTTCATAATTTTCATGGAGGTGTTTAGTTTGTTGGCTTTGTGTCTTTTGAAGGTGATTAATTTGTTGTATTTGTGCCTTTTAAAGGTTTTGGGCTTCTACCCTTTTATTTTTCTAGGGGCCAAGAGGACCATCTTTCTTTCAACAAGGATGTGTCTCTATTTTCACAAATTGGGAAGATAAAACTTGTTAACATTTGCATCCCTGAACCCCAATTTTTGGGAGGTTCACCAAGGGCCAAGAAGGCCCTTGTCTTCCTTTAGTGGTGTACGACCACTTTCCCTTATTGGGAGAGCATATCTAGTGGGTGTGTGCATTAGTTTGTTTCAGTTTACTAGGAGTACTATTAGAGGCGAGGAGGACCTCTTGTCTACTACCAATGGAGCACATTCTAATAATATTGGAGAGTTGTTTCTATCAAGATCTCAAAGAGTTTTTTTACCTTCAGATATGGAGGAGTCCTTCCTAGCTTACCTAAATATGGTCAAACCTAGAAATACCCTCTCAAGGAGGGGGAAAATTTTCATATTTTTAATTTCTTGTTGTTTGGGCATGATTTCCTTGCTTAGGTGAGAATTTTTCAAATTTTAAGTTGAGCGGGATTCCCTTGCTTAGGTGGGAATTTTTAAATTTGATTTTTTTTTGCTTAAGTGGGTTTTCCTTGCCTAAGTGCCTCTAGTTTAGGGCTCTATTCTAGATTTATCCTCTCCAAGAGCCTCCTCTCTCATATTTTGTTGGGGGATCCTTGCTTTTCCCTTTCTTTGTAAGTTTTAGGAATTATTCCAAAATCCCTTTGTTGTCTCAACTATGAGCTTTTTCTCTTTGTAAAATGTTTGAGGACCCTTTCAAAAATCCTTCCTCCAACCAAAAAAATAGCAATCCTTATCACTCCAAACCTTATGAATTAATTTTAACTTCAAATAATTATAAAAGCAAATAAACCTTCTCTTTTCAAATTAATTTAAAAAATTTCCCTCCAAAATTATTGGCACTTAAAAAGGAGTAATGTAAAGATTGTTACCTAAATATAATTATATTGAATAGCACTACCACTAATTTACATGTATGTCTAGCATGTAATCTCGATGAGCATTTTTCAACTACTTGTATTCGTTGACTTGTATATCTGGAGAAAAGTTACATTGTGAATTCCTCATGCAAACGTTATCCTTTCTCCTATTGCTTTTCTAACATTTAACTTTCAACTCAGGTGCCTCAAAAAAATGCTTTGGCTTCCTCTCAGCTTAGGCATTTTTGCTTCCTCTCGACTCAGGTGCTTTGGCTCCCTCGTAGCTTAGGCACTTTGGATTTCTTCTAGCTCAAGAACTGTGACCTCCTTCTAGCTTAGGTACTATGGCTTCCTTTTGGCTCAAGTGTTGTGGCTTCCTTTCAACTCAAGCACTATGGGTTCCTTCTAGCTTAGGAGTTATGGCTTCCTTTTGGCTTGGGCATTGTGGCTTCCTTTTGGCTTGCCATTGTGGCTTCCTTTTGGCTCAGGCATTGAGGCTTTATCTTAGCTCAAGAACTATACTTTGAGTGCTCTAGTAGCACTACTCTGATTTTATATATATATATATATATATATGTTGGCTTCTATAGCCTTTATCTTCACTAGCTTAGAATGCAATACTCCTTATTTGATTTCTTTATCTTCATTAGCTTAGAATGTAGGCTTTGTTACAAGTGTGAAGAAGGTGACAAACCAAGTGGCCTAGAAATATTTAGATTTTCGGCCACAATGTGAACGTAAATGAAGTTTGTCGGCAAATTTTTTGATGGCACCATTTTTATTAAAACCTCCTCTTCTACATTCTCTCCACCTTCTTTGTACCCCTGTTCTCCCTATTTTCTCGCCACCTTTTCCTCCTTATCCCTCCATATTTTCCTCTCCTCCTCCACGTCTTTCCCTCATCCCCTTATCACTCCATCTCTTCTTCCTCTACTATTCCCTATTTAAACCTATGTGTGCCAAACTTGTAATAGGAGTTGGAGTTGCGTAATAATAAAGTTTTGTTTATTTAATTATTTTATGCCCACCTAGTACTCTGACCATCATTGGTATCAGATTCGAGGCCAGGGGTACAAAAATCAAGGCGAAGGCAACTAGGAGTTTGGCCTATTTTTAGAGGCAGACCAATCTGAGGAAGCTATTAGAAGACGCAAGCAGGGTCTGGGGTCCATTTTTTGAGGCGGTTCGACGATCAAGGAGAACACGTAGATGGTAGAGCAGAGCATGGTTTTCAAGGTGCATGTGGGGAAGCAGATTGAGGAGCGCTTGATTAGGAGGCGTAAATTTTGAGGCAACATGTGGCAGAGCTCTAGAGGACACGTGGACAACCGATGTGGAGGGCACGTAGCTCGAGGAGCTGAGCTGGTAAAGGTGAGCTGGCAGTGACATAGTGGCGAGGTGACAGCTTGTAGTGATGTGGTGATGAGGTGACCTTGTGACATGGCAAAATGGTGGTTACCTGATTTCTCGAAGGCAATCAGTTCATAACGCGCACCTTCGCATTATTAAACCCTCCCGCACCCATATCACATTGCATGTGGGATAAATGGAGGTTTGTTTTTTTTTTTTAATTTTACATGTGCCACACATTTTATATGCTATGTTTGCCCTTGATTCCCATACGAGCACATAGCTTGGTTGGCAACGCTTGTTGAGTGGTTTGGTGGAGGTCTCGGGTTCGAAACCCGTCGAGGCGATTATAACTTTTTTTTGTTCTAATTTTTATACGATATAAAGGCAGCGACAGGGAATAAGGTTTCAAAGCTATGGGGTAGCATAGTGGTTGATGCGGTCAGTGAAATAAAAGAGGTCGCCGGTTCGAGCCTCTCCAAGCTCGAATACAAAGGTTTAAATTTTTTTAATTTTTTATTTTTTATTAAAGTTTTTTAAATTAATTTAATAGTTTTAAAATTATATTCTTTAATTATTTTTTTAAATATAATTTTGTTTAAAAATAATAATTAAGGATATAAAAAATTATTAAATTTTTTATAAAGACTTTATAAAAAAATTATTGAAAACCTTTAAAAAATTTTGGAAAGGGAAATTGGAAAATTTTTTTGAAGATCAAAATTTCTTGAGCACCTGAAAATTGACATATGCAACTCAGCTAAATTTTTGCCATGATGAGTAGATGATCCGGTCAACCGGATGTTACCACGCCCTATGCTCTCTACTGAGGAGAGAATCAGTTGAGTCTTTTGATGAGAGGGTCCGGTGAGACGGAATACATATTGTATTCAGTCAATTGCAGAATTCAATGATAGCTCATCAGAGGAAGCCCGATTCAGGATACGAGGCTGACTCAGAGGACAATATTTTTGGACAATGAGTGGAGGAGTCCGATTCAGTTGCATTTGAGCTTGAGGAACAATCCAGTGAGAGCTATACCCCATGCTCTCCGAGCCAGCTGAGCCCGAGCATGAGTCAGCAGAGCCTGAGCCAGCAGAGGTCGAGCCAGTAGCAGTTCCTGAAATCATCATCATCAGTGACGATGAGGATTCCATTGCAGATAATTTTGGGCCTCCAGTACTGGGCAATCCACAACAAGAGGAACGTGAAATCAGTGAGAGAATTAAGAAATCTAGATTTGATTTGAATCTGTAATTGCTTTGTACTTCTTATTTTTAGTCAAATCAAAGTTTGCTTTCAAGTAGTAGAAATGGCCTCAAATTCAAATCTCCCAATTCCTGAATTTAATGGTAGTGATTATGAATACTGGTCAATAAAGATGAAAACTATGTTGATAGGTAAAGGTTTATGGGAAATAGTTGAAGAGGGTTACACAGAACCCTCTGCTGCTGACTGGTCTGCTTTAAGTGCTGCCGATAGAAAAGCCAAGAAAGAAGCCCAGAAAAATAATTCCTTTGCCCTGTACCATTTACAAGCAGCCCTAGATAAAAGTATATTTCCTAGAATAGCATCCTATGTAACAGCTCAAGATGCTTGGAAGGCTTTAAAGGAAAGTTTTCAAGGGAGTGATCAAGTGAAGCAGGTCAGGCTTCAAACTCTGAAAAGAGATTTTGAAAATCTCAGAATGCAGGAGAATGAGAAAGTAGGAGACTACTGCGTGCGAGTCAAAGTCGTGGTAGATAAAATGGTCACTCTAGGTGAAGAGGTTAAACCTGAGGTTGTGGTGAAGAAAGTGTTGCGAACACTTCTTCCTAAGTGGAATCATGTAGCAATCATTATTGAAGAGTCAAAATATTTGACCACTCTTTCTTTTGATGCACTAATTGGTTCTCTCCTTTCACATGAAGAGAGATTGCAGGAATCTCCTTCCACTAGCCATGGAGGTGATGACAAAGCCTTCACTTCACAAGAAGGAAAAGGCCAAGGTAGAGGTCGTGGTAGAGGTCAGCAAAGAGGAAGAGGCAGGAATAGTCCACGAGGTGGAACTCCAAGCAGAGGAGGATCTTCAAACAGAGGTGGAGGTCAAAACAGAGGTGGTCAACAAAACAAAGGAAAGCATCCAGGTCGAGGAAAAGGAAGTGACAAGTCAAAGCAAGTTTGCTACAATTGTGGCAAACCTAGCCACTTCGCTCGTGACTGTTGGTCAAAACCCTCACAAGGGAGCAACAATCAGAGCAGTCAGTATGGCAATTTTGGAGAAGAGGAAGGGACCTCAAATCTCTTTCTCTCATATGGCCAGTCAGATCAGAACCTGAATGACACCTGGATTTTGGACACTGGGTGTTCAAATCATATGAGTGGCAAAGAAGAACTCTTTGCTACCCTCGATTCTTCCTACAAATCCAGCATCAAGTTAGGAGACGACAAGTCATTGGCGGTTGAAGGCATTGGAGCCTTGGAGGTTCCAACAAAAGAGGGTGTCAAACAGGTGAATGACATCTATTACACTCCTCATCTCCAACACAATCTTCTTAGTGTTGGTCAAATGTTGGAGAAAAACTATAAGTTGCTATTTGATGAGGGTAAATGTATCATTTTTGATAAAAATGATAGTAATAGAGTCATTACACAGGTTCCAATGACTAAGAACAGGTTATTCCCTTTGAAGTTTGGCCAGCTAGGAGGAGATCAATTGGCAAATGTTGCTATTGCAAATCCAAGTGTGTTGTGGCACTTGAGATACGGTCATCTGAATTCAGCCAGTTTGAAGATGTTAACTTCTCAAGCGATGGTGACCGGACTTCCTAAAGTTCAGGACAATAAGGAAGTCTGTGAAGGTTGTGCCTTGGGCAAGCACGCTAGAACCAAATTTCCTCAAGGGCAAGCATGGCGGGCCAGTTATCCACTCCAGCTAGTGCATTCGGACATCTGTGGTCCAATGCAGACCAAGAGCATTGGTAACAACTCTTACTTTCTTCTTTTCATTGATGATTTTTCAAGAATGTGTTGGATATATTTTTTGAAGCATAAAGATGAAGCATTTGACTACTTCGTAGATTTTAAAGCAAGAGTTGAAAATGAAAGTGGATATTTTGTTAAGTGTCTCAGATCAGATAAAGGAGGAGAATACTCCTCAAATGAATTTTTGAATTTTTGTAAAAAACATGGAATAAAGAGGCAGTTCACTGCTGCCTATACTCCACAATAGAATGGTGTGGCTGAAAGAAAGAACCACACCATTGTAGAGATGGCAAGATCTATGCTTCAAACGAAGCATTTAAGCAATATGTATTGGGCAGATGCAGCCAGGACCAATGTGTATATTTTGAATAGGAGCCCTACTTCAAGTTTGAAAGGGAAAACTCCTTACCAAGCATGGTATGGTAAGAAACCAAATGTCAAGCATTTTAGAGTGTTTGGTTCACTGGCTTACTCACACATTCCTGATGAGCAGAGGAAGAAGCTTGATCCTAAGAGTCAAGCATGCATTTTTGTAGGGTACTGTGAGACCACAAAAGCTTACAGACTCTACAATCCCAGGACTCGAAAGATAATACTTTCCAGGGATGTGATTTTTGATGAAGGGGGAGAATGGGGACATCCCCAAATTTATAGTGATGTTGAATCTCATGATGCAGGTTCTTCACAAATTCAACAGGCGCCACAGAAAGGCAAGAAGTCTCCTCCTCCAAGCCCAAGCGGACATTCTACATCCAGTTCATCATCTTCTTCACCAAGTCCTTCTCCACAAAGGTCAGTCAGTTCCTCACCAATGGATATTGATTCTCCATCCAGAGGTAAGAGAACTCTCCAACATCATCCATCTTATCAGATGTTGGATAAAATTTTTTCAAGAAGATATACTAGAAGTCAAGCTAGTGAAATGAGTTCTATTTTGCAAAGACTTGAAAATATGCATTTGTATGGTGATGATGACTCCCAAGAACCTCGGGGAGATGTAGTTAACTATGCTTTGTTAACTAGTGCACAACTTGAACCTTCTAGTTATGAGAAGGCATGTACTCAAAAAATTTGGCAAGATGCCATGAAAGAGGAGATAACCTCTATAAAAAACAATGACACTTGGGAGCTGGTAAAGCTTCCTAAAGGAAAGAAGTGTGTTGGATGCAAATGGGTCTTCAAGACCAAATTCAATGTTGATGGAAGCATTGAAAGACACAAAGCAAGATTGGTAGCAAAAGGATTTACACAGAAGTATGGTATTGATTATGAAGAGACATTTGCTCCTGTAGCCCGACAGGAGACCATCAGAACAGTTCTTGCTTTAGCTGCTCACAAGGGTTGGAAAATCCAACACATGGATGTGAAGAGTGCCTTTCTCAATGGGTACTTGATAGAGGAAGTGTATGTTGAGCAACCTCAAGGATTTCAAGAGCAAGGTAAGGAGCACCTTGTTTACAGACTGAAAAAGGCACTCTATGGCCTCAAGCAGGCATCACGAGCTTGGTACTCACGCATTGATGGGTACTTTAAAGATTTTGGGTTCACCAGAAGCAGAAATGAACCCACCCTTTACTACCTGAAGCAAGGTAATGACATCCTCATAGTTTGTTTGTATGTGGATGATCTCATATTCATGGGTAGTAATGAAAAAGTGAATATGGAGTTCAAACGCTCCATGATGAAGCAGTTTGAGATGAAGGATCTCGGCTTAATGCACTACTTCCTTGGAATGGAAGTCCATCAGTCAGATACAGGGATCTTCATCTGTCAACATAAGTATGCTCGGGACATGATCAAGAAGTTTGCTATGGAGCATTGCAAACCAGTTGCAACTCCAGTTGGACATGGGATCCAATTAAGCAAAGATGATGGAGCACCTAAAGTTGACGTGACCACTTTCAGGAGTATGGTTGGGAGTTTGATGTTTCTCGCCAACACCAGACCTGATATTCAGTATGTTGTTTCTCTTGTCTCTCGATTTATGGCTAGCCCATCTGAGCTGCATTTGCAAGCAGCTAAGAGAATTCTCAGATATGTGAAGGGTACATTGGATTTTGGAATCCAGTACCATAAATGTAACACTATCAAGCTTGTAGGCTTCAATGATAGTGATTGGGGCAGCAATATTGATGACAAAAAATCAACTTCAGGGAAATATTTTAGTCTGGGATCAAGACTAATAACATGGAGTTCAAAAAACAAATTGTGGTAGCTTTGTCTTCTATAGAAGCTGAGTATATAGCAGTCACCTATGCTAGTACTCAAGCCTTATGGCTAAGAAAAGTGTTGGAAGAGATTGGAGAGCAACAAAGTGGTCCGAACAGGATTTACTATGACAACATCAGTGCCATTCAGTTGGCATACAATCCGATCCACCATAGCAGAATGAAACATTTTGATATGAAGTACCACTTCATCCGAGACATGGTGGAGCATGAAATTGTTGAGCTAAAATTTTGCCGCACTTTGGAGAACGTCGCAGATATCTTCACCAAAGCGATGGCTAAAGCTCAATTTATAAAGCTGAGAGACTGTGTAGTCAGTCCTCTCAAATTTAAGGGGGAGAATGTTGCAAGTGTGAAGAGGGTGACAAACCAAGTGGCCTAGAAATATCTAGATTTTTGGCCACAATGTGAACGCAAATGAAGTTTGTCGGCAAATTTTTTGATGGCACGATTTTTATTAAAACCTCCTCTTCTACATTCTCTCCACCTTCTTCGTACCCCTATTCTCCCTATTTTCCCGCCACCTTTTCCTCCTTATCCCTCCGTATTTTCCTCTCCTCCTCCACGTCTTTCCCTCATCCCCTTATCACTCCATCTCTTCTTCCTCTACTATTCCCTATTTAAACCTATGTGTGCCAAACTTGTAATAGGAGTTGGAGCTGCGTAATAATAAAGTTTTGTTTATTTAATTATTTTATGCCCACCTAGTACTTTGACCATCGGGATTCCATTAATATTTGACCATTTCAAACTCTTAATACTATGTTGACCATGAAAGCTCTTGTAGATATTGTTGACTGCTCCATGTACTATTCTAGCTAGTCGTTTTCCTTTATCTCCTTGCTATATTCTTCATTTATGATGGTTGAATTAGAATTTATATTTTATTTACTTAGCCTCATAGGCTCTATTCCCTTTACAATGCTACTTAGGCTTTATCTCTTTACAAGGATACATAGGCTTTATCTTCTTACGAGGCTGCTTAGGCTTTATCTTTTTACAAGGCCGCTTGGGCTTTATATTTTTATGCTTGGTTGCATAGGTTATTCTCACTAAGCTTGGTCACTTCTTTTATGTGGATGATGGCTCCACACTATTCTCCTTGCTTTTTTTATATTGCACTTTGATGCTTGTTGTAGAATAATATCACTTCAAATATGTCAAGGTCAATTCAATCTTGACCTAATTCTTCACTATTCCTTTATTTTGGAAATCTTACAATGCTTTCTTCTCTCTTCTTATTATTTTTTTTTATTTCTCTCTATGATTACTACTTTTTTCTCTGCTTCTCTATGCTTACTAATTTTTTCTTTGGTTCTCTATCTCTATAGAAAGCTTGAATACTTATCAATTTGTTACTTAATGTTTGTAGGAATCTTGAATGATTCTCAATATTTTTTATCTTAATTCTATTGTTTAAAATATTCTTCAACGTCTTAGGTCACACCTAAGAACTCAATATGATTCTCCTCCTACTAGAGAACCCACTATCTATGCTAGGATGACTATGACTGCCCCTAAATGACCAACTTTCTTTTGAGTTGGATTTCTTACAATCTTCAATAGTGATTCTCCTCTTCTTCTCTAGAGAATCCAAAATATTATTAGGGTGACTTTGTATGTCCTTGAAATTCCAAATTTATTTTGATTTGGTTATCTCTATCAATGTCCAACTTTTCTTTGAATTTGACATTTTCTATCAATATAGTTGAGTCTTAGTCTTCACTAGTTTTCCTTCAACCAAATGGAAAGACCCTAGCATCCAAATCAGGGTGGCTTATCCTTATCCTCTAAATTTCTACAAAATAAGACCTTTAAAAATAGATTCCAAGTTTACATTGCTTTTAAAGTGGATAGACTCTATATAAACTTTATCAAAAATGGAAAAATTTAAATATTTATGATGGTGGCTAATAAAAAATAACTCTATCAAGAAATGGACAGAGTCAAGTGGTAGCTCTGATACCACTATTATATTTTTAAGCCTTACTAGCACAAAAATATCATAGGCACCAATATAAAATAGCCATAATATTAAAGGTCAAAATAATAATATAAGAGTAGAATAATATATGAACAAACTAATATGTATATCAAGTCCAATATAATAAATAAAATAACATTCACTTATATAATTAAATATGAATGTAAATGGCCTAATTCATTCATGAACTATGCATGAAGAAAAATTACAATATTAATTGCTCAAAATTTGTATACAAGCTTTATTCCAAAATGGATCTCTTTTACAATAATATTACACCTTTTTTTACTAATGGATTTTATCTACTTCTTATGGAGTATTGTCTCCATAATATAGCCATCATAATGTGACTCTTTAATTAATTGACTATTGCTCTTCAGATGACAAGTCCTATGACCTTTGGCTTATCATCTTGCCACTTGCATACTAGACTCTTCACTTTCTTCTTACATGTACACTTGACTCTATGAAACTTGCATGACTCTTACACTTCTACATGCACTCCTAATATAAGACACTTTTGCATATCCTCACATCATATATTTGCACTCTTACATACAATATACTTGTGTACATTCTCTCTTGATATACACTTGCACTCTAACTTACATGACACGTATATTTCTTGCACATTACACTCTTACATGAAACTTGTGCATTTCCTACACATTGAAACTTACATGAAAGAGAAAACATAAATCACCCATCTAAACTAAATACTCAACTCTATTATGTTACATATTTACAATTGTACCATGAAGGTACCATGGGAGTACATTAGTATGTACCAAGTAATGTAATATTCCTCAAAAACAAATCTCTTCATCGCCTTCCATTGGAAACATTTGAAACTCTATGTCTATTAGAACCTTTTTTGGAGTGGCATGAACCATTACTCAGGATATTCTAACATTACATGGGGATTTTTATTTGAAGTTCTTGAATATACCTCTTGCAACTCTACCATCCATTGAATGTTGAAATCCTCTTGGTGGAAACATTAGTGTGGAAAATCTTAACCTATGGCATACCTAACCAAACACAAAAGGCCTATCTATAGTAGGGATTTATAGGACCATAAAGCTATGATTATATATTTCATGGTATTTTTGTATGACTATCTCTTTCAAGTTCCTATCTATCTCCCACAATTGTTGAATTTTTTCACCTAGATCTCACAATGAATGTGTTCTATGCAATTGATTGATATATGACAAATAAGTGGTTAATATTTGTGAACTCAAATAGATGTGGGTGATAACTAGGTATATGACCTCCCCCATATGGGAACAAATAAAACCCACAACCACTATTTTAGTAAAACTTTCGCAATGGTAAAGCCATTTTAGTTATCATCAAAATAGTTCATGAGCTTCTATCAATAGCAAAGTTTGATTTAGTTATTATCAAAAAACTATAAGGGATTACTACTTGTTCTTAACTATTAAGATCTAATAATTAGCATGGTCCCATATCCCTAGTGTTTTTACATCCATGTTTAGCCTTTGGTGATGATTCCTCGATGATTTCTTAACATAAACTATCTAATAGGTGATAGAGTTCTGAGATGTTTTCATTGTGCAACTAACTCTAAGTCAGCACTAATTAAAGTCTATTAGGAATATTCTAAATAAATTAAGCACATCCACATAAATATTGCAATAAAAGTAGAATAAAATATTGCAATACAAAATAGAAATGTAGAAATCTATATATCACAAACATAATTGTTGACCTCTTCAAGGGGGAAACCTTCTTAATAGAACTTTGGTTCAATTTGTAAAAAAATACATCAATTTATACCTCTGATATTTTTAAAGAATATTCATATCCCTAAACCTAATGCTCAAGGGTTGTATTACATGCAAAAATACCACCCAATCTAGAATCTTCTACTAAACAATATAGTTACCTTCTTTATAACAATTACATTAAATGGTGTCACTTGTGTAGGTGCTTCTAGTACCATAAACTATTACAAAATATTACATAATATCATCAGTAAGGGATCCCACATTATAAAGGGGGTTATTACACAATAGTGTTAGGATGGGGTCCTAACATACCCTTTACTTTCAAAAAAAATTTGTCCTCAAAGTTGAATAAGATGAAACTACTACTAGAGGGACTCCCATGTGGTATATTCAGGTTGTAATCCTTACCATTGAAAAATAAATTAGTGATGACATAGTGATGAAGGGTGCATGATATCCTATTAAAAAATAATTAGGCTTGAGAATGATGGATGCTTCTTAATCTAGCTCTGGTAATGTGGATTGTACCTACACCTTATTGCCAACAACCTTCAAGAATTTTTTGTAACACCTGGTAGGGACCATAGTATTTGGATGCAAATTTTTGACATCCATAAAGCTAGATAGATGATTGTTTGTAGGGATGCAAGTGGAGAAAATCCATATCCCCAAATTTTAAGTTGCACTAAGAATGATGTTGATTAGTTTGTTGACACATACGATTATAGGCCAATTCAAGATTTACCTTAAGTTATCAGATGATGACAACATGCTAGTTGATAATGGAATTGATAGCTTGAACCTTGAAGCTTTCTATAATGTAGGAGGAGGGTGTTGATGGATGAAGATTTTATATTGCTTCAAAATGGTTAACCTTGGTAGCAATATGATATGAAGTATTATACCACCATTGTTGAGCAAGGTGCAGCAACAGTATTGTCATTGTTGTCAACACAGTCAGATAGATCTGTTGATGTAGTGGACAGGAAGTTCAAAAGCTATTCAGATGCAGAAGACAGGAGTTCAAAGGTTACTCAGAGTATGTACAGTGATTTTCCAAGAAGACCGAAGTGGCCCATATGCAAAAGATCAAAGAAAAAGACAAGTAAGAAAAGTGTCGCGATATCACGACATATACAGCAGGCAAGAAAAACTGTCGCGATTTCACGACATGTTGGAAGAGAAAAAGGCAAGAGGAAAAATTGTCGTGATTTCATGACATGTTGGAAGAGAAAAAGGCAAGTGGAAAAACTATCACGATTTCGTGACATGTTGGAAGAGAAAAAGGCAAGTGGAAAAACTGTCGTGATTTCATGACATGTTGGAAGAGAAAGAGAAAGCAAGAAAAACTGTCATGATTTCGCGACATGTTGGAAGAGAAAAATGCAAGTGGAAAAACTGTCGTGATTTTGTGACATGTTGGAAGAAAAAGAGAAAGTAGGAAGAAGTGTCACGATTTCGCGACAAGTTCGAAGAAAGAGAACAAGTAAGAAAAGTGTCACGATTTTGTGACATGTCGCATTTTCGCGACTAAAATAGGAGAGAGAAAGTAAGTTGGAAAAGTGTCATGATTTCGTGACATGTCGCATTTTCATGACTAAAATAGGAGAGAGAAAGTAATTTGGAAAAGTGTCATGATTTCGCGACATGTCGCATTTTCACGACTAAAATAGGAGAGAGAAAGTAAGTTTGAAAAGTGTCGCGATATCGCGACATGTCGTATTTTCATGACAAAAGAAAGAGAGGAAGTGTACGGAAGCAGAACTATTGCGATTTCACGACAAAAGTAGAAAGCAAGACTTTGGAAGCAGAAGTGTCGTGATTTCATGACAAAAGCAAAGAAGTAAAGTATGGAAGCAGAAGTGTCATGATTTCATGACAAAAGTAGAGAAGAAGACTTCGAAGGCAGAAGTGTCATGATTTCATGACAAAAGCAAAGTCGAAGTCTATGGAAGCAAAAGTGTCGTGATATCGCGACAAAAAAAAGATGAAGTCTGCGGAGGTAGAAATGTCACGATATCACGACAAAAGAATAGAGAAAGCGTACGGAGGTGAAAGTGTCACGATATCGCGACATGTTGTATTTTCGTGGTCCGATGCAAAGAGAAAGAGCAAGGAGAAAAAGTGTCGCGATATCGCGACATGTAGCATTTTCGTGGTCCGATGCAAGGAGAAAGAGAAAGAAATAAAAAGTGTCATGATATCGCGACATGTGTTTTTGCGGCAACAACAACAAAAGAAGCTTCAAAGGCAAAAATGTCATGATTTCGTGATAGGTCGTATGTGCGCAAGACAAGAAGAAGAACCCAACTAAAATGAGAAGTATGACAGTGGACCGACATCTCTACAACATTTACAGGGGTAGATATAGAGTGAATTCATGCAGCTAAAATATGAAGAGTGAACAAAAGTCAGTGCGACGACTACAGGGACTGTTACCGAATGAAATCTTCGAGCGGTGGAATTATCGAATATCTTCATGAGTTGAAGTCGACTAAGATCGATGACAACCGACTAATATTAGGGTTTACATTTGTTATGCAAGTCGACTAAGATTAGGGTTTTCATCATGAAAATATTGTTATAAAAGGAGGGTTGTTTGGAGAATTGTCAAGTTGTTGAACATGTCGTCGAATGCGTGTCGAAGTGTGAAATACGGTCATTATGCGTAGAGAGCAAGTCGTGTCGAATCGTGCTAAGTGCAAAATTTACAAATAGAGCAGAGTACGCAAAAGGTAAAATACAATCGTGAAGTTCGATTGTAACGAAGTAGAGTGTGCGAAGCATTTGCACAGAGAGAGCAGAGTGCACTGAGAATGCAAAGGTGAAGAAGACCAGTCAGGGTCTTGCAAAAGCAAAGGTATCTTATTGTTAAACCTATAGATTCAAAATTGAAGTCCAGGTTGGTGCTTGGCATTAGGGGTTGGTGCTCCTTCCAGTTGGTGCTAGTAAATCAGGGGTTGGTGCTCCTTCCAGTTGGTGTTGGTAAATCAGGGGTTGGTGCTCCTTTCTATTGGTGCAGATAAATAAGGGGTTGGTGCTCCTTCCAGTGGGTGTTGGTAAATTGATTGTAAAGTTGGTGCTTTGCAAAGGTTGGATTTGGATGGTAGTCCAAGCAATCAATTTTTGAGGAGTAGCCACATTGGTGAACCTCGTTAAATCTTGTGTTGTGTGATGCTCTTTTGTTATACTTGTTGTATCTAGTAATAAGTTTTAATTGTTGTAGTATTAAGAGCTATAAATTTAAGTTTAAAGAGCTACACTGATTCACCCCCCCCTCTCAGTGTCATTGTAAGACTAACAATTGGTATCAGAGCTAAGTTCATGTACAAGCTTAACCAGCTAGGGTGATCTTGGAAGTAACACAATGGCAGGTGGTGAAGGCTTCTCATCAAACAAAGCACCATTGTTTGACGGATCTAATTACGCGTTCTGGAGAATCAAGATGCAGACATATCTCTATGCTTTGGGATACGACATCTGGGATTCAGTAGTTAGTGGATACACAATACCCATCACTCCTCCAAAAGATGCTGACAAAAAGAAACTGTTTGAAAATAACTCAAAAGCAAAGAATGCTCTCATGTGCGGATTAGCAGACAGTGAACTAGTAAAGATCATGAGCTATAAAATGGCAAAAGAAATATGGGACAAACTGAGGAGTATTCATGAAGGAGATGATAAGATCAAGGAGGCCAAGTTACAAACACATCGAGCTCAGTTCGAAGCATTAAATATGAATGACAATGAAAACATTGAGGCATATATGTTGAGAGTTAATGGAATCATTAATGCGATCAGAGGACTCGATGAGGATATCGAAGACTCTGCCATCATGAAAAAGGTATTAAGATCTCTTCCTCAAAGGTTTGATTCCAAAGTCTCAGCTATAGAAGAAGCTAAAAATCTAAATTATTTTAGTATAGATGAGATGTATGGTTCTTTGACTGCATATGAGATGAGGATAGGAAGATCTAAACCCACAGACAGAGAAGCAACTTTTAAAGCCCTTAAGAATAAAAACGCAAAACAAGAGTCCGAGGAAGAAGAGACATTAGATGAAATGGAAGCAAACTTTGTTAGAAAACTAAAAAGGGGAAAAGGAAAATATAGAGGAAAGCTACCACTTAAATGTTTCAACTGTGGAGGCGTTGGGCATTTTACGACTAAATGTCCACTTAAAGAGAAGAACAAAAATGATGAAGGATCGCACCAAGAAAGAAGTGACTGGAAGAAGAAAATGAATTTCAGAAAAGGCAACTTCAAGAAGAAAAGTTTCATCTCCAGGAATGCCAGTTCATCAGAAGACAACTCCGGTGAGGATTCTGAAGAGGAAACAGGTGAAGCTCTTTTCATGGCATTTGAAGAAGTAAAATTAGAAAAGGAAGAAGGAGTGAACTCTGAAGTATGTGGTGAAAACCCTAAGGCTGAAGTAGATCTAGAAGGTGAGTTGATCTCTGCACTTGAAGAGTGGAAAATAGAGAGGAAAAAGAATAAGAAAATTTCAAAAAAGCTTGAGGATGCAAACGAAATCATAACCAATCTGAAAGTATAGACAGAAGAATACAAGAAAATATCTGAAGATCTCGAAGTGCAAATAACCATGAAAATAGATTATTGCAACAAGCTAGAAGAAGAGATTGTTGGTTTAAGGATGCAGATAGAAGAGATGAATCACAAAATTAGTTGCTATCACAAACACGAAGAAAGTTCTATGAAGCTGGATAAGATTATAAATGACCAAAGGCCTGCAAGCATCAAATTTGGTTTGGGTTTCGTCGAAGGAGAATCATCAAATGGATCAAAGGCCAGAAATGTAGAATCCATAAAGAATGAAGATAAGAAACAAGTTTATCAAGGAAAAATATCTCATGCAAAAGAAAGCAATAATGCCAGGCACGAAAGGAGAATTGACAATGATGGATTCACTAATGTCACACATCAAAGAAGAAGAAGACCTATGGCTCCTATGGCAACATGGCAAAGACCATCACCCAGGTTCAATTATCCCTTTTTTGGTTTCTATTTTAAATGCAATGGCTATGGACATAAAATCTCAGACTGCAAATATAATGTAAGACCAAGGAATTTCACCAGTAGAAATGCTTTTTCTCCTTTGATGAATTATACAGTAGAATGTTATAACTATCATAATTTTGGGCACATTGCAAGAAACTGTAGAAGTACATTTGCATCAAATCAATTTCAGGGAAGAAAATTTCAACCAAATAGGATGAGACAAAATAGAAAACTTCCCAAAAAACATGCACAAGCTATTGATAAGGGAAAGGCAAAACAAGAGCCCAAAACTACTATCAAAATGGAGTGGAAAGAAAAAGAGTGACTTAAGGAAGAAAAGGAATCCTTAATCGTACAAACAACATTTAAAGCACAAAATAAATATGTACCATGGATACTTGATAGTGGATGCTCCAGTCATATGACAGGTGACAAACAAAAATTTGAGAAGTTACAGAAATATGAAGGTGGTTCAGTAAAGTTTGGAAATAATGATGGAGCTAAGATAGTTGGCAAAGGTTCAATTAAAATTAGTGACGGAAAAATTAAGTCAGAAGAAGTCTTGTTTGTGGATGGTTTGAAACATAACTTGTTGAGCATAAGTCAGATTTGTGATAAAGGTCATGAAGTAGTTTTTATGAAGCAGGGTTGTGAAGTCAGAAAAACAAACAGTGGAAAATTGATAGCAACTAGATCAAGGACATCTGGAAACCTGTACACGCTCTTAGAGACTTTAGAAGGAGCTTGTTTTATTGGACAGGAAGAAGAAAATTGGTTGTGGCACAAGAGACTCGGTCATATCAATTTTGATAATCTAGTAAAAATCAGCTCAAAAAGGGTAGTGAGAGATATTCCCACCATCAACAAACTTGCAAACAACATTTGTGCTTCATGCCAAAAGGGGAAGCAAACTAGAGTCACATTCAAAACAAAAGAGTACTACACAAGCAAACCTTTGGAACTAATACACACTGATTTATGTGGACCCATGAGAACACAAAGCATAAATGGTGACAAATATTTTATGTTGTGCATTGATGACTATTCCGAATGACATGGATATTTTTCTTGAAGCATAAATCAGAAGCTTTTGATATGTTCAAGATTTTCAAAAACCATGTTGAGAATGAAATAGGAAAGAGGATCAAATGTTTAAGATCATATAGAGGAGGAGAATTCATTTCAGAGGAGTTTACAGAGTGCAGGAAATGGCACGGACTATGTTGGCTAAAAGCAGAGTAGCAGATAGATTTTGGAAAGAAGCAGTCCATACTATGGTGTATATCCAAAATAGGTACATGCTGAGAACACATGAAAGCAAAACTCCTTATGAGTTGTGGTTCGGTAAAAGGGCAACAACAAAATACCTCAAAGTTTTTGGCAGCAAGTGCTACATCAAAAGAATTGAAGATAATCTTGGTAAGTTTGAAGATAGAGTGGATGAAGGTATTTTTGTTGGTTATTAATCAAAAAGCAAAGCTTACAAATGCTACAACAAGAGGCTAAAGAAAATTGTGGATAGTGTCGATGTTAAATTTGATGAAGGCAGAGAACGAGTAATTAGCTATGAAGAGAACTACCCAATTTATGAAGAGGTTATTGAAGGAGATGAGGAAAACGAAATGAAAAAGATACAAAAAATTGACTCAGATGATTTAAGTTGTGATTCAAAAGTGGAAGAAAATAAGAAATTCAAAATAGGCAGCTGGCAGAAAAATCATCCTAGAGAGCAAATAATTGGAGACCCCAAAGTTGGTGTTCAGACAAGAAGAAGAGTAGTAAGTAACTACTCTCTATTATCCAACATTGAGCCCAAAAATGTTGTTGACGCAAGCAAAGATGAAAGTTGGATGAAGGCAATAAATGAAGAATTAGATCAGATCGAGAAAAACAAAACTTGGGAGTTAGTACCTAGACCTGCAAATAAAAATATAATCGGGACTAAATGGATTTTTTGAAACAAATTGAATGAAGACGGACAGGTAGTTAGAAATAAAGCAAGATTGGTATGTAAGGGTTATGCACAAGTTGAAGGCATTGACTTTGAGGAAAATTTTGCACCAGTAGCTAGACTAGAGGCAATTAGAATGTTTCTGGCTTTAGTAGTCTACAAGAATTTCAAAGTTTATCAAATGGATGTGAAATCAGCGTTTTTGAATGGGAAACTTGAAGAAGAGGTTTATATTGAGCAACCAGATGGTTTCCAACTTGGTGATGATCCCAACTTGGTTTGCAAGTTGAAGAAAGCATTATATGGCTTAAAATAGGCACCCCGAGCATGGTATGCAAGGCTAGACAACTATCTCACTCAACAAAGGTTTAAGAAAGGTATGGTGGATAGTAATTTGTATGTCAAAATAGAAAATGGGCATCTTATTGTTCTTGTTGTATACGTAGATGATATCATATTTGGCAGCGACAAAGATGAGTCGTGTAAAGATTTAGCAAATAAGATGCGGGAAAGAATTTGAAATGTCAATGATTGGTGAACTTTCGTATTTCCTCGGGTTGCAAGTTAATCAAAATAAGAAGGGCATATTTATTTCTCAAGTTAAATATGTGAAAGAGATGTTAAAAAAGTTCACAATGGAGGATTGTAAGCTAGTTAGCACTCCCATGACGACAAGGTTGCAAGTTGAGCAAGGATGACAAATCTCCACCTGTTGATCAAACCATGTACGGATCTATGATTGGAAGCTTACTATACCGACGACTACCGGACCGGATATTTTGCAGGCGGTATGCATGGTAGCACGATTTCGGGGTAATCCCAAGGAGACTCATGTGACAACAGTGAAGAGGATTCTTCGGTACCTCAAGGGTACTATGGAGTATGGGTTATGGTATCCGAAAGGTAAAGACTTCACCCTTATTTCGTATTCAGATGCATATTGGGTAGGATGTGTCGATGACAGAAAGAGTACCAGTGGAGGTGCATTCTATCTTGGAGACAGATTGGTCGCATGGCACGATAAGAAACAAGAGTCGGTTTCTTTATCGACAAGCAGAGGCAGAATATATTGCAGCAACAACATGTTGTACGTAGGTATTATGGATGAAACAAACCCTGAAATATCTTGGTATTAGCTTCAGTGAGCCAATATCAGTTAAGTGTGATAACACCAGTGCCATTAACATCTCCAAGAATTCGGTTATGCATTCACGCACAAAACACATTGCTATCAGGTATCACTTTTTGAAGGAGAAAGTTGTGGAAGGTGAGGTTAAGTTGGATTTTGTTCCAACTACAGAGCAAGTAGTAGATATCTTCACAAAACCATTGCCCAAGGAATTTTTTGAGTACCTTCGCAATAAATTGGGAGTGGTCACACTTCCCAAGAATTGACTAGCTACAGGGATCACATTCTCAAGGGGAGCATTTAAGTATTTGATTATCTTTTTGCTCATGTTCATGATTTTTGCTAAGTGTAATAAATTTTTCTTGAGAATGTTGTGCATGGACTTAGGGGGAGTCTGTAGTAGCCCTTTGGTATTATTGTCAAAGGGGGAGAAGAGTTACACGAAATTGCACATGTGTTGCCAACAATTCCAAAGGGGGAGATTGTTGAGCAAGGTGCAGCAACAATATTGTCATTGTTGTCAACACGATCAGATAGATCTGTTGATGCAGTGGATAAGAAGTTCAAAAGCTATTCAGATGTAGAAGATAAGAGTTCAAAGGTTATTCAGAGTATGTACAATGATTTTCCAAGAAGACCGAAGTGGCCCATATGCAAAATATCAAAGAAAAAGACAAGTAAGAAAAGTGTCGCGATATCGCGACATATACAACAAGCAAGAAAAACTGTCATGATTTCGTGACATGTTGGAAGAGAAAAAGGCAAGAGGAAAAACTGTCATGATTTCGTGACATGTTGGAAGAGAGAGAAAAAGTAGGAAAAACTGTCACGATTTCGTGACATGTTGGAAGAGAAAAAGGCAAGTGGAAAAACTGTCGTGATTTCGCGACATGTTGGAAGAGAAAAAGGCAAGTGGAAAAAGTGTCACGATTTCGTGACATGTTGGAAGAGAAAGAGAAAGCAGGAAAAACTGTCACGATTTCGTGACATGTTGGAAGAGAAAAATGCAAGTGGAAAAAATGTCACGATTTCATGACATGTTGGAAGAAAAAGAGAAAGCAGGAAGAAGTGTCACGATTTCACGACAAGTTCGAAGAAAGAGAACAAGTAAGAAAAGTGTCGCGATTTCGCGACATGTCGCATTTTCGCGACTAAAATAGGAGAGAGAAAGTAAGTTGGAAAAGTGTCACGATTTCGCGACATGTCGCATTTTCGCGACTAAAATAGGAGAGAGAAAGTAAGTTGGAAAAGTGTCACGATTTCATGACATGTCACATTTTCGTGACTAAAATAGGAGAGAGAAAGCAAGTTTGAAAAGTGTCACGATATCGCGACATGTCACATTTTCGTGACAAAAGAAAGAGAGGAAGCGTACGAAAGCAGAACTGTCGTGATTTCATGACAAAATTAGAAAGCAAGACTTCAGAAGTAGAAGTGTCACAATTTCATGACAAAAGCAAAGAAGTAAAGTATGGAAGCAGAAGTGTCACGATTTTGTGACAAAAGCAGAGAAGAAGACTTCGAAGGCAGAAGTGTCACGATTTCACGACAAAAGCAAAGTCGAAGTCTATGGAAGCAGAAGTGTCGTGATATCATGACAAAAGAAAAGACGAAGTCTGCGAAGGCAAAAATGTCGTGATATCATGACAAAAGAATAGAGAAAGCGTACGGAGGCGAAAGTGTCATGATATCGCGACATGTATTTTTGCGGTCCGATGCAAAGAGAAAGAGCAAGGAGAAAAAGTGTCACGATATCGTGACATGTAGCATTTTCATGGTCCAATGCAAGGAGAAAGAGAGAGAAAGAAAAAGTGTCGCGATATCGCGACATGTGTTTTCGTGGCAACAGCAACAAAAGAAGCTACAGAGGCAAAAATGTCACGATTTCATGATAGGTCGTATGTGCGCAAGACAAGAAGAAGAACCCAACTAAAATGAGAAGTATGATAGTGGACCGACATCTCTACAACATTTACAAGGGCAGATATAGAGTGAATTCATGCAGCTAAAATATGAAGAGTGAACAAAAGTCAGTGCGACGGCTATAGGGACTGTTACCGAATGAAATCTTCAAGTAGTGGAATTACCAAATATCTTCATGAGTTGAAACCGACTAAGACTGATGACAGTCGACTAAGATTAGGGTTTACATTTGTTATGCAAGCCGACTAAGATTAGGGTTTTCATCATGAAAATATTGTTATAAAAGGAGGGTTGTTTGGAGAATTGTCAAGTTGTTGAATATGTCGTAGAATGCGTGTCAAAGTGTGAAATACGGTCATTGTGCGTAGAGAGCAAGTCGTGTCGAATCGTGCTAAGTGCAAAATTTGCAAATAGAGCAGAGAGCACAAAAGAGAAAATACGATCGTGAAGTTTGACTATAACAAAGTAGAGTGTGCAAAGCGTTTACACAGAGAGAATAGAGTGCACTGAGAACGCAAAGGTGAAGAATACCAATCAGGGTCTTGCAAAAGCAAAGGTATCTTACTATTAAACCTATAGATTTAAATTGAAGTCTAGGTTGGTGCTTGGCATTAGGGGTTGGTGCTCCTTCCAGTTGGCGCTGGTAAATCAGGGGTTGGTGCTCCTTCTAGTTGGTGCTGGTAAATTAGGGGTTGATGCTCCTTTCTGTTGGTATAGATAAATCAGGGGTTGGTGCTCCTTCCAGTGTGTGCTGGTAAATTGATTGTAAAGTTGGTTCTTTGCAAAGGCTGGATTTGGATGGTAGTCCAAGCAGTCAATTTTTGAGGAGTAGCCACATTGGTGAACCTCATTAAATCTTGTGTTGTGTGATGCTCTTTTGTTATACTTGTTGTATCTATTAATAAGTTTTAATTTCTGCAGTATTAAGAACTGTAAAGTTAAGTTTAAAGAGTTACACTGATTCACCCCCCCCCTCTCAGTGTCATTGTAAGACTAACAATTCAGCTAAAGGGAGTCATTTAGCCCATTGTATAGTATGTTCTAATGTAAATAAACAGAGGTATATTTCCAATACCTTGTTGATAATTTTAGTTTGGAGATCCGTTTGAAGGTAATAGGTTGAACTCATTTTGAATTGAGTGCCTTGCAACTTAAACAATTCCTGCTAAAAGTGACTAGTAAAAGTTGGATCCCTATATGATATAATAGATTTGAGTATTCCATGAAGGTAAAATATGGAGTCTAAAATATTTGGCCAATGATGGAGGATTTTTAGGGATGGGATAAGGAACATAAATGAGTATACTTTGTGATACGGTCCACCACCACTAGAATAACTGGTTTTCCTCCCAATTTGGGTAACCCTTCAATTAAATCTATAGAAATTGTAGACACACAAAACATGTCAAATTTGTAGCTATCTAAACTTGTTTTTCAATCAATTCATCAAAACCCCAATTTCTCAAATTTCCTCTAAATCTTTGTTAATTTCCTCAAAATATCAATTTCTCCTATTTTCCCTAATTCCTCTCAAAATCCCTAATTCTCTCTCTAATTTCTCTTAATTTTTCCTAAATTATTCTAATTTCCTCTACATCTCTCTAATCTCCTTTTATTTCCTTTAATTCCTCTATAATTTGTCTAATTCTTCCTAAATTCCCCTAATTCTACATCTAATCTCTTTTATTCCTCCTAATTAATTTCTAATTTCTCTAATTGCTCCTAATGCCTCTCTAATCCTCCCAATTCCTTCTAATTCTCTCCTAACCCTTCTAATTTCTTCTAAATTCCCCTAGTTCCTTCTTAACCTTATTTAATTCTTCCTAATCTCTCCCTAATCCTCTATCTTCTCTAATTATTCTTAATTTCCTCTAATTCTTCTTAAATTCTCCTAATCTCTCCTAAATTATCCTAATCCTCCCATTTTCTACATTTCCTATTTTCTTCCCCTAATCCCCCTCAAAACTCCCATAACTATTTTTAGCCCTCATTTCTCTAATAAAACCCTCAATTAAGACCTTTAACCATCCCCTAATCCCTTAATTCAATCCCAAGGTAAACAGGCATTAAATTCCCAAAATCCCAACAAAAATTCTAAAACTCCAAGTTAGTCCCCACAATCCCTAGGAGATCCCCTAGAATTCCCCACCATTAAATCCTCTCACACCTTTTCCCTCCACTTTTGGTTGAATTAAAAATTTCCCTAAAATTCCAAGTCAACTCCCCCTCATAAATCCACAGGTGCCTCCACCATCCACCTTGCATTTTAGGAATTAAAAATTCCTCTCCACTTTATCCCATGTGCAATTTTAAGGATTTTTATATTTCTTTGCTCTCCCTGAGGACCCCATTCCCTAATTTTAATTTATGATACTTGGGTGGGTGAGAATTCATGCTACCCAAGGCCAACCCTCTAATAAAATCCTCCAAATTTACCTTGGCCCTTGCACCTACCACCTTGGATGCCATGTCACTTCCACATCATCTCCACTTCACCTCCCCCTCCCCTTGTCAAAAGCCTATGAATACCTCTTCATTTCCTCTATTAACAACACTCCATTTTACAAGCCAAAAGGCTACCAAAATTTTTTCATCTATCTTAGTGCCCCTTTGTTTATGTCTAAACCCTTAAGGGTAAATATCCCCTTTGAGAGATTAAAACCATTCCAACAATGGAGTTCCTTGGAGCTACCCACTAATCTTTATCTTGTAGTTGGACACAAATCAAGAGACCAAACAACATTTGACTTTCACCCACAACTTCAAATCTCAATAGGATGGATCGCAAGAAGTCTCAAGACAACATTTACCTTAAAATTCCAAATGGCACCCCCTTGTCATTCACATCAAGCCAAATAACACCCCTACCATTTACACAGTCCCAAACAAAAGCCCCTTTCCAACTATAGTTTAACATCAGATAGAGAATCCAAATTAGTTGTAAAGAGGTAAGGTAGGTAAGATAGTTCTTCTTCCAAGGTTTTGTAAACCTTTTGTATATTTTTGTAACTTTTAATAAAGTTTTTGTAAAGTTTTGTATAAGCATTACTTTGAATCTTGGCCTAATCTCGAAAGGCCCAATTGATGCTACTAACTAGTTTTTATGGGTTTATGTGTAGGAACTTTGGAGTAGTTGCAAGCCTAGGGTGGTCTATCAAGCCAACAAGGAGCTTCCAAACCCACCCACCTTTGATTGTTGTAAAAGAAAAATTTGTGAAGGTGTCATTTGACTTGTTTATTGTATAAAATAATCTCCTCACTTCGAGGACATCATTTGTAAGCCCCTAGAGGGTATGTTGTAAAATAAAAAAGTTTATAAGAAATATTTATTCCACATATATGCATGGTGATCTTTTCTCTTACCACAAAAATATCTACCCATACTTGGTCTAGAATTGGCAAAAATTGAAGGGTTCCAAGGGAACACACAATTTCACCTTTCATTCATTGACACCTATCATATTTTTCCATAAAATTTTGAATATCCCATTTCATTTCCTTCCAAAATAAATTACACTTTATCCTTTCATAGGTTTAAAAAAACCCAAAATGTTCAATCATTGGTGATGAATGCATTTCCTACAAGATGAGTTCTCATATTTGTGATGTCTAGGAAATGGTAAGTTGATCATGATATCTCAAGTCCTGACCATACCAAGTATATCTGGTGCATGAATTGAGCTCTACTTAGAGTTTTTTTATCAAATTTTGCAAACTATAATCCTTGGTTGTTTCTTCTCTAATATGATTGATCCATTAAGGAAGTGGTATATATATGGCATTTAAAATTCCCTAATATTCATACTATTGGGATAATGCATCGAACACTACATTCTCCTTTCTTTTCTATAAGTGATTTTGTAATCATTGCCCAACAATTTATATACCCATATTTTTTATTTGAGTGTGGCTACCCTTTGTTCCTAGAAGTACTTAAGACTTCAATAGTTGGTTTTGATTGAAAAGTTATGCCTAATGAGATATGGTCGTAAATGATTACTAACATGTAAAATGGCTAGTATATCCTTTTCATAAGTAGATTTGCTCAAATTTTTACCTGAAAGTGCTCTACTGGTGAAGGCCAATGGTCTTTCTTATTGTATCAAAATTCCTCAATTCCATTGCTATAACCATCACTTTCAATTACAAAAGGTTTAGAAAAATTAGGCATTGCTAACACTAGGGTGATTTTCATAGCTTACTTTAATTCCTTGAAAGCTTTATCCATTGGTTCTGATCAAATAGAGGAATTGTTTCTCGAAATGGTTGTCAAGGAAACCACTATCTTTCCATAATTTTGTACAAATTTATAGTAATATCCAGTGAGTCCTAAAAATCCTCGAAGTCCCTTTAGGGTTTGAGGCTTTGGCCATTTTTGAATAGCCTAAATATTTTTTTTCTGGTAGTTTAAATTTATTTGGGTTTTTAACCTGATTACAACAACAACAAAAAATGTTGTAAATCCTTAAGGATACAATAGAAAATCCTTCCCCGAAGGATGCAAACTACATAAATCCTTAAACCTACCCACACAGCAAGTGGGACCAACACACACATAAGGAAAATAAGATAGGGCCATCCTACCCAAAACTAACCTCGTAGAACACAACACATGAGTTAAAATTTATAATCTGAAATAGGACCATCCTACCCAAGGCATCCTTACAACATGTGCACGAAGGATGGAGAAGAGGATCAGGGCCATCCCACCCAAACAACACATGCAATTAAAAATTAATACAGGGCTGACCCACCTAGAATAATTTAAAAATTAAAACATGTGATACAAGAAGAAAATAACACTTAAAGAAGAGAAAATTAAACAAAACAATCCCACCTAAAAGGATGGAGATATGAATGAAGGTCATCCCACCCACAACTAAAATTTAAAATTTAAAATTGAAATAATAGTGGGAAAAATGGAAATTTAGAAATAATTCCCACCTAAGGACGTCCTAAGATGAAGTTGTAGTCCAAAACCAAAATTCGGAAGGATAACACCAAAAAACTAGAACTAATTTACAAAAAACCACCTTTAACAGTAGGATGGAGAAGAGGATCCACCAAAAAATGAATATCCTATCCACGAAAGGGCAAGAAATAATCAAGGATGCCATAAAACCACCAAAAAAACACCCTGCATAGGCCTAGAAAGTAGAACAACAAACTGAGGATCTCCACAGGCCATGAAATCTCCTTGCAATGAGGTAAACTACTTAGAAACTAGGAGAAATGGTGGAAACCATATATGCAGAATCACAAACCATGAGAAAAATATGGGAGGGTCCCTAGGAACCCTAATAGAAAGAGTCTCAAGGGACTAAGCTACATGCATTAAGAATAAGTCCACCCCCAAGACCAAATATATGCAGTCAAAACCTAAAAATAGCCTCCAAAACTACCAATGAATAGCTTCAAGGATCTAGACAAGGAAACCCAATGGGATCTCAGTCGTAATAAAAGTAGAGGCTTCCTCCAAGACATAAAAAAATTGATCTCCCACCAAGAAAAACACAACCAGACACCCAAATATAAGCTCCATAGTAAGAAGCACAAGGATTTGTAGACCATAAGGATGTTGTGGAACTACTCATGAAGCACAACCCAAAGCCACGATGCACCACACTTGAATAACCTCTAAAACTTGGCACCAAATAGAAACCTACAAAAATCTTGGGACAAAACTAAGAGCACTAGGGAAATAATCCCTTAAGTAGCTCATAAATCCCAGGGAATGTCCCAAGAAAGATCCCAGGGGCATCCCAGAACGAAGGCACTAGAAAGAACCCCACCAAAAGGCATGAAAAGGGGTAAAAAAATGGAATGGTGACCTCCCACCCCAAGGATATCATCTACAACACTAGCCTACCAAGGAGAAAGTGTCAGGGAATTCCAAGGAACTGGGATAGGGCCAGGGAACTAGGACAAGACCAGGGAGGGGAAGCAGGGAAGTAGAACAGGACTTCCCAGGGAAGTCCCTTGCAATTTCCTCCTCACAAATTATAGCTTGAATATTTTTAGGATCTACTTTGATTTCATATTTGGTGATAAAGTGACCCAAATATTCTACTTTTTGCAACCCAAAAGAACATTTTGACCTCTTGGAATAAAAGTAATTATCAAACAAAATTTGTAGGGTCTGATCAAAATGTTGAAGATTCTCCTCCCAAGAACAAATTTAAACCAAAATATCATCAAAGAAGACTAGAATGATTTGCAAAGGGCCAAAAAAATGAGTTCATCATACTTTGAAAAGTGGAAGGTGCATTGGTCAAACCAAATGGTATAACCAAGAATTGATAGTGCTCTTCATAAGTCCTACAAGTAGTTTTAGTAATGTCTTCATCCTTGATTCAAATATAATATTATCTTGACCATAAATCTAATTCTGAGAAATATTGGGCATCATGCAACTCATTTAACAACTCATCAATCATTGAAATGGTAAATTTCTCTTTAATAGTTATTTTATTGAGTTCTCTAAAATCCACACATAAATTCCAAGACCCATTCTTTTTCTATACCAACAACAGTTGAGAAGAATAACGACTAATACTAGGGTGAAAAACTCGTGTAGCATGAAGTTCCTACACCATTTTCTTAATTTTTAATTTATAGACATATGGATACCTATAAAGGTAGATATTTGGATGAATGCTACCTATAATAATATAAATTGCATGGTCATGAGTATGATGAGATGATAGTCCTTTGGGTTCCTCAAAGACTATGGCATGTTTTTACAATAAAATTTGTAATACCTCTTTATGGTCCTTGTCTTCATCATTTGGATCTTGTATAGAAAATAATTAGGTCACAAATCCATGGGATAACTTTTTCAATAGGTTCTCCATCTTATAAGATGAAACAATTTGAGTAGCCCCAGCAGTCATGCCTTGTAATGTGTACTCAGTTTGTTGTTGGTTGAATTTCATCCATAGCTCAAATAAATCCAATAATACTAGACCCAACATCCTCAACCACTATGCTCCCAAAACATCACACCCATATAGGGATAAGGTAAACATATCCACCTTAATACCATATTCCCCTATTTCTATTTTTACATTTAGACACTTCCCTTTACAATGCAAAGTTCCTAAATCATGACTTCAAATGAGTTACATGTATTAATATAATAATTACCTTGTTTTTCCACCCTTGGGTCAATAAAATTGTGTGTGTTCCCAAAGTCAATAAGAATTATTACCCTTTGTCCCTTAAATTGGCCTACCACCTTCATGGTCTGGGGATTCGATATGTTTGCTAAGGAATTCACCAATTTGTTTGGTTGTGATTCTCTTGGAGTTTCTATTTTTTCTATGTATTCCTCTTCTTGGTGGTCCTCTTCCACCTCTATAGGCTCTATGGTTGTTGTATCAACCACATCAAGCAAATATAATTTTGGTGCACATATTTGTGTCCCAGGGATTTTTTTTGTCACAATTATAACATAGCCCTTAGGCTCATTTGGCATCCATCTCTTCTCGTGTTAAATTTTTTATGGTAAGATATTTATTGGGAGGATTTGATGTTGAATTGGATGAAAAATATGGCGAGGATAGGGAGAACATGGAGGTGCATCCTTGAGCCTTAATTTTATCTTATATCAATCTAGACATTGTTATTGCCTACTATAACATTTATGGCCTTAATATTTTAACTTCAACTTTAATTTCATCCTTCAAACCACTCATAAAATAACTTTGGAAGAATTTGAGACTCAAGCCAGTGGTATGATTGGCAAAATTTTCAAACTAGGCTTGATAGCCTCAAATAGTTGAATTTTGTTTGAGTTTAAAAAGGGCTCCTATAAAATCCTTGTACTCACTAGGACCAAATCAAGTGAGTATTTTTTGCTAAAATTCAAGTCAAGTAAGCTTGGGTTCTACCTTTTTGGGCCACTAAAACCATTATAGGGCATCTTATTCAAGATTGAAAGAGGTAATTGTGAGATATGTATGCTGAGGAACATTATGAAGACTTAAATACTACTCTACTAAATACAACAATACTTTTGGATCCTTTCCATGAAACTTTAGAAAGTCTAATTTGGGCACCTTAAACTCAATATTATTGTGGGCTTTGAGCTAGGATTCTTGCTCTAGATTTTTGGGTCCTTCACCCTTACAATCATAAGAACCAAATAAACCATATATATGAGTGTTACTAGTTAAACGACCTTCCAATTATATAAATTTTTCATTTAATTCATCCTTAATATTCTTCTATTCCCTTATCACATAGGTTAGGGAGTCATGTAAAGAATAGATTTCATCCCTTAACTTATTTAAACCATACCTTAATTGACCACCCAAATGCTCCCCCATGAAGATACTTGAGCAACAATTTTTCGGTCCATTTCTTGTGCCTTTTGTTTCTTTCTAGTGCCTATAGCCATACTATATGATTTTTGACCTTCTAAGGATACTTACTAAAAATAAAAATACTATTTTTGTAGTTACTATTTTTAATAATGATCCTAAAAAAGTGTTTGGGTGCTATCAATCAAAATGATCACCTCAAAAAGATGATCAAAATGAGCTAGGTCTCTAGATGATATTTTTTGACACCCTAGACTTTTTTCTATTCAAGTGATGTCTTAAAGTGTCATCTATTTTTCTCTTTGATTCTTGGTTCTCTCAAAAATTTAATTTTTGATCAACAACCACCTTAGTAGGCTTTGTAGTATATGTTATTGACAACTTTTTTATCTGACTAAGTAATTCATTATTTTTGAGGTTGTCTTGGTAGATTCTATTACTAACAATTGCCCTAATTATTATGATTCTCGGTTGTAACTAAAAACTACATAGTTAAACTTTGCCTTGATTTTTATTGACTATGGCCTTGGTTGCAATGATACCCAACTATTACTGATAGACCCTATCTTGACTATTACTTTCACCACTAGTTCTTTTGAATATTTTAGTTAAGTTAATTTTGTGATAGTGTAGTCTCTTCAATATGATCAATTTTGTGGTAGGGTTTTTGCATTTTAGGTTAAACATCCAACAAAATTAGGGTACTCTAGGCTAATTTTTATGCACTATCTATAGACCTTTGTTATACCATAGCAAAAAATGATGGATTTTGGGACTAATATTTTAGGCCACTACTCAAAGAGGATTCCATGCATACACTTGATCACACTACTTGCCTCTCTGATAGTATAGGAGGGTGATCTTCCCAAGTTCTATGCTTGATGTACTATAGATAGATTTATGATTGAAAATCTTCCTAGAGCTAAAGTTTTATCCTAATCATAGGTGGTCTCCCGATATACCCAAAGATAAATGGGAGATCAATTTTGTATACGGGTGTTGTTTGAGGCCTAGGTATTGGAGCATGATCTCCCCTCACTTCACTAGACGCTTTATAGGTAATCTAGCTTAGACAATAATGACAACTCCTTCATGATATTTTAAAATCCTTGGCATAGGGTTTCCAACCTATTAAACTAAAATAGAGGAAACAAATGGCTCAAAATTTTTTTAATATGATAATATACAAAAATTGAAAACACAAAAAATTTATACCTAACAATCGAAATGGTAGGGCAAGAACTGTTGAAGTTATAGAAAAACACGACTCTAGAAAGTGCTTTGATACCACTTTTTAATAACCTTCTAATTAAAATAATAACATCCACATAAATATTGTAATAAAAGCAAATATTGCAATATGAAATGGAAATACAATAATCTATATTAGTATTACAAAATCACAATATAGAATCATTGGCCTCTTTGAGGGGGGAATCTCCTTAACAAAAATTTGATTCAATTTGTAAAATGATACATCCATCTATGCCCCTCATATTTTTAAAGACTCTTCATAAACCTAAACCTAATTCTTAGGGGTTAAATTACATGTAGAATGCCACCCATGCTAGAATATTCTACCAAACAAAATAGTTACATCCTTTATAATAGTTATATTAAATGGCACCACTTTACTAGGAACTTTTAGAGCCACAAACTATTATAAAATATTACATAATATTATTAGGATGGGATACCTACATTAGAAAGGGGGTTATTACATAATATTGTTATGATGGGGTCTAAAAAAGTCACCATTCTTCCCTGGATTATAGTGAATTTTTATTGCAAATTTGGTGGCCCATAGGGGTATTTTGATTGCAAAAGATAATGAACTTAGAAAATAAGGCCTTATCTATTTGGCATAGAGTCATTCAAAGGTAGATTTATCAATGAACAAATGGCCAAACTAACTATTATAGTGGCTCTATTTGTAGAAAAATAAATCCAATATAATCCTTTTATAGCATTTTCTCTTGTAGTGGAAACACCTACTCACATTAAATTTCCCTCATGTAGATTGTTTCCCTCTCTTCTCGCTATATTTTTTCTTGACTTAGTTCTATATTATTTTTATTAGGATGATGCAATAAACTATTTTTCTCCTAAGTACTTGATTTGCATGATGGAAAGTACTTCTTCATGCTTAGGTAGATAAAAGGAATAATATTTCCATACTATGCATTAAATCCATAATATGTGGCTCTAAGGTTGTTATTCTTACCATTGATCAGATGATCTCTAGTTGCCTATATATATATATATATATATATATATATATATATATATATATATATATATATATATATATATATATATATATATATCCTAGGGGTCATCGTCTCTAAATACAAGCAGGTGGTTTGCATTCTTCTTAGGAGATCTCACTCATGTGATTTTAGTCTACCTATGTCATCCCATGAATTATCAAATGACTTACATCATTTGAGATTTGATCCAATGTTTGCTTATGATTTTTTTACAAAGCTCCTTTTTCATTCATCACATAAGCCACAAGTTAAATTACCTACATCCTTTGATCATTCATAGGCTCTAAGATCATTTTCTACCATTGCAAAACTATATACAATTATTCAAATATAAGTTAATATTATATATACATATTTGAGAGATCAAGGATAGCTCTTCAGATGAATCCCATTTACTAGAATTGGGAGAATATATCCCTCCATTATCTCAAGTTTTAAGGAATTTTGGTCCTTATAGGAAGCTACAATTATGGGCTACTCCAAAGTGCATTGAACTTGGTGTGATGACCTAGTTTTCTTTTGTTTTCATCCCATTTAAGTACCAGATCACCAAACTCAAGTTTTGATGTGTGGATTTCTTATCAAAACATATTTTAATCATTCCTTGATTCTTCAATAGCCACTCTCTAGTATCTCTCCTTACTTATTCAATATTAAGGAATTCTCCCATTCTTACAATCATGGCACCATTTTCCTAAAGTTCTAGTTGATGCAACAATTAGAGGGAACATAATTCTATAGGTATTGGTATTCTAGCTTCCTTGTCATATGCAAATGCATACAAAGAACATCCTAAATTTTTCTTTGGAGTGATGTGAATTATCCATAAATATCTTCTAATATGAAAGTTTCATTTCCATTGACTCTATTAGCCCATCCTTTTTAGGATTTGTAACAAAATTTTGTTTATTGATTTTTCAAAACCATTGCCCTATTGGTAGTAATTTGAAGAGGACTTCAAATAAATGCCATTTTGAAAGGTAAATTGAGTAATATAGGAGCTTGTGAATGCCTTGGAATCATCAGTAATTTTTGTACTAGGGACACTAAACCTAGTAATGTTATCCTCTAAGAGTTCTATGATTACTCATTTAGTGGCCTATTTTAGTGGGACTACTTCAACCCATCTAGTAAAGTAGTATGTAGTAGTGAGAATCCATTTATGACCCTCACTTGAAGGTGGATTTATCATTCCAATAAATTCTAATCCCCATTGGGAGAATGGTTTATTTGTGACTATGGATTTCAAGGTCATAGATGTGTACTTCTCCCTTACGGTGAAGAACTTGCATTTGTCACATTTCCTAACCCAATGATGGGAATCTATAAATAAACTTTTCTAATATTAATAACCAACTTTCATAATCTTATTTGTCATTGTATAAGCCTAAAAGTTCCTATTTGAGAATCCTTCATGGAATTCTTAAAGTAGAGGCTAATTTTATTCTCTCTTGATGAATTTGAGAAAAAATCTATCAAAACTTCTTCGAAATAGAACCCTTCCTATTAGTGTGTAATGGGTATTCTACAATATAAAATATCTCCTTTGAGATTTTTGGGATATATTTCTATTTACATGTACTCAATTGTTTGCTCAACCTAGTCTAGATCCTCTTTATCTTCACTAACCAAATATTTGCTCAAGTCAACTTCTTCTTTGACTACATATTTAGCCAATATCTAGTAGAGTGCTCTTCCTCGCACTAGTTTTGTAGGTTTAATTTCAACATCAAATTCTAAAATATTGGCAATCCATCTAGCTCTTTTCTCACTGATTTCACCACCTATTATATATTCTCTAAAAATTGGGTGAATAACATAAGTGATGATTTTATTATTTGATACCAAGTGTTTGAAATTCTTCAAACCCCTAACCAAAGCATATACTTGCTTTTCAAAAAAGGTATACTTCTCTTCATACCCATTTAGTGTTTCATTGAAAAAAACAATTGGGAACTCATGTTAATTCTTTTCCTTTTGTGTTAGCAAAGTTGTTATACTAAGCTCTCCTCCATATGCATAAATAATAAATTCCTTGTCAAAATTTAGGTTGACCAACACTAGAGCTTCTGCAATAACCTTTTTAATTTCTTCAAAATTTTGGTTTCCTTCTTTTGTCCATATAAATAGTTGGTCCATTAGCATATCATTGGTCTAACAATGGTTGCAAAGTCTATGATGAACCTTTTGAAAAATTTCTTAGGACCAAAAAAATATTTTGGGTCTTTCTTCTGTCATAATAGTGAAAGGATAGTAATGTATTTGACTTTATAAGGGTCTATGGAAATACCATTTTTTTATACAATGTGACCTAATAGTTCACCTTGAGGGACAAAAAATATACATTTTTAAGATTGAGGCATATTCTAAATTTCTGACATTGATGAAACACCTTTTCTAAGTGTTTCAAAATATCTTATTTTTATTTATAAAATATAATCAAATCATATAAGTAGATTGGTATCAATTTATTGATTAGATCTTGCAAAGAAATATCCATAGCTCTCTAAAATTTTGCTTTGGCATTAGATAACCCAAAAGGCATATGATGATATGTGAAGTTTTTCCACTTAGTGGTTAAGTTGTTTTACGTTTATTCTTATCCCTCACCCATATTTTATTGAAACTAAATAATCCATACAATAGTGAGAACCTTTTAGAGCCTACAATGGTTTAGAGAATCTAATCCATGAAAGGTAAATTATAATGGTCTTCTAGTGAAGCTTTGTTAAGATACTTGAAGTTAACACACAACTTGATTTTACCATTATTTTTCTTATAGGTACTAGGTTAGAGACCCAAGTAGTGTGCTTGAGTGGATATATAATCTTTGATTAAATCAATTTGCATAGTTCTTTCCACATAAGTGACTCAATTTTTGCATTGATCAACCTCTATTTTTGCCTTACAATATTTTCCTAGGTATTTATATCAATGGTACATTGTATGATCTCCTTATTGTAGCATTTAAGATCTTCATAAGTATAGGCCATTACTTTGCTATATTTTTGACATAAATAGACAAGGGATTTATTTTCTACCTCAGTAGCCACTTTGCCTATCTTCAATGCTTTTACTAGGACCACTTCTATCTACTAATAATCTTCCTTATCAATAGTGATTCCTTTCTTCCCTTTGAATATTTCATCAAGCCTAAATAGGGATTCTAATATGATTAATTCCTTTGGTTGTTTGTTTGATTTAACTAGATGATCTAAATCTCCATATATTTCTTTAATTTTTGGAGCTATTTCTTTAGCATACTCATTTTTTGTAGGAAATGAATGATATGTTTATCACTCTCAAATACTTGCCAATTTACCTCACTATGATGGATAGCTAGTTTGATTATCAACTTTATACATTATTGATTATGGATCAATTCATTGACCATATCAAATTGTGATTCAATCATTGTCATACAATCAACATCTAGATTTTGAACCCTTGGAAGTACTTTGAAGTTAATGGCATCAAAGGCTTCAATCAAGTTGTAGATACTATGCTTATAATACTTCATCAGTCTATTGTTTGAATAACACAATATTATATTGAGAGGGGGGGTGAACAGTCTAAGAGAAATTTTTAATTTTTTTTCCAAATCAATATTATGCAATGTATAGATAGCAATATCAACATCAGTAATCAAAATGATGCACAAATCACCACACACAATAAAGACACATATTTAACGCGGTTCACCCAAAGATGGCTACTTCCATGGAGAAAATGTTTATTCTAAATATTTCTCAAATAATCTCTTGGGAATCATTCCCAATTACAATTTTTATGGACCTCTATCCAAAGGAGATGTTGATCCCCTAAATCAGGTTTGTGGATATCTATCAACAAGAGAACTCCTTCTCCTATGCTCTGGTTGGTGATCCTTTAGAAGACTACTGCATCCACTGCAATGGCTTATGGATTTCTCTCCACTGAAGACTCTTGTACCCACTCAAAAGACCTGTCCTCACTGCCCTGGCTTATGGATCTCTATCCACTGGAGACTATTGTCCTCTCTACTCTGTCACCTCCAAAGCCTTGTCTCAAATTTGTACTAAACACAGTCCAGTCGATCTAGCACAAATATTTTCAACAAGTCCACTCAAATATGTACTAAACATAATCCAGTCGATCTAGCACAAATATTCTCAACAAGTCCACTCAAATTTGTACTAAACATAGTCCAATCGGTTTAGCACAAATCTTCTCAACAAGTCCACTCAAATATACACTAAACATAGTCCAATCAGTCTAGCACAAATTTTCTCAATAAGTCCACTCAAATATGCACTAAACATAGTCCAGCCGGTCTAGCACAAATCTGCTCAACAATTCCACTGAGAACTTGCTCAAATTTGCTTAACAAGTTCATACAAAACTTGCTCAACTCTACTCAACAGGTCCACTTAGAACCTACTCAAATATGCTCAACAAGATCACACATAACTTGTCCCAATTAGCTCAATAAGTCCTCTCTAGAACTTAACCAAATCTATATTGTAAGCTTCTACAAAAGCTCACACAAAATTAGTCCACAAGTATTGTCAAAGACTTACCTCAAATCTGCTTAACAAGTCCACACAGAACTTGTCCAATCTCATAGAAGCATAAAGAGAATTGTTAGAGACTCAATATGTTCTACTCTCAATGCACAATCACTTTCTCAAATTTCCCAGTCTTATATAAGCATGAAGATAATTGTTAGAGACTCAATATGTTCTATACTCAATGCTCAATTACTTTCTCAATTTTCTCAATCTCATAGAAGCATAAATATATTTTCTCCAAAATTTATTTTCTAGTAAGCAATCAATCAACTCAACCAAGAAATAATTTTCCCATACCTTTTTGCTTGACAAGGAGTTGATCTCACAAATCTGCCACACTCACAATTACTTCTTTGCCAATCTCAATAAGGGTTAGAAGATAATAATTTCCTCAACAAAAACACAATGCAAAATGATATCAAATTACACCTTATCACTCCAACTTAAATAGTATTCAATACCTTCACAATAATCTTCTTTAACACAAAAAACCCCTTATTAAAATTAAACAACACTCAAAAGTCTTAATCCTTCAATATGCCAATATAGTAATTTAAGACTTTATCAAAAATAATTAAAACCAAAATTTCCTTATTACTCAAAGTGATAATTTTCAACTACCACCACTATCCAACAAACATCCCTTTCTAAACAATTCCACTAACAACCCATATACCTCCAAACTTAGGCAAATAATAAAACATTTAATGTAAAATATTTACCTTACCTTCGAAGGGATTCAAACCCTCAATAATGCCCATGAAATACGCCTTGCCATGGCTCAAACAGCCACACAAGCTACACGCTCATTTTGATATGGAGGAAGCACCACGTGCTTCAAAATGTATCACGCTCTTTCCCCTTTGTAAAAATGTGCGCCTTTGTTGTATTGAACCAACACGCCTGCCAATGCACACTGCTACATTTCAAATGATCACTCCCTTGCCAAAAAATGTTTTACCACCTTCCCACTTACCACTAGGCCAAGCTACATAGTTTGGCTTCGACCATTCAACACCTTCCACTTTGTTTCTATTTGCAAGTAAATCAAACATGAAATTCGTAGTCCCTATTTCACGAGATCTTCTCTTTAAACAATTTGTATGCAAAATAATTGATCGAGCAAGGATAAGGTTCAATGCCCTTTGGCATAGGTATTTATATTAAATTCCTCCATGCTTTGTAAAACATTGGCACCTTTGAAGCTTTCATTACCATGAGACATCGGCGAAGATTAGAACCTTGATAAAGTGCTTTTAATATTTTAAATTCCAAGCCCATCTTTGTGTATTGTAAAATATTAAATATTTTACTTTGGGATTTTAACCAAATCACTTTAATAGTATAATATCAAACATTATAATATTATATCCTTTTAACCATTATAATATTATTGCTTCCTTCACATTGCATTCCATGGTGTAAATAATATTTATTTATAAAATTTAAATTCTCATTGAATTTAAATAATTTATAAAAAAAATTATATCTCTTTTTTAACTTTGCACTGAATCTCTTGACCTTTGACCTTCTTCCTAGATATCAAATAACAACTTTGAAAACTTTGTTCCTTGACTAAAAACCTTGATATTAATGTTGACTTCATTTCTTGACATCAATGACAACTTTAACTTTTAGGACTCAAAATGTCCAACATTGTTTTCCAAACATTGCAACCTTGCTTGCTTTCTTACCAATTTAGTATCACCAAAGACTTCAAGTAGTTTAATACCTCTCTTTTTTACCAATTGCATACGAAGTACTAGAGCTTCATTCTCATACACATTGTTTGAGTAATTAATCTAAAATGATATGCTTGTAATAAATTTTTACCCTTAGACAAAATCAAGCATACACCTACACTAGCTCCCTTTCTACTTATAGCACTATCAAAATGCAACTTCCATAAAATAGTGGGGCATTCTTATTTTCGTAGGATTTCATGGACAGGTAGATTTTCTTCTTGAATCAAATAGGTTCCCATTCAAGTTTGCTCACATACTTCATAGGAATATGAATTGCACATGTCAACATCCCCCTGACTTGTTTTATTATTTGGTACATAAGAATGAATTTCTTGAGCAGATGATTTTACCCTACATTATACTTTTCCTATGATATAAGGTTGATCTACATCTAATTTTTATTACAAGAACCCATTCTACATGATGAACATAGAGGGATTTTGGTGGAATCTTCATCCGAGTACTATATTGGTTACTTAGTAGCATATGTGTCCAGAGGTATCCTTCTATTTTGGTATTGAAATCTCTTGATAGATAGATACCAAAGGTAGTCAAAAGCTCAATAACTACTAAGTCCTAGTGAACAATCATATTTGGACATGTTTTTAACATCAAAAGGGATCCTTGATAAACTCAAATATCTAGATCATTATTTCATCTAGTTGAACCAGACCTTGATTAATAGGATCATAGATTAGCCCCAATGTATCTACTACACTTTTTGGATATGACCAAGGTAATCACTCTAGAATTCTTCAAACAATTATGAATCTATTTATAACCACATACTAGGCTAAAGTAGAATGACATTGGCTTTCTTTTGGTTACTTCAAGAATTGATACTTGAAGGACTGTAGGTGACCATCCAAATTTCTTTTCCATTTTAATGCCTCTTCTAAATGCTTCATATGTTTTGCCATAGTGATTACTTACTAGAGTGACACAACCATAGTAGTCTTCTTGAGATGTTCTACTACATTGAACGACTCTAGAACATACACCTTTTAAGGAGTAGTCGATGTCCATTGGGATTAGGTTATTTCTACCATAAGTGTTTTAGGGATATTTTCTTATATCAGAATGAGCTCTTGCTGATTGGATACTCTCTTTGGATGTATTGTTATCTCTTGTATTTGTATTATCATTGAAATTTCTTTATTGGGATATAATAACTACTCTTGTACCATGGGATTTATTTCAATGGTTCTTCCCTCTTCTTCTAATGCTTTCCTTCTAGACCTAGTCATATAATATGATTTTACTTGAGATATTGCAACTCTATTTTTATTAGACACAACATATATCTCCTCCTCATCCCATGTTACTAAATCTTGCGTAGGGGAATTAGCATCTATGCTTGGGAAAATTATTTTGATTGAATTTTGAGGTATTTGGGTTTGGGAAGTAGATAGTTGTCTTGGTTTCCTATTGGGATTCTAATAGACATTTGTAGGATCCTCGAATCCTTGATTTTAGCTGGGAAGAAGAGTTAGGGTTGCTTTGATACTCAATCTATTGTATCTTGAGGGTTGATACTTTGTTAGAAATTAATTTTAATAGATTCTTCATTACCTCAAACTTAGAATTATATATGATAGGAGATATTGGAGTAGGAAGGAGATTAGGGACTACAAGTAGAATTGGATTTTTCTAGAATATTGTTGGCTAAATGACTTGAGATGGTTGATATGGCAATCATACATCTATAAATAGAGGCATAGGGGGCTTAGGGGGTAGTCTTACTATCTATATTAGGTCATTTTTTATCTAAATGGATATACCATAAGCATATAGCAAAGAATTTCTTCCCTTGGCCTTTATCATCATAGATATTATTTAATATGAGGCCTTCAAATAATATATAAATGTCATACCTAGGAGGAGATGAATCTCATCAAGAATTTTGTCCTGCTTTGTGAAACTAAATGTTGAAATCTTCCATATATCTATTAGTGCTCTATTAATAGTTGTAAATTTATCCAAGAGAGACACACCATCTACCTTCTCTCTAAATATATCAACAAATAAGGTAGCAAGTTGGTACCAATTAATAATCAAATCCAACTAAAATGAGATATACCACTCATGTTCTTTACCTCTAAATAATTCCACTAATAATCTTAGAGCCACGTTCTACTCTACAACATTGTGAAGTGAAAATAGCCTAACCATGTGCTGTAAATGCTTGAATGGTGTGGTGAAGTCCTCACAATTAAAGTATGATAGATATTTCAATGTAGATTTTGGGATGTCATCCCATATTTTAGGTCAAGCAAAAGGTCATAATGGACCTCTATTATTTTATATAGGGAATCTTCTAGATAGTTGAGTAACCATGTTTTGGCCTTGGAATCTCCTTATTATTGGAATTATGTTAAGAGGGGGGACCAACACTTGTAGATTTGTAATATAAAGGATCTATTAGCAGGTCTTGCATTCATAAAATTTTAGGAATTTTTTCTTATGTGAATGTTGTATATGCTCTTTAAGGAGATAGATTGAGACTCACTAAAATCTCAATTGAAAATTATTTTGAATAGTTTCTTCTAGGTATTTATTTTCAATGAAGTCACCAAGTGATTTTTTATATGCTTCATTCAAGAAGATAGATAAATATATTCAACAAGATCTTAATCTAACATAGTTCTCTTGTTAGTGGGACTAGACTTATTAATTTAATTGAGTCACATTGGTAGTTCCATTAAACTATTATCATATTTAATTGTCATGACCACTTGTTATGAGGGAATGATAAACCTAACAATCATGCCTTACATGGAGTGACACACCATGTAACTTTGAGAGCATGAAAAGTAGCTTGATTAGATTTCCTCTAGGATATTTAACAAGGCTAGCTCCTTATAGGAAGCGATCTGCAATGCTACCTACTCTAATATAACCTATCCAACTTTTACACATAAAGAAAAAGGGAAAAGAAATAAAAACCATATGAAACAAGGATGACAAAAAGGAAAAAGGGTTCTAAGCTAACTAGGGGTAATGCACCAAGATAATTAGATTCTTCTACATTTTTGGGAATATGTTGAATATTTTCCATGTTATTCTAGTGGGGTTAACTTTAAAAGGTACTAGACACTCTCTGTATATCCTCATTAGGGTTTGGGTTTGGGCGAGACCCCAAGCAAGGGTTTTGGGGTGGTAGCCCCCAAAAAGTGGGGGTCCCAAGGTAGTAGCCCTTGATGAAATTTTTAGGGTTTCTTAAGCTATTTTTAGATCCATATGGGTTTTTTAGGGTTAAATATTTGAACCCATAGTGTTTTACCCATGGTATTGTAAAATTTGTTCTTATGCTATTGTTATTTAATTGCACTTGCATCAAGGTTTGAAGAGAGATGAAAGATGAACATTATTGTATTGGAGATGGTTAATTTTATACAATAAGGAGACTTGTATGTGCTAGGTCTTTTCCCGTAAGGGTTTTCTAGGTGAAATACTATGTTATGTGTGTACCTATTATATTTTTTTTCGTTTGATTCTATATTTACTATTTTTCTAGATTTAGTTTATCATGGCCTTTTTTATCTTCATTTGGTATCAAAGCTAGAAATTAGATTTGTTTGAAGAGTAAAGGTTTCAACCCTGTGATAAATTAGTTCTTCAATGGGAGTCATAAACAAAAGAATCTAGGCAAAGAAAAATGACAGGAAGCACATGGGTAGAGATTAAAAAATTTAATGAATACAATTTTGAGTTATGGAAACTCAAGATGGAGGATTTGTTGGTTGATAGAGATCAATGGATTGTAGTCTCGAGAATAAAACCAAAATCAATGACAAATAAGGATTGGCTAAAAATCGATAGGAAGGCAAGGAAATCTATTAGATTGTACTTATCTGATTTGGTATTGTTGAATGTATTGACAAAGACCATGACAAAGTTGTTATGGGATAAGCTGAGAAATTTATATCAAATAAAGTCACTAGTAAATAAACTCTTTCTTCGAAATAAGTTGTATTCACTTTGGATGAATGATGGTGACTTTGTGGTTAAAAGCATTTGTGGTATGTAAATTAAAATCTATTGAATTAAAAATGGAAGAAGAAGAAAAGTGTATTACTTTACTTTATTCATTACTTGATTCATGGGATAACCTAGTTATGCCTATCACCAATTCTACTTCTACATTAAAAGTAGAGGATATAGTAGTAAAATTGTTATCTAAGGAAATAAGATAGAAATATTCTAAGGATTATCATCAGAAGTATGCCTTGGTTGTGAGAGGTCATTCTCAAGAAAGAAGCAAAAATAAATTAGGAGAAAGGAAATCAAGATCTAGGGGTAAATTTGTTGCTCCAAAAAAGATGAAATGCTGGAAGTGTGGTAAAATAGGGCATTATAAAAGATATTGTAGATCTAAAAAGGTTGATAATAGCCTATCATATAATGAAGGAATTTTTGTAGAAACAAAGACCACAAATGAAGGTTTAGGGGACTTATTATTAGCTACAACGTGCTCAAGTGAATGCCATGACTCATGGTTGATTGACTTGGGTGCTTACTTTTATATTAATCCTCATAGGAAGGGGTTCTATAAAAATGAAAAGATAAATGGAGGTGAAGTTATCTTAGGAGACAATTTGACATATAATATAATAGGTCGAGGAAGAGTCAAGTTGAGGTTAAAATATGGAATAATTAGAACCCTTCTTGGTGTGTTGCATATTTTAGGCTTGGTAAGGAGTATGATATTTATGAGTAAGATGAATTATATGAGTGTTACTATGGTATTCAATAAGGATAGTTGCAATATGATTCATGGAGTCTTGGTGTTGGCAAGGGGAGTTCATACAAGAACTTTGTTCAAACTTGAGGCTAGCACTATAAGTATTTATTGCAATAACTCTTTAGTTGTAGAGGAGAATAATATGGTAGAAATGGCTTTGAGTATTCTTGTAGCAAAGATAATGTTGTGGCATCAATGCATGGGGTATATTGGTGAGAAATTCCTTCAAACATTAAAAATGTAGAATGGATAGAAAGGTAGAAAACAACTCTGTAAACTCCACAACATAATGAATTTGTAGAATGGATGAATAGGATATTGATGGATAAGGCTAGAAGTATGCTAAGTGGTGTAGGGTTAGAAGGTAAATTATAGGAAGAAGTCATTTTAGCTACTTGTTACCTCATCAATAGATCTCCTACCTTAGCTTTTGTGGACAAGAATCCATAGGAAGTGTGGACTGGTAAGAAACCCTCTCTCAATCATATAAGGGTTTTTGGTTGTGATGCTTATATGTATGTCACAAAAGAGAAAATGGTTAAGGTAAACTATAAATATAAAAAATGTATATTTATGGGTTATAGTATTGGTGTTAAAGGATATAAGTTGTGGAACCCAAAAACATAAAAGTTTGTTTATAGTCGTAGTGTGATCTTTAGATAAATAAAAGGGGTTTTGAAATAGGAATTGCAACCAAGCAAAGAACCTGAAATAGTTCAAGTAAATTTAGAACAAGAGGAATAACTTATGGTAGAACCTAATGCTATAGAAGTAGATGAACTACAAAGAGATTCTGAAGAGGAAAATTTAGAGGAAGAAGGTGATGAGGAAGCTAAAAATGTAGAACCTAGAACTCCAAGTTTGAGGAGATCAGATCGAGTGAGAAGACTCCTAGAAAGGTATAGCCCTTCAAATATTTGTTCTACATTTAATATATCAGTTATTGATGAAGAATCCAAGACTGTAAAGGAGGCACTTCAGTCAAATAAAACTATCTTCTAAAAGGTCTATGGAGGAAGAAATGAAGTCCTAAAATAAAAATAAGATGTGGGACTCGGTGAAATTATCCCTAGAAGAAAACTTGTTGGTTATAAGTGGGTATCAAGAAGTACAATGTAGAAGGAAATTTGTAGAAGTACAAGGCCCGCTTGGTAGAAAAAGTATTTCCTCAAGTTGTGGGAATTGAATTTTCTGTGATTTTTTCTCCTATGGCTAAAATAACTTCAATTAGATTTTTGTTGGCTATTTATGTTGCTTTTGATCTTAAAATAGAACATATGGATGTAAGGACAACACTTCTATATGTCACAACCAAAATTCTTTAGGGTAAAAGGTAAGGAGGACTTGGTATGCAAGTTGAAAAGGTCTCTTTACGACTTAAAGCAATCTCAAAAAATGTGGAACCAAAAATTTGATAAGTTTTTTTTGACACTTAGGCTTGGAAAAAGTAAAGCAAATCCATGTGTGTATTTTAAACAAGAAGTTGAAAAAATTATTATAATTGTTTTGTATTTGGATGATATGTTGTTAACTGGTAATAATAAGGAGATGATCAAGTTACTAAAATCTTAGTTATCTTCTAAATTTGACATGAAGGATATGGGTGCTACAAAATTTATTTTGGGTATGGAAATGACAAGGGATCGTGAAAATAGAAATTATGGTGAAATCAAAGGAAATATGTTAATTTGATACTACAGAGGTTTAGGATGCATGATTGTAAACTAGTATGTACTTCATATCCTATTGGTCAAAAGTTATTTGTTGAATAGTGTCCTAAAATAAATGAGGAAATTGAATAAATGCATCATGTTCCTTATGCTAGCATTGTTGGTAGTTTGATGTATGCAATGGTCTATACTAGACCTGATATTGCACATGTAATGGGAGTAGTTAGCAGATATATATCTAATCCAGGAAAGGAACATTGGACTATTGTGAATAGGATCTTAAAATACTTGTGTGGAACTTCAGACTATACTATCTATTACCAAGGAAAATATGGAGATAGTAATATTTTAAATTTATAAGGTTTTGTGGATATTGACTAGGCTAGAGATCTGGACAAGAGAATATCCATGAGTGCTTGTGTTTAGACTATTTATAGGGATAGTAATTTGGATGAGTAAAAATCAATCAGTGGTTGCTTTATCCATAACAAAGGTAAAGTACATTGTAGCAATTCATACCTATAAATAATTAGTGTGGCTATAGAGGTTGTGTTCAATATTTGGTCTTAAGTAGAAGGTTGTGAGAATTAATAGTGATATTTAGAGTGTAATATTTTTTGCCAACAATCCTGGTTTTCATGATCAGTCAAAACAAATTGAAATCAAGTACCATTTTTTGAGAGATATGGTTGAAGGGAATTGGGTGATGCTGGAGAAAGTTGGTATAGAGAATAATGTTGTTGATTCATTAAAAAAGGCTATACCTACTCTCTTGGTGTAAGATCTATGGGCATGGTTGCCCTTGATAGTTGACAATGGTAGTTTTTGGCCCTTGAGGAAAGTATTCAACAAGTGGGAGAATGTTGGAAATATGTTGAATATTTTCCATGTTATTTTGGTGGGGATAACTTTAAAAGGTCTTGGACATTATTTGTGTATATTTATCGAGGTTCGGGGATGGTAGCCCTCAAAAAGTGGGGGTCCAGGGATGGTAGCCCTGGATAGAATTTTTAGGGTTTCTTAAGCTATTTTAGATCCATATGGGCTATTTAGGGTTAAATATTTGAACCCAAGGTTTTTTACCCATGGTATTGTAAAATATGTTCTTGTGTTGTTGTTATTTATCTGCACTTACAAAAGGGTTTGAAGAGAGATGAGAGATGAACATTATTGTAATGTAGACAGTTAAGTTTATACAATAAGGATACATTTATGTGTTGGGTTTTTTCCCATAAGGATTTCCTAGGGGAAATAGTGTTATGTGTGTATATGTTATCTTCTTATTTTTTCCTTTGATTCTGTATTTATTGTTTTTCTAGATTTAGTTTATTGGGGCCGTTTTGCTCTTGATGCATAACAATGAGATTAAATGAACACATTAATCATTTGTAGATAATGCACAAGGAACATATTCTCTTCTCAATATGAACAATTAAGCACAAGCATATACAAGAAATGGGATAAAAAAGTATGTAGTCATGATTCTTTAATATTTATACATGCACATATAAACAAGAAACAAGATGGAAATAGTCAGATTCTTATTTATATATAAGTATTTCTATGTATAAAAATGAATACAATTATGCTAGAAGAAAGGGCTCAAAAGCTTTCCCATAAAATGACCTAGGGCTCCTATTCAAAATATTATACAAAATAAAATGAAAGGAGAGTTACATACAAGGCCTTGTAATAGGCTTGAATAAGCAACCAACCAATGCTTTACAATGCCTAAACAATCACTATTTATAGATAAAAATGGGAATATTTTCCTTTTAAAAATTGTGTAAGAATTAGATATGACTTTCTACTACTTTTCTTGATCTAGTCAACATTATGTCATTTTAGCCCTTTGAGGTCTCTAGATATAGAATCATAAATTTTGAGCCTTTGTATGCTCAACTACTATTGATATTTTCAATTTCCACCCTAGGAATCCTGAATCTAAACACAGGAACCCATTGTCATAAATGTTGTTAGACTTAGGGTGTTGTTGTGGCTGCCATATTTCTACCTTCAATAGGTCAACCACTCTCCTTAGATTTCTTAAGCCAAATTGGTGCCAATAGGTGATCTTAGGTCCTTTTAGTAATTGCTCATTGGTCCAATTCACATTCCTTTTGGGATATTATGCACCAACATTAAATTCTTGGGGATCACTAGTTAAACAATTTGATCTTCCTCTTTTTTATCAATTTTCCATGTCATACCACCTTTTCTTGTTGGCCATTTTTGCATTATTTATGCCCTATTTTATTGGAATCTTCTGCCCTCTTCATAGCTTCCTTTATTTTTGAAACAACATGGATCATTGATATTTAATTAGAGGGTCTTCAAAACCTTTCTTCTCTTTCTTCATCGAACTTTTATAAAACCTCTATGGCCAAGCTAGATTTTTGTCAGGAGGTCCATAGAAATATTTTCTCTTACTTTCTTGTCAAACTTTTTTGGATGGTATAAACTTTGAAATTTTTTACTTCATTCAAACTTTGAAACTTTTGTAACTTGTGAACCAACCCTTGAAACTTTTCTTCATTGTCCTTCTTTAGAATTTAATCAACTTTCAATCTTTGAAAGTTTTGCTCCTCTTATGCCCTTTGAAATTATTTTTGTCACTTTTTGAATTTTAAAACTTTGGATATAGTATGGGAGCTATCAAAATTTTTATCCTATAATTTTAGTTGAAACTTTTGAAAAGTGGCACTAGCCTTTGATATAAAACATTTTCCATATTTGTTCGACATCTCTCTCTCTCTCTCTCTCTTCCTTTCACCTTCATAATTTTCTATTCATCACCTTCCATTAGAAAATTCCAAAACTCTATATTTTGTATGAACATTTCTAGGAGTGGCATGAACCATTAGTCATGATATTTTAATGGTTTATAGGGATTTTCATTTAAATTTATCCAATATACCTCTTACAACTCTATCATCCACTAATTTTTGAGCTCCTCTTGGTGGAAACATTGGTGCAAAGAAGCTTAACCAATTGTATCCTTGACTAAATATAAAAGAGCTATCTATGGTAGGGATTTTTTGGACAATAAAGCATTGCTATTAGATGTTTTGTGGGGTTTCTACATGATGAGTTATTTTGAGTCCCTATCTATCTCCCATAGTTGTTGAATTATTCTCACCCATATCTTCTAATGAATGTGTTTTGTGCAAGTGGTAGAGATATGATGGATGAGTGGTCAAGAGCCACGAACCCAAACAAATATGGATGATAATTGGGTTTGTAATCTCACCTATATAGAAAAAGAGCAAACCCACAATTGTTATTTGGGTGGAACTTTTTCCAATGGTAGAGTCATTTTACTTATTGTTGAAATGGCTTATGAGCTTCTACCAATGGAAGAGTTTGATTTAGTTATTATTGAAAAGGCTATAAGGGATTATTATGAGCTGCTAACTATTAAGATCTTATAATTAGCATGGCTCCATAACTACAAGGGTTTTACACTTGCTTTTAGCCTTTAGTTATGATTCCTAGTGGTTTATTAACATAAACTATTTGATAGGTGATAGAGTTCTAAGAGATTTTCATTTTACATCTAACTCCAAATCACACTAGTCAAAGTCACCCTTCCTGGATGGATTGTAGTAAGTTTTCACTATAGGTATAACTTTAGATCTTTGCTTATAAATTTCTCTTATTGTAAGACCATCTTTACCTTGGTCTATTTATCATTGTGGAATTCAATTTTGGTTGACCTATGTATGCCAAAACAATTTGATAAAGGATAAAAGCTTAAAAGACATGTAGATCACAAATTTTGAGCTTAAATTATTTATATTTTCATACATTAAGCATGCAACATAATGCTGGTAACTTGATGGAATTAGACATGGGTAAAGAAACCTAGGTAAAATGACTTTTAATGAGTAGATTACTTTTTAATAGTTGTGGTTCAACCATATGTAGAACTAAATATAATAAGACATTCAAATTTAGATCAAGTATTGAATGACTCATACCACCCTTTTCATGAACCAATAATGTTGTTTTGCATATTTTTAACTTAAATTTACTTAGTTATAAGCATTTGCCTTATTTATCTCATGTTATTTTTAATGAATCACTAGAAATTTATGAAATTATTCATGCTTGATGTGCACATTTTTTGAAATCCTCAAGAGATTTGATATGCAAAATCTTTATCATTGTCTTATGTAAAAATATTTATAATTTCACTTGAGGATATTTAACATCATTTAGGTAGATCATTTCTCATAATTGTTGTTCATCTATTTATCAAAATTATTGTTAAACATCTTAAAATGTTTAGTTATTGAAATTATCCTTATAAATAAGATATTAACTTAACACACAAATAGGTAGTCCACTACAATTGAATAAACTTAATGTTATTAGTAAAGTATATTGGTTATTTCATAGAAAGACATAAGAAAACATTTGTATCTAATATTTTTCCATGCATTCTTGAAGGATCAACAAGTTTCTCTTCCAAATATATTATGCAACTCAAAATTTCAAGTGGTGGAGTTATCATCTATGGTAGGCATTATGTTGTTATGCAACTTGTTGTTCTAAAACCAAATATCCATAAATACGAAAGGTTGCAAATATTTTTGGTTGAGACTGAGGGTTCTAATTTTTTGGTGAGGATTATGTCCTTTGCGTGGAGTTTGTGTTTCGGGGTTTTGCATTTTGGAGTATTGTAGATAATTTTTAGAGAAGGAGGAGGTTGAAATATTGGGATTTTTGCAAAACAAATTTAGGGTTGAAAGAGTGGTGTTTGTGCAAAAAATATCTAAGGATAATTTTTAAATGAGGAGGTTGAAATATTAGGGTTTGCACAATGGGAAATTTGTATAAAGTGACCATTAGGTTGAATTGAGAGTGTGGAGGTTTTAGTAAGTGATCAGTAGGGAGTTACAGCAGGAAATATTGATGTAGGGTTTTCGGGTGAACATCAAGGGGAAGGTTCCAAACAAGGATTGAAACCCAAAAATTTCAAATGGGGGACCCATCCTCCATCAGAATGGAATCACCAAAGTGCTAGGGGAAAATTTGAGTCCATTGAGAGGGGTCGTCAGGATAAAGGGAATCATATGAACCTGGCCTTATATTTTTCCAAGGTGGTGGTAAGGTCATGTATGGGGATAGGAAGTAGGTTCAATATGATTTATTCTCAAAAAATCATAAATTGTGGATCTCCAATGATATCATCAGGAGAAATAACAGAGAAAGTTCTTGGGATATGATTGGAAATTTCTAGGGTAGTAAGCCAAAGTTGGAGTCTATTCAAAAATGGGCCTTGACTAAATGGAAACCACTGGGTTCTATATACATTGCAACACTCCCCAGGTCTTTTTTCTTATCAAACTCAATTGCAAGGAAGACTCCAAGCAAATTTTAAAAGGAGGGTCATGGTTTTTTGGTAGGAGTGACCTATTTCTTCGTAAGTGGAGTACAAATTTCAGCCCATACACTCAAAAATCCAACCTTCTCCCTATTTGGATTAGATTTCTAGGTCTTCCTATGCATTACTAGTATTTTTATGTGTTGAAATGAATCGCCAGAGATATTGTGGAGTTGGTTTCCCTAGATGCAGCTACAATGTCTAAATCTCAGATGAACTATGCGAGATTGTGCATCTTGACCAACATTGAAGCGGAGCTGCCAGACTCATTAGAGCTCATCTTTGAGTTGGGCTCTTGGATTAAGTCAATGGAGTATGATAACAGGCCTTCCCAATATCATTTGTGTGGTATCATATGTCATAATCAAAATATTTGTCATTCCTAGAAGGCCCCGACTACTCCTAGAAGGAAAATACATGGTAAAGAATTTTGGATAAAAGAATGCCCTCTTTGGAGAAAAAAGCAGAAGTTAACCCCCCTTATCCTGGATTAGAAGGTGAGAAAGCTCCTCTTTATTCTTTGAGGATGTCCTTACCCTAGGTTTTATGTGTGGAGATCATCCCTTTGATAGAGGTAGGCTTGGGTGAAAATAGGGAGTCATCCCAGGTGATGGTGGATCTATCTAAATATGGGGAACCTCCTCATTGGTGTCTAGTTAGACTAAATTCAAAGAGCCTCTTCAAGCAGAGATGAACTAGTTTGAGGATGGGAAGCCCCATCAAGAGGAGACTGGACAGGTTAAGAATGGGGAACCTCCCCCACTCTCCCCACTAAGTCTTGCAATATACTTAAGGGGTAGTCCTAAGGAGGTTTTGCAGAGTTTAGCTTTGGAACCAATTCAAAAGGAGGGCACCAGGACTCCTGACACAAATACCAATCGTTGCCTTCTCTAGAGGAGGTAAGCTATAAAGATTTGGTTTTGTTAAATTCTAGTGAAAGTTTAGCTATTAAGAGCCAAACTGCAATAAATTTTACTCTCTATTTCGAAGAAACCCCCCTCTTCCAATCTTATCATAAATAGTTATCATGGCCCCAAAACCAGGAACCACCATAAAAAAGTGGATGTTGGGGCTACGAAAAATGTGGGTAAACCATCAAATAAATATTTAAGGAAAAGGGAAGCAAATTTTGAAATATCCAATGGTTTTCAGACATAATTGAAGGTTGACAATAGTATTGAATCAGGATGCAAACAATTGAAGCAAGAAACCTTTAGTCAATCCTCACAGTCATTCATGTCTAAAAATAAATCTACAACCCACAAATGAAGTTTCTTTTTTGGAACATCAAAGGATTGAATGGATCCTCAAAAATGTGGTTACTATCCTCTCTCAGAAAGGACTACTCCCCAGACATAATTTTCATACAAGAATCCAATATTGAGAGTAAAAACATTGATTCAGTAAGAAATTACATCTAGAAGAATTATGGATTTGCTACAAGCTCGACTGATGGATCTTCTCTTATTCTGAGTGAGTTATCCATTTATTATTTTTTGTAATTCAACTAACCAGAGATGGGTCATGTCAAATATTTATGCTCTGAACTCTGGCCCTAGCAAGAAATTTTTTGGTCCTCACTTCTGCAAATGAGAGAAGGATTCAAAGATGAGACTTGGGTTTTAGTAGGTGACTTGAAATATGCCCGTTTCACCTAGAGAAATCATTGAATTAGGGAGCAACTTATTTTGACCAAGCTGGACAGAGTGATTCTTTCAAAGTAGAGCCTCCCATTTTTTGGTGATGTTATTTTGAATGCTTTGTCGAATATAGGGTCTGATCACAATCCCTTATGGATGGAATCCCCTCAACAAGGAAAGTTCTTCCCCAGATCATTTTCCTTTGAAGCTATGTGGTGCTCCCGCTCAGTCTTAGAAATAAGGATCAAAGACTAGTGGGCAGAATCTATCCCAAGTGTCGAACTGCTAAAAATAGCAAAAAAACTCAAGTTAGTAAAATGGAGACTTCAACGCTAGAATAAAGAGGTTTTTGGAGATATATTTGTCAAGAAGTAATATTTAAAAAATCAACTCACAAACCTGAATGCAAAAAATGAAAATGGAGGTTTCTTGAGTGAGATAAGATCTAATGAGAAGAATCTAGTTTCAGAACTTCATAACACCCTTGGTAGGGAGGAAACTTTATGGAGACAAAAATCTCGTGCCCTCTAGCTTAAATAGGGCAATAAGAACACCAAATTCTTTCATATCTCAACTTTGAGATGCATGAGTGCAAATCATATCCATGATATGGACAGGGATTATGGGATCAAATATGTGGATATACTGGATATCATAACCAAGCCAACTTCATACTTCAATTCCTTATTATGTTCTAAATATAGAAGATATTTTGGGGGTAAAAAATTTCTACTTCAAGCTATTCCTAGGCTTGTAATGTAGGATATGAATGAGTTCCTTGAAGCACCCTTTAAATATGAATAAATAAGAGAGATCACCTTTGCTATGGTTGAGCTAAAAGTGTCGGGTCCATATGGTTTCCCTCCATTATTTTCCCAAAAAAATTGGCATATAGTTGGGAAGGAAGTTTACGATGCGATGAGGGAAGCTCAGTGTTCTAATTCATTTTTGTATGGGGTGAACTCCACATTTCTAGTTCTCATACCTAAATCTTCTAAAGCCAACAACTTTGGAGAGTTTCGGCCTATCAGCCTCTGTAATACTATACAAAATTTTCTCCAAAAACTTGGATAATAGGTTGAATACATTCATGCCCTTGTTTATTGACAAAGATCGGAGCGGTTTCGTACCAAGTAAATAAATTTTATATGGGGTTGTGGTTGTGCATGAAATCCTCCATTAAACACAGAAAAGTGGAATACCAGGAATTTTCTTAAGTTAGATATGAACAAAGCTTACAATTGTGTATCTTGGGATTTCCTGTTTGTGGTGCTCGACAAATTCAATTTTAGTCATAGTTGAGTCGAGTTGATTAAGACTTGTGTCTCATCAGAAAACATTTTTGTGTTAGTCAATGGGGCCCCATATGGGTACTTCCAAAGCCTTAGGGGGCTTCACCAAGGAGACCCGCTCTCCCCTTACCTCTTTATTCTCATGGTTGAGGCATTAGGGAGATCCTTTTCTCATAATTTTATGATTAAAGATATCAATCCAACCCTTTCCTTAGACTCGCTCTCCCACCACCAGTTCATGGATGGCACACTCTTGTCACTCATTGCCTCTATTTTCCAAGCCATAGAGATAGTCCATTTTGTCTACCTATGAAAATTTTTATGGTCAAAGAATCAATTTTTATAAAATCCTATTATTTTTTTTGAATACCCCCTAATCTCGACAGAAAAATATTATAGATATCCTTGGTTATAGATTTTTTGACTTCCCTGCCACCTATTTGGGCGTGCCTCTTTTCATTGGAAGAATGAAGGAGTGTTTGTGGGACCTGGTGATCGAACGGATGCAGTGACATCTTGCTAGTTAGAAAGGGGCTTTACTCAGCCAAGCAAGTAGAATTCTTTTGGTCATAATTGTCTTAAAAGCACTTCAGTATATTTTATGTCTATTTTTAAATTGCCTGTGAAATTTTCAACCAAATTAGAGAGGATTCAAAAGACCTTTCTATGGATAGGACCTCAATATCACAAGAAGTTCCACTTTATCTCTTGGAACCAAGCTTGTACGAGGAAATAAAAAAGTGTGTTAGGCTTGCGCAACATCTGTTTGATTAATGAAGCCTTAATCATTAAGCAAGGCTAGAAAATTTTGATCAATCATAATTTTGACTGGGTAAAAATCATCACAACTAAGTATTTGATCCACTTAGAGATTTTGCTCACTGATCCCCTTCCCCAAGAGGGGTCCACCATCTGGTAGAGTGTGAGTAAATTCAGATCAGATTTAGCTCTTAGTGCTTGGTGGATTGTGGGGAATGGTAAATCCATTGACTTTTGGCAGGATTTATGGCTCCTTGAGCACCCACTAATCCAGGATACCAACCTATCATCGATAAAACCTCTTACCTACAGACTTGGATGATCTAAAGTAGAGTATTTTATTACAAGTGTGGGAGGTAGGAGAATCTAGAAATCAGTCCCTACCTCTAACTATAGTAGGGAGGAAGCTAACACTTGGGTTGCCATCTCAAATTTACTCAAGCTCCAGGTTTTGAAAACTCATGAAACCAAGGATTATCTCATTTGGAAAGGAGAAAGTGAGGGCTCATTTTCAGTCAAGTCAACCTACCTCTTCATCGACTCTAACTCTCCTCAATGGTATTTGCCTGGTAAATTTTGGATGAAGAATCTGATCCCAAAAGTAAATATATTTTATTAGTTGGCCATACATAATAGATATCTCACTTTTGAGAATCTTCATAGGAGGGGTATGTGTTTACCCAATATGTGTTATCTCTACGAGGTTGCTAAAGAATCGTGCATCCACCTATTTTTCCATTGTCCCTTCTCCGCTACAGTGGTAGCCCATGTTTTTTCATACCTAGGAGTTCATTGGGTCTTGCCAAATTCTATTTTAGAGGTTTGTTTGTAGTGGACTTCACCTTTTAAATCTCCTCGCTTGATTAAATTCTAGATCTTCTTGCTTCCCCATTTATTTTGGAGTATTTGGTGGGAGCGTAATCAAAGAGCCTTCAAGAACTCAAAGCATGATCCTAAATCTATTTTTAGTAGAGTGATTGGGGTGTCTGTGGAGAATGTGACCTCTTGTTTCTCGGATCTACATGGTGGACTCCTTGATGAAGCCTCGGTAGAGCTCAAGCTTGGTTTTCCTTAGCAAACTATGTCTAATGACCCGCCTCCTCCCTCTTTGAGAACCTTGGATATTTGGTCCCCTCTCCCTATAGGTTGGGTTAAACTCAACTTCGTTGGTGCTTCTAAGGGGAACCCAGGTCTTGTTGTAGTAGGTGGTGTACTTAGAAATGATAAAGGGGATCTTCTAGGTGCCTTTGCCAAAAATATTTCAATCTAGACCTCCCATTTTGCAAAATCCAGAGCACTCCTTCAAGGCCTCTTATTGGTGTAATCCTTAGGTTTTAATAAAGTTATAGTGGAGGGGGATTCATTAAATATTGTTAAACTAGTTAAGAAGTCTTGCACCACGTACTGAAAGATAACAAATATCATGTCAAGAGTAGTCAAAATTTTTCGTTCGAGATCGAAGGTTCAAATTTAGCACATTTTTTGTGAAGGAAACGTAATAGCAGACCTGATGGCGAATATTGGGCTATCGCAACAATACCTTACGATTTGGATGATAAACTTTCCTCAGAGTCTTCAGAATTTAATTTTGGATGATCATGGTTAGGTGTGGGTGTTGGTTCTGGGAGTTTAGGAGGCCAAGGGAAGATTTCCTATGCTTTTTGGAGCCTCTTATTTTTTGATGTTTTCCTGTTGGCAAGGATTTTGTGCCATCTATAAGTACCTCATGTACAGCGGGTGACAGTTGAATGGGGGTCTTATCTTCTCAAGGCATCACGCTCTTTTTTGGTGGCATATGTGGAGGTGTTTCTTCGGCGTGTGGGGTCTCCCCAGAGGGTAGCGAGTTTCTTTGTTGTAATATGTGATCTCCCTTTGGGTATTGTAGCCAATTGTTTTTCCCCACTTTGTTTTTCTTTTGGGGAGTTTGATATTGGTTTTATATCTAAATATGTTCTTTTACTTAAATATTTTTTTCTCTGAGAATGATGCATTATCTCTTGCTCTTTCTCTATCCCATATGAATTAGGTTTGGGGATACTTTAAAACCCCTTCTCTTACCTAATCAAATAAAAAAAATCATAATGGCTTATCTTTAGTAATTAAAATTATTGTTTATCAAAATTTATAGTTTCAACTTTACCTCCAAGTAGATGTATTAATAAACATAATTTTTTATCATTTATGGAAAATTTAGCTTCAAGACTCTAAAGTCATATCTCACAAACTCTAAAACATGTAAATAAAATTATAAGGATGGTAGTGGATGTTAGGCATCCAACCAAATGTACAAGGGATGCTAAGACATTTCACTATAAATATTACTTTGTTATGCCATGATTACTTTATTCTTTCTCCTCTTCCATTTAAGCTAAAATTGATTTTGATCACCACCTTATGCCACCTTTTTCATGGACTGATAATGTTATATTACACATTCTAAATTGTAATTTAGTTATAATAATTTTATCTTCTCAACTTGTGTTTATTTTAATGAACCAATGGAACTGTGCCAAAGTGTTCATGCCTAATGAGCACCTTTTTTGAAAGCCTCAAGATCTTTGATGTGTAAAACTGTAATCATCATCTTATGTAAAAAAGTTTTTAATTTCACTTAAGGATGTTTAACAAAGTGGAAGAGATAAGAAACTATCATACATCATTTATATAGTTTATTTGTCAAAATTCTTATTCATTTATTCATAAAAATTGTTAAAACACCTCAAAATGATTAACTACTGAAATTAGTCTTACAAACATGAAATTAACTTAACACACAAAAATGTCATCCACTATAGTTAAAAAAACTTAATATCATTAACAAAGCATGTTGGTTATTTCACAGAATGACATAGGTAAACATCTATATCTAACATTGTTTCCATGCATTCTTAAATCATTGATGAATTTCTCTTCCAAATATATTATGCAAATTAAAAATTCTACTAGTAAAACTACTAGATATGGTAGGGTCTATGTTGCCATTAGTTATTTTAAAACCAAATAACCATAAATACAACTATCTAAAAAAATTATAATAACTTGTTTAACTTAACAAAAAAAAAAAAATGCTTATCAAAATTCATAGCTTCAACTTTACCTTCGAGTAGATATCTTAATAAATACAAATTTTTAACATTTATATGTGATTTCAAGTCCTGGATATTAAGTTCTTTCATAGAGACACATTTTATAATATTCAAAATATATCCATATTTTGTATGGATCATGATATAGGGCCTCTCCTATAGCAAGAGGAATGAGTGAGCTGAGGTTTAGCGGGTGCGGTGGGAGTGAGGGTTTCAATTTTTTGGGGAAAAATCTCAGCCAAGGCGATATACATAGAGCAGGTACGAAAGGGGCGGGTGGGAACCTCAAGCATGGATCAAGTGAGCATCCAGAGGAAGACGGTCAGGCTACGACAGATTTAGAGGCGGGCATCACACCGGGACCCGACCCTCCTCAAAAAGACCCTGACAAAAAAGATACGAAGGACAATGCGGGGCCCAAGAAGTGGTTGTCTTTTGCTGAGACTCTTAGAGGAAAAATAAAGGAGGTTATCTCTCTTCCGCCCCTAGTTCTAGTAAATAATAAAATTTCAGCCCCGGCAAGTTCCATGAGCCCTTTTCTTTTAATGGAAGAATTCTCCTTAGTAGGCAATTTTTTGGGAGGTAGGCCGGACATGGAGACTATCAGGGCTTGGGCGATGGGTAGGCAGCTTGGAGTTGGTAGCTCTAACTTGAGGGTTCTTCATTATCCATTTTAACAATATGGAGGATGCTAACTACATTTTAATAGGAGGTCCTTGGTTTCTAGGCAAAAGGAGCCTTTTTATCAAACAATGGGGTGAATATTTTGACCCTGAAAAGAAAAATATTAACATTGCCCCTATTTGGGTTTGTCTCCCAAGTCTACCTGCCTAGTTCTTCAATGAACATTGGCTACATGGCATAGCAAAAACTATAGAGGACCTAATCTCCATTGACCATGCGACCTTGGCCAGGACAAGGATGACACATGCACGAATCTGCGTAAATGCTAATTTGAATAATGAATTGCCAAGGTTTTTGGAGCTAGAGTATGGAGAATACTATAGAAAATAGCCGGTAGAATACGAGAACAGACCGAAATTCTATGTAGAATGTAAAAATCAAGGACATTTATGCAATCAGTGCCCTAACCTGGCAATGAATAGAGAAAATTAGAAGTAGGGAATGCTAGATAGAGGAAATTTGAGGAGTTTCCCTAGCAGAGATGATTTCAATCAGGAAAACTATGTCTACCAAAAAAAGAAAAGAGAGGGTGCAGGGTCCCAACAAGACAAAGGAAAACAACAGGTTGTTGGAAACCAAAATACTTAGGTAAGTTCCAATCCTCTAGTTTCAAATAAATTTTCAATTCTATCCAATATGGGAGTAGGAGGATTATCAGAAGACATGGAATCCCAAGCACCTTCAAGGCTAACCTTTTTGACTCTCTCGAATCCCCATCCAAGTCAGGATCCTCAAACCCTAATTCTAAAATTACTGTAAGCCCCGTGGGCATCACAAATCCAAACCCTAATGCACGATCTCTAGAATCCACATCCAAGTCAGGATCCTTAAACCCCAATGCTAGAAATACTTCAAGCCCAGTGGGCATCCCAAAGCCAAACCCTAATGCTGAAGAACTTAGGAATAAAGTTGAGGCATTGGAAAATAAAAAATCTCATCTCCCTAACATCATCACTAGGAGCCAAGTGAATCCTACTGAGGGGTTGTCCCGTAGACCAGGGAAATATAGGAAAAAAGGAGAAGATTTAGATGTAGGGGTGGAGATATTTGAAACTCTTCAGACTGAGGAATATGGTAGTCCAGTTCTACAACAAATTACCTCCCCTCAGTTTAGTCCTAAAAAAACCAGGAGCACTATGAAGTCTCCTATAGATTTTGGTAGTGAAAAAAGAAGAGGGAGAATATCAAATACTAAGCATCAAAAAATTAAAACTGATAATGGCATTGCCAATGGAAAATAGAGAACCTTGTTTCAACAGGTTATTCCGGGTTCTGAAGACAACAAATTAGGAAAACCCCCTCAAGGGATGGGGAGAGGAAGAAATCCCAAAAAAATATAAATGAAGTTCCTCTCATGGAACGTGAGAGGCCTCAATGGCATGCCCAAACACAGGGAAGTCAGTGCAATAAGAAATCAAATGAATCCAACTATTATCATGTTGCAAGAAACAAAAACTGATGAGATTTAGTCAAAAAAATAGCAAAAAAAATCTGGAATCAAGGGGATATGGTTTGCAAATCATCCAGAGGAGCATCTGGAGGCCTTATGACTTTGTGGGATCCCCGGATAGTAGAAGGCATCATTATTCAGAAAGATGATAGGGTTCTTAGTGTTTTATTTAAGGAAATAAATAGCAATAGGTCGTGGATCCTTTCAAATATTTATGCCCCGACTTCAATTCAAGGGAGATCTCTACTGTGGGAGTACTTAGACAATCTGAGTGAAATCTTTCATAATATCCCTTGGATTCTGGCTGGGGATTTTAACACTTCTTTTTACCCTTCAAAAAAAATGGGTGGAAATGGACCACCTATCAGGAGCATGGATGAGTTCAATGACTTTGTGAACTCCAACATGTTCATGGATGTAAAACTTAGAGGAGTGAATTATACCTAGATCAATCGGTGGATAGGGTGTCATCTCATTCAAGAAAGGCTTGATAGGTTTTTTCTATCAAAGGAGGCTACAACTTTGTTCGGTGATTCTACCCTGCAAGCCCTTCCTAAAATTACCTCTGATCATAATACCATTTTTTTGGAGATCCCTAACTCTCTTTCCTTCAAGAAACCTTTTATATTTCAATCTATGTGGATCAAACATTCCAGTTTTAGAGATAACTTAAGTCAGTGGTGGCAGTAGCCTGTCAGGGGTAGTGCAATTTTTAAACTTGCTGGCAAATTAAAGTTTATTAAGGAAAAGCTTCGAACTTGGAACAAAGATGTCTTTGGGAACCTCTTTGAAAATAAAAAATAGGTTGTTGAAAGTTTAAAGATAATTTATCAGAGGATCCAACATGGTGATGCTGATGAAACTACTAGGCAGGAGGAACGAACAAAACTAGCAGAGTTTCATAACATTTTGGCCTGTGAGGAAATCTATTGGAGGCAAAAATCAAGGGATCTTTGGTTGAAATATGGAGATTCAAATTCTAAGTTTTTTCACATCACCACACTTAGAAACAGAAGCAATAACAAGATAAAATTTTAAAAAAAAGCAGATGGTTCTATTACTCAAGACTTAACAAAAATCAGAAAGGAGGCAGTAACTTATTTCAATTCTATCCTTGGTCAAGAATCATAGTGCAATGAGGAGGTCAAATATATTCTCTTGCAATCCATTCCTAGAATAATAAATGAGGATATAAACCTTAATCTTCTAGCTCCATTTTCTGATGAGGAAATTAAGGAAGCCTTGTTTAGCATGGAGCCAAACAAAGCCCCGGGACCCGACGACTTTCCCCCTCATTTCTATCAAGCTTTTTGGGACATCGTAAGTGAGGATGTAATTTTTGTTGTCAGAGAATTCCAAGCAAGCAATCATATCCCAAAAGGTATCAACTCTACTTTTATTTCTCTAATTCCTAAGAAGCAAACCCCTGAATCTATGGTTGACTTCAGGCCAATCAATCTGTGCAATGTTTCTTACAAGATCCTAACTAAAGCCATTGCAAATAGAATGAGAGATATTCTACCCTACATCATAGATCCATGCCAGGGAAGCTCTATCCAGGGAAGGTCAATCTTGGATGGAGTTATCACAATTCATGAAGCTCTGCACTCTGCTCATAAGACTAACAGGTATGTTTTTGCCCTCAAACTTGATATGAACAAAGCATTTGACAGGCTAAATTGGGACTTTCTGATTGTTGTCCTCCTTAAGTTTGGTTTTCACCACCAATGGGTTAATTTGATCAAAGAATTTATTTCTAAAGCATGGTTCTTGATTCTAGTTAATGGAACAACTGCTGGTTACTTTCAAAGTCATAGAGGAATTCGGTAGGGGGACCCTATTAACCCCATGTTATTCATCATTTTGGTAGAAGCTTTAGGCAAAACCATAAAAATGCTTGCAGTTCAAGGCTAATATCGGGAATCAAGGCAACATCTCTCACTAGGGTTGTTTCTCACCAACAATTTGTCGATGATACCCTTATATTGACTAAGGCATCGATGGTTGAGGCCAAAATAATTAAATACATCCTGCAACTCTACGAGGACGCTGCTGGTCGAAAGTTAATTTCAGTAAAAGCAAGTTATATTTCTTGAACACCCCCATTTAGAGGCAAGGAAGGATTGCAGAAATTTTAGGGTGTGATATAGCAAACCTCCCCACTTCGTATCTTGGTCTCCCTCTTTCATTGGTTCTCCGAGAGAGTCAATGTGGGACAGGGTTATTGAAAGAATTCAAAAAAAACTTGTTGGATGGAAAGGTCATCTTCTATCTCAAGCAGGAAAGTTGACCCTCACTAAGGCCTCTCTTCAGAGCATTCCAGTCTATTTCCTCTCCGTTTTCAAAGCCCCTGTGAAGGTTTTCCAAAAAATTGAGAAACTCCAAAAAGAATTTTTATGGACTAGATCAGAGGAGAAAAAAAGGATACACCTTGTAGGATGGACCAAAGTGTGCAGACCAAAGGAAAATGGGGGCTTAGGTCTGAGGAGAATTGCTCATATAAATTTAGCTTTACTAGCTAATCAAGCGTGGCGTCTCATTTCTGGTGAAGAAAATGAATGGACAACTATCATCAAACGAAAGTATCTTCAAAATATGGAATTTCTAAGTGACTCATTCCAATCGTAGGTTCTGCTTTTTGGAAAGCAATTCTTAATTGTAAGGAAATCATCAAAAAAGGTTTAAGATGGGTTTTAGGCAATGGTGAGAGGATAAATTGCTGGAATGACAGGTGGGCTAAGGATGAACCACTGACGCAATATCCTAACTTAGCCCGAATCATAGATATCACAGAAGAACTCATTGGCAGAAAAGTCTTCGATTATATGGTTGAGGACAGAGGTAGAATGAAGTGGAAACAAATAAGAATTCAAGGATTTCAAGCGGAATCAAATGATCTTTGTAACATTCTCGGGAAACAGTTTATCCCCATGAGACCCAAGGAAGATCAAGTGACCTGGGCTCCTACGAAAAATGGGCAGTTCATTGTTAAATCAGCTTACAAGCTTCTGCTTGATGACGAGGATTTTGTCCTCCAAAAGGACTTAGTTTGGATAAAAATATTAATTCCAAAAATTGCAGTCTTTTCATGGTTGGTTATCCAAGGAAGAATTCTAACCATTGATAATATGATGCGTAAAGGTATTTGTATCACTAATCATTGTTATCTCTGTAGGGCTAATTGGGAGACCATTTATCACATTTTCCTTGAGTGCCCTTTTTCCTTGACTGTCCTAAGTGGGGTTTTTTAGGCCTTCAATATTTCATGGGTTAAACCAGCCACCGTACTTGATTTGTTCGTCCAGTGGCCTTGCCCCTTTTCAAGCCAAAGACTTAGATACATGTGGAAAATTTGTCTCAATCACTATCTTTGGCAGGTGTGGTTAGAAAGGAACCATAGAGTCTTTAATGAGTCTATCCATGATCATCAAACTATCATTGCCAGGATCCTATCCTTTGCCAACGAGAATGTGAACCTTATCCCTTTTGATAGTTGTAAACCTCATCTACAGGAGACCATGATTGCTCAATATTTAAGCTTAACCTTGTTAGATGAGTCTGTGCCTAGGGTAGTCAACCCTAGAGCCAATGTTAAGTGGTCTCCACCTCCTACGGGTTGGTTTAAGCTTAATTTTGATGGAGCAGCTAAGGACAATCCTGGCAGAGCAGGTGTTGGTGGCATTGTGCGAGATCATAATGGGAATATGATGCTTGCATTTTTTAAATATTTGGGAACAAGGACAAACAACGAAGCTAAAGCTAGAGCTATGTGGAGAGGCCTTCAAATGACTCAAGACTTAGAAGGCAATTTGATCATAGAAGGAGACTCTATGCATGTTATAAATCTCCTCAATAATTGGAAAACACCTCCTTGGAGGATTAAAACAATTGTTGAAGAGGCTAGGATCCTTTTCCAGGGAAGACAGACAGAAAAGCCCAACATGTCTTTCGGGAAGCTAACAAAATTGCTGATAAGCTGGCCAATTTGGGTGTCGATGGTGACGGACTTTTCAAATGGGAACATGGTGTCCCGAGTGAAGTAGAGGAGCTTATTCAACAAGAATGCCAAGAATGATAGTCAAATTTACCAACAGGGAAGGCACTGTAAGTTCGAAGGCTAGGAGTATTCCCGTCTCTTTTTTGAATTGGACTCACAATAAAAATTATCTGAGCTGTCAGTCTTCGTGGATGCTGCTTGGAAATACCACAAAGACTAATGGGGACAGTCACATGTTAGATAACATGGCTCCTAGTCATCTTAGTAATTTGAGGTTGGTTGATAATCACAAGGAAGGAAAGAAACGACAATATAAGACTTCGAACCAAAGCCACGTGGACCACCAGATAGCCACCGCCATAAATCTAGCCAACAGGTTCACTTCTCCAAGGCTGATTGGCCAAGATAGTATGTGGTACCAAAGCATGTCATATACGGAAGAAAGCAATTACCAAAGAATTATTAAGAGTAACTGTCAATACAGAGCTTGTGGGAGTTTTTTTCAATACTCTGCTATGTGTGTCTACAGCTTTTTGTTTCTCCATTGTCTCAAGGAAGGGATCCGTGTCTGTTTCTTTTTTGTAATTATGATGCATGTGTGTTTTCTCGGGGTATACCCAAAATGTTGTATGGGAAGTTTCTTTTTGATAACAGGCTATGTGCCTTACTGGATGTAATGGCTTTGGCGGCATGTAGATTTTACATATATAGGATCCTTAGTAAGGATATGTTCATCAACAGCCTTGGGCTGATTTTTGTAAAAGGTTTTGGGTCAACCTGTAAAACCCGGTATTAATGCTATAGTATCTTATCTACCAAAAAAAAAAATTAGCTTTTAAGACTCTAAAATCATGCCATCTCACAAGCTCTAAGACAAATTAAATCATAATGATGATATTGGGTACTACACATCCAACCAAATGTATAAAGACTACTAAAACATTTCACTATGTATATAATTTATTTATTAATTTATTAATATCTAGGTTAACCTTTTTTATTAATTTGAGAGACTTTATACTTTATTTTGCAATGATTACTTTGTTTATTCTCTTCCTCCAACGAAGCTAAAACATATTAATTAAAAAAAAAATGGCTCACAAAAAATTTTAGAAAAAATATATTAAAGCATAAAAAATATGCAAATATATAAATACATGATTGGATTTTCAAACAAAGGGCACAATGTTACTTATCCAGATTAGGAAGGATAGTTTTTAAAAATAATAATAATAAAGTAAAAGTATTCAATAGGCAATTTTATGATATAAGTGTAATATTTCAATGGATCAAGTTATATTATTAAGGTATTTATAAAAATTAAATAGTAATATAATTGGGGTTACATTTTTTAAAGCATGACCGGTTGTATAACTAAGGTCACACTCATCGTGGGCATAAGGAGGCCTCTCTCGATAATTTGACTTTAGGTAGTCTGAATAATAATACAACCACATACCAATGTTCCTGCAAAACAAATTTTAATAGTTTTCACAATAAAATCATAACACCTCACTTGAATCAAACACCCACCATTTCCACTACTAAATTTTTAATTCAGCTAATTTTTTTTTAATTTAATATTTATAATAATAAAAATAAATTGGAGTGCTCTTAAGCCTTCATTTCTTGGATTTTCATAACAGATTGATAAGTAAAGTTTATGTATTTAGAAAGGGTAAGAAAACTAAGGTTTATAATGGTAAATATATGATATAATTTTAATATACAATTAAGATACTGTAAGTGTTGAGACTGAACTTTAATCTTTTTATTTTAAAAACTTTTCATTCACCATTCCACCAAAACTTAAAATATACAAAACATCTTATACTCTCACAGTTCTGCCCTTATATGATCTTTAAAAAATATTTTTCCATGTTAAAAAATAAAAATAATAAAAAATTAAGAAGAAAGATAAATATATTTAAGTGTAAGAGTGTTATAATGGATTTTTAAATGTTTTTGATGTTTATTATGTTATTATTATCATAGTTTTTATTTTGTTTTATATTTTAAATTTAAAAAATAAATAAATAAACATTAAAATATTTTATTATTCTCTCTTAAAGTTTATTTTGTATAGGATGAACCAAAAAAGAAAATAACACTTCAATCAATTAAGAATTATTATATGCATCCAACACTACACAAATTTAATATGTGTTGAATTTTTCGTAAATTTAAAGAATTGTAATGTTTTAGTGAGTATGTTAGTTACTTAATAATCTATTTCATAATATTTTATTTTATTAGGTAAAAAAGGGATTTTAAGAATCCCTCGAACCTAAGGGTTTTAAGAGGGACTCATAGCCTGAGATGAGGGTTTTGAGAGGATCTTACAATCATTACAACAAGTTTTAAAAGGGTTACCCAACAACAAGCTTCAAAAAGAGAAGTATAGTTTACATACAAAAGGGTAACCCACCAACGAGGAGCAAAGGCTAAAAAAATTAGCCACCAATCCTCCTACGTAAAGTACAACAATAAAGTCTTAGAGGATATGAACTGAACACCCCAAATGGGAAACAACACCACACTCGTCTAACAGAAGCAAACTAAAACATCCCGCTCAAAATTTATCACTCCATCCAGTGAAGGATCTGAAGGATCTGAGGCTTACACTTGCAACGGTTTGAAAGAGAAAGTAAAAAACTATGAGTTGCCTAAACCGAAGCAAGAGCTGCAAAACAAGAACAACCGCTCTCAAGTACAAGAAAAATAAAAATGAGATAGCAATATTCTACATCGCACCTAAGAGGGAGATGGGTAAGATCCCAAAAAATGAACCTTGGAACCCTGGGATCAAACACACCACCACTACTAGAACTGGAGAAAGAGATCTCTGCAGATTACTGAAGCTAGGAAACCCACCAGAGACACGGGGTCAAAAGCTGAAAACCACCATAGTATAAAAACTCATTTTCACCCCAACTGGTTTGCATCGGTATTTGATCCAGTCTTCCTGGAATAACCAGATACAAGAAATTATCGAACCCAAAATAAAATGACACAAACCAGTCATGGACCCACTACTGGTAGAGAACCCTAGCAATAGAGTCATCTAAGCATCATCCAACCAGAGTAGCCAAACCATCAGAGTCGAAGCTAGCAAAGGGAACACCGTAAGATTTTTACAGCCAAACACCATACCAAGCTCACCCCAATGGGTTTGGGTCGGCAAATGGCCCTTTCGTCAACCTGGAAAGCCAAAAAAAATATGAAACTACCAAACCCAGAAGAAATGTTGCACAATCCAACCAAGTCCCCGAAGCTAGCAAATAACCCAAGAAACATAGCCACCCCAAGAAACACAACCACCCAACACACCCACCAACCAAAGTGAGAGCCAACCAAGGGATCAATAGCCAAAATTTTCCATTGCATTATAACAACCCAGGATCACCCATACAGGTTTAGGTGAGCATTCAACCCTCTGCCCCAGATAAGAGTGATAATGCCAAATCCATAAGAGAGAAGAACAAATCAGCAAGACCCCCGATAACCAAAACATCTTGGTCATGAACCACAACAGAGAAACTAAGCATGATTAGCATCTAAATCCATAATGGGAGAAAGGATGCCTCCCGCTCAAAGGGTTTCAGAGCATCGAAGTCAAAACGGGAGTGAAACCCTCATGAAAGAAGCCCTCACCGGGAACTCTCACGGACCCTCTCTGCCATGGTGAAGCTTAAGCCCTCTCAAGCCCTCTATTTCATAATATATATATTTTTTTTTGATAATTATGTGTTTGTATTTATAGCGGGTTTTAACAAGGATCCCAAAACCTGATTACATAAGCAATGGGCCTAGGGCATCAATCCCTTGAAACTGAACACCAAAACAGAAATCCCTCCCAGCGGTAATAGTAAGCATGAAACAATCCCTCTTGGCGGGAAACAAACAAATAAGAAAAAAAGTAGTTTTGGAGATCCCGCTCAGCGGGGAGTAGCCAAAAACCACCATCGAGAAGATCCCGCCCAGCAGGAAGCAAATAAAAACCGTTACAATAAAATCCTACCTTGCGGGAAGCAGTCAAAACCACCACAAACAGTCCCGCCTAGCGGGAAGCAACAGGGAAATCCCGCCATCCGGGAAACCAGCAGAAAAGAAAGGATCCCACCTCGCAGGAAAACTGACGGATTTGGAGGATCCCGCCCTATGGAGAAACCATCCCGCCCACCGGGAAAACATTCAGTTCAACGAGAGCCATCCTGTAGGAAGCCGACAGCCAGCACAGAGAGGATCCACCCATCGAGAAGTGACCAGAGATTTGCACCACAAGGAACCCGCCCCGAGAAAATAAAAGAGGATCCCAACAGCAGGGACCAAGAATCCCGTTCAAGCACAGAGCCTATCGAGGATTCACAAGAAAAAGGGGGAAGTTGTCCAAACCCTAAACCGTCACCTCCACCGCACTGAGAAACGCAGGGGACCAGATCCACGCGAATCACCTACAAAAAACCCCAGGGGGAAGCCTGAGGGAAAAAGGGAAGGGATCCCCAACCAAACAGGGATCCCTGGGAAGCACCAGTCCGAAAAAAACAACCAAGAAAACCCTAGCCGACCGGGAGGGGCGCAGATAGTGGAGAAGGATCTCCCCCCAGGAGATCATCTGCAAACAACCACTCCCCGGGAGGGATGACCTAGGTTGAGCCAGGGACTGGGCAGAAACTAGGAGCCATGGGATGGGGAGCAGGGGAGGGACCAGAGCCCTCCCCTCTCCCTGTTTCATAATATTTTAACTCAACTACATCTTCTTCAATAAAATTTTAAGAAAAAAAAATGATAAATTTTAATATGTTTTTATTACTTTTAAATATTAAAGTAAACTTGAGCTTTTTCTATAAAAAACAACTTACTTTATCCACTTGAACTTAGCTCAATTTGATAGACATGCTAATGCTCATTTAAATCACACACATTTTCCTTTTAGGAAAAAATTAATAACCTAAATTAAGTATAACGAGAGGATGATTATAGTGAGAAGTGTCCTCCACCTATTTTTTTTAATACAAGAGGGGTAAAAATTTATTAGATCAAAGCTGAGAAGAAACAACCCCCAAAAAAATAGCCAACAAAAACCTTAACCAAACATATACCCAGCAAGTAAATTATGAAGATGTTGAGAACAGTCAAAAGAGAGGTGATCCCAACCCTTAATAGACCAATTTCCCTGAAACTGAGAAGCCCATTTGGCCAAACAATCTGCAACCCTATTCCATTCCCTAGGAATGTGAACAAAAGAGATAAACTCCAAATTACAACAGATTCGAAGAATCTGTTGAACAACAAATGTCCTCTACCTATTTCACAATATTAATCTCAATAATTTTAACTTAATTGGATGGATAATTTCATAAAATATGGTTATTTTATTCATTTTTTAAGTTCATGTAAAGTTTACAATTTTCAGGTAACTTCAAAATTAATTTTAATATAATATTATTTTATCCGGTTTTCAAGTTCATGTAAAGTTTATAATTTTTAGGTAACTTCAAAACTAATTTTAATATGATATTATATTCTTTTTAAAAACCTTAAACCTTTAAATCAATATAATATTAAAATGTTAAAAAATATCAAGAAGAATCAAGAATCATAATTTTTTATTATTATTAGGTAAAGAAGGGGTTTTAAGGATTTGAGAGTTTTGAGAGGGACTCACGACCGGATATGAGGGTTTTAAGAGGATCCCACAACCATTACAACACGTTCCAAAAGGGTTACTCAACAACAAACTCCAAAAGGAGAAATACAGTTTACACCCAAAAGGGTAACCCACCAATGAGGAGCAAAGGTCAAAAAAACTAGCCACCAACCCTCCTACATAAAGTACAACAATAAAGTCCTAAAGGATATGAATTGAATGCCCCATATGGGGAAAAACACCGGAACAACACTACACCCATTTAACGGGAGCAAACTAAAACTTTTCGCTCAAAATTAAAATCAAAAATTAAGAACCCAAGCAAACGAGATGAACATTCCTATGAGCAATAAACCAGATCTGAGGCTTACACTTGCAACGTTTCGAAAGAGAAAGTAAACAACTATGAGTTGCCTAAACCAAAGTAAGAGCCATAAAACAAGAACAACATTCCGCAACAAGAGCTCTCAAGTACAAGAAAAATGAGATATCAACATTCCTCACCGCATTTGAGAGGGAGAAGAGTAAGATCCTAAAAAAATAACCCATAGAACCTTGGGATCAAACACACCATCACTGCTAGAACTGGAGAAAGAGATCTCTATAGATCGTCAAAGCTAAGAAACCCACCAAAGACATGGGACCAAAAGCTGAAAACCACCGCAGCATAACAATCCACTTTCACCCTAACTGGTTTGGGTTGGTATTTGATATCGTCTCCTTGGAATAGCCAGATGCAACAAGAAATTACCTAACACAAACCAGTCACGGACCCACTACTGGTAGAGAACGCTAGCAACAAATACATCCAAGCACCATCCAACCAAAGCAGCCAAGCCATCAGAGTCAAATCCAACCAAGAGAACATCATCAAATTTCCATAGCCAAACACCATACCAAGCTCACCCCAACGAGTTGGTAGATGGCCCTTTCCTCTCCCTAGAAAGCCAAAAAAAATTGAAACTACCAAACCCATAATAAATGCTGCACAATCCAACCAAGTCCCCGAAGCTAGCAAACAACCCAAGAAACACAACCACCCAACACACCCACCAACTAGAGCAAGAGCCAGCCAAGGGGTCAACAACCAAAATTTTCCATTGCATTATAATGGCCCAAGATCACCCCTATAGGTTTGGGTCAGCATTCGGCCCTTTGCCCTAGATAAGAGTGATAATGCCAAACCCATAAGAGAGCAGAACATACCAACAAGACCCCCAACAAGCAAAACACCCTGGTCACGAACCACAATAGAGAAACTAAGCATGACTAGCAACTAGATCCAAAATGGGAGAAAGGAGGCCTCCCGCTCAAAGGGTTTCAGAGTGTCAAAGCCGGAGCGGGAGTGAAACCCTTGCGGAGGAAGCCCTCATAAAGGAAACCCTCACAGACCCTCTTTGCCATAGTGAGGCTAAGGCCCTTTGTACCATGGTAAGGCTCAGGCCCTCTTTGCCATGGTGAGGTTCATGCCCTCGCGGAAGCCCTCATGGAGGAAACCCTCATGGGCCCTCTCTTTCATGGTGAGGCTCATGCCCTCTCTACCATGGTGAGGCTCAAGCCCCTGGAAGAATCATAAATTAATTTAATGTTAAAATGTAAAAAAATATTACGATTCTCGTAACTTGTCTTTTATGTCTTACTTTTAATATTGATTAATGAATAACTAAAACTAAATATAAGTTGAAAATAATAATTAGTTGTTAACCAAAGTTAAATATAATACTATTTCTACATATCCATTATTATATTTTTTAAATTTGATAAAAAAAAAATTAATCTTTTAATTGGTTATATAGATTTGAAATGGGTCTTAGTGTATTACATTGAGATCTTAAAATAACTTGACAATAAGATTCAATCTTAAATGTTCTTTAAAAAATGAAAAATTTAAATGATTGAACTAATACCATTTAATAAAAGATAATAATAATAATTTATCAAATTGTTTTTAAATCATTAAATTTTGAAAAAATTATAAAATTGCGAATGAAGAATCCTTGATAGTAAGACATACACTTCAACAAAATTGTGATACACCATTAAATGAAAGGTTTTAAAGAAACTCTCCTAAAGGTTCAAACAACAGGTTTTAAAGGAACTCTAATAAAAGATTTAAGATTGATTAAGTGCAAAAAATGATAGAGTTGCACCTTGTGAAATGTTGTTATATAAACACATCTTTCATAAAAAATAATAAAAATTACAAACTACTTTATAAATAGCAACTTCTTTTTCCTAGAACATAAAAAGAGTACTTTACAAAAATGAAGTACTAATTGTTTCCCCTTGTGTGGACGCAGAAAAGTTCTTACAAGCATTGCAATGACATCAAATGGTATCTTACCATTTGCAGACATGGGACAGGTTGTTGACCTCTTGTAATATCTTGCCAGTCTGTGTAAATATGCACTCCATTAAAATCAAGATGCATCCTTATCTAGAAAACTTTTTTACTTTTAACTTTTAAAAAATAAATAGTTTTCCACTTTTAAAAATTTAATTAAAATAACTTAAAAACATTCAACCTACCAACCAATTTATTTTTTTAAATCTTACTATTTCTTAACCAATTTATTTTTTTAAATCTTATAATTCTTTTTTATGATGCTTCTTTACAACTGTCTAATAAGATGATATTGATTCTCAGATTTGACTGCCTGTCATGCTGTTATAGATTGACGAGGACCAGATTTTCTTATGAATTGATGAGGGACCACATTCTCTTGTGAAGGTCTGGCGAATTCAGAGAGATTCACTTTGTAGAGTACGGCGCCCATGGTAGATTGCACGTCGTTTGTTGAGGTAAACCTTGAAAGCAGTCGTCATTATTGATAACATTAAAGTTATCATAAAGTGTCGTTTCTGTTGAAATATTGCATTATAAAATTTAAGCTCAAATTATTATATAAGAAATTGAAATCCTTTTAACTTTTGTTTTATCTTAAAAATATTAATTTAAAAAATAAGTTAAATAGTTATTCATAATTATATAATTATCCATAATTATTGTAAAAGTGTTATCCATTTCCTTATTAAAAAAAAAATTAAAATATTTATAAGAATAAATAAAAAGTTTGTGGAATTCTGTTGCTGCTGGGATTCAAGCCCAGGTCTCCATGACCACAACATGGAATTCTAAACATTATATTCTAAAAATAAATTTTATTTAAAAAAAATTAATTTTTTGTTTTTTTAGGTAATATATGGGAAAAAAATTATTTACATTTATAAGTTTGATTGAGCGTTATATTTGATTATTTATTTTTAGTTTAATAAAATTTGATAAATATATTTTTTAATTATTTTAATATTTATAATTTTATAAGTAATACAAAATAAATTGTTTATTTATTAGGAGGAGACCTAGGTTCAAACTTTGCGGGCATGTCCACTTTGTGCTAAAGGTAGTAGTTTGTTCTGAATCCTCTGAGTACGCGTCAGATTAACGATGACAATACAAATCCCGAAGCAACGGTGATCCCCATCTCATGCCGGTTAACCTTAACCCACTTTGAGCTAAAGGTAGTAGTTTGTTCTGAATCCTTTGAGTGCACGTCAAATTGACGATGACGGTACGAATCCCGAAGCAACGGTGGTCCCCATCTCATGCCGGTTAACCTTAACAAGACAAATAGGTTTGGTGGTTGCAGTCCCTGTGGTTTGAACCTTGTACTGGCCAATTACTAAAAATAGTGGTTGTTACCAACTCTCCTATGTAAAATAAATAAATAAATTGTTTATTTTTTCTTTTTGATATAAAACTTTTTAAATGAATATAGATTGAAGTGCTCTTAAACATTCATCTATTGGATTTTAATAAGAGATTGATAAGTAATGTGTATTTAAAAATATATGATATAATGTTAATATACAATTAATAAATATTGTAAGTGTTGACTTAAACTTCAATTTTTTTATTATAAAAATTTTTCATTTACCATTTCATCAAAACTTAAAATATACAAAACATCTTATACTCTTAAGATTGTGCACTCATAAGATCTTTAAAAATAACTTTTTCATGTTAAAAAATAAAAATAATAAAAATTAAGAAGAAAGATGAAGTGTAAGAGTGTTTTTAAATGTTTTTAATATTTTTATTTTATTTTATTTATTTTTTATTAGTAAAAAGGGTTTTGAAAGGATCCTGTAATCTTTTACAAAGAGAAGAAGGTTGGGAGAAGAGTTCCCAACCAAAAAATAGTTGAAGAAACAGACCCTCTGTGGGTTATTGGAGAAAAACAACTAAACCAATAAAATTTGAATCAGGGCCATCTTATCCAAAACCATACGGAGGATGGAAAATTTGAATCAGGACCATTCCGCCCAAAACCATACAAAGGATGGAAAATTTGAAACAGGGCCATCCTACCCAAAACCATACAAAGGATGGAAAATTTGAAATAGGGCCATCTCGCCCAAAATTTAAAATTAAAATTTGAAAATGAAGCGGGAAAAACAAAAAAATTAAATTTGAAAATCGTTCCCGCCAACGGGTGGCTAGGGACGCAACTCTAGGACGCAGACTAGGAAGCATCTGTAGGACGTAAACTAGGACGTCGACTAGGATGCAATCCATCAAGCAACAACTGACCAGGATGTTGATCAAGATGCAAATCGTGAAGCAACGACAGGAAAGCAAACAGAATGCAGCAGTAGGACGTGGTTTAGGAAGCAACAGGAACCCAGGGACGCCACAACACAAGCCTGAAAAGTGGAACAATAATCCTGAGGATCTTCTCAGGCTAGGAGATCCTCTTGCACACAAAGGTGAACTTAAAGAAAGCCAGAAGACCTGACAAAATGAAGGCTCTTAAAATCCAGGTGAAGAGCAGAGATGGGCAAGAAGATTCCAAGGATCCAGATCTGGAGGAGTCAGGATAAACCAAAGTTGTCGATAAAGCATAGGTCCACTCCCCAAAGACCGAAGGATGCAGTATGGTACCCCGAGCAACCAAAAAGGATTTGGAACCCTCCATCCCTGCAGACGAATAGCTTCAAGGATTGAACCTAGGAAGCCAATGGATCCACTTAATAGCATTCAAAATGGAAGGCCACCCTCGAAGCCAAGAAGAAAGATCTGAGTGTACACCAAAAGGATCAGGTCCAACAACAAGAATCCCTCGAACAGGAGTTCAAAAATGAAGCCCACCTACGATAAGGGACCACCAATGAGCACCCACCCACGAACCGAATCTGGAGAAGTTAGGATAAACTAAAGCTTTCGAAAAAGCACAGGTCCACTCCCCAAAGACCGAAGGATGCAGTATGGTACCCCGAGCAACCAAAAAGGATCTGGAACCCTCCATCCCTGCAGACAAATAGCCTCAAGGACTAAACCTGGGAAGCCAATGGATCCACTCAATAGCATTCAAAATGCAAGGCCACCCTTGAAGCCAAGAAGAAAGATCTAAGTGTACACCAAAAGGATCAGGTCCAAGCAGCAAGAAGCCCACAAATAAAAGACCAAAAATGAAGCCCACCCATGAGAAGGGACCACCAATGAGCACCCACCCACAACCTCACCACTTCGCATGAATCAAAGGGACTCTGGCCTCTGGCACCAAGAAGAACACCACCACTGTTGGAACTGGAGAAAGAAATCTCTGCAGGCCACCGAAGCTAGGAAACCCAACACAACCATGGGGTCAAAAGCAACCAGGGGATCAACAACCAAAAATTTCCACGAATTCAAAGGCAACCAAGGGAACACCCTCAAATAGTTGTAACAAAACACCATACCATTGTATGTGTTCTCACAAATTCACCCCAATGGGTTTGGGTCAGTAGATGGCCCTTTCCCCTCCTTGGAAAGCCAAAAAAACATGAAACTACTAAACCCAGAAGAAGTGTTGCACCATCCAACCAAGTCCCCGAAACTGACAATGATCCATGAAACGCAACCAGCAAGACCCCCAACAAGCAAAACACCCTGGACACGAGCCACAACAGAGAACTAAGCATGACTAGCAACCAGATCCAGAGTGGGATAATAGGAGACCTCCTCCTCAAAGGGTTTCAGAGCGCTGAAGCCAGAGCGGGAGGCCTCTTACATCCTCTAAAAATTTTATGATATTTATTATTTTATTTTTATCAAAGTTTTTATTTTGTTTTATATTTTAAATTTACAAAAAAAAAGTAAACATTAAAATATTATATTATTCTCCTTTAAAGTTTATTTTGTGTAGGATGAACAAAAAAAAGAAAATAACACTTCAATGAATTAAGAATTATTATATGCATCCAACACTACAAAGACTTAATATGTGTTGAATTTTTCATAAATTATGCCAATGACAATGTTTTAGTGAGTATGTTAGTTACTTGATAATCTATTTCATAATATTTCAACTCAACCACATCTTCTTCAATAAAGTTTCAAACAAAAAGATGATGGATTTCGATATGTTTTGAGCAAGCATAATAATCTAAATTATTTTTTAGATGAACTTGTAGTGATTCCTCACTGCTTGCTTACGACTAAGAAAAATCCCTGACAATTGATGATCAAATTTTTGTCTAGCTCATATAAATCAAGTTGAAAGAGACCTTGAAAATTGAGACTTATGCAAAAATTATTTTTGCAAGTGTTGACAAATAACCTAAGGAGCACTAAAAGAGTCCATCCCTTGGGATAAGTCCTTATATCAAATATTTTGTAATCTACAATGAAGCACCAAAAACAAAACTTCCATCTAGTCTATGAGACACACCACTAAGTAGACATGGATGCTTGAGTCAAATCAAAAGTGACAGAGGTATATGAACCAAATTAATGCTTTCTTGACTTAAGAGATGAAGACCACCTACTAGAGCATAACCTCACTAAATGTCTCAGACACTCATTCAAAATGAAGTATGTTACTGATAGTCCCAAGTTGGCCGGTCATTATGATCAGAGAAGTACGTCATTCAATTATTAGAATACTTAGGAAAAGTAGATAGGATTATTAGATCTACTACAAATGATTTTGGAGGGAAATTTTCCCTATTGTAATCTATAAATAGCAATAGTTTAGACTATAAAAGGATTAGCAAGTTTGCAATTATATACATTTGTAGGTTTTCCCTTCATTTCTTTTTTTAAGAACAGTTAGCTCTTATGCAACTTGTGGGTAATCTTGAACCCCCGCTTTTGGTGCAATCTATGTAAAATATTGCTTGCATATATATATATATATATATATGGAAGCCTATGTCTATTTTTCGGTATAGCCATTTGTGGCCTCCTATAGACCTATTTCTATGTGTATGTATTTGTTTGTGATCTTTTGCTCGATTTTTGAGTTTTATTAAGTGTATGTGTGTGTGAGGGGCTTGCATCTATTTTCAAACTGAGTCACTTTCTTGGCTCTCTAGCAAGACCCGCCTTCTTATACATGTATATAACTAGTAACTCGCATATGTACTTTACTATGTTTAGGAGAGGAAGTGTTCACCGTTAGCACATAGCGTTCAAGCCTATTTTTGTAGGAAGATCTTAGTGGATCTCTTGGTGCATCACCCCCTTTTTCTTTTGTTGAGCACAAGTGTGCCTTGAAGATCACATCCTAACAAGGAGTCGACCTTGTAAAAAATCACAAAGGCTCTCGATTGAGCCAAAACTTGTGCTTTCAATCATAGCCCCTGCTATGTTGCTCCTCATGAGATGCAATTTATCTACTAAGAACAATCAAATATGACAATAGTTTAATGACACACCTGATGGGACCCTAGTGAAAAATCATTGGTGTCAAAATCACAGCAAGAAGTAGGACTTAGACTTGGTGAGGATCTTGGAATGTTCCTGGTTGTTGAAGTGCCTCTTTACTCACCTGGTGACTCCACTCCAAAACGAACACCAAAATAAACCATTATTGAAGTTACTCGGATGAGGTTTGGGTGAAGACATTAGTCTACTTATTTTTCAAAAGCAAGAATTTATATTCACCTAGCAACTCCATATCAACAAAATAAACCTAGAGGTATGTAGGTAAAATATGTTGTCAAAGCTTAATGTCATATCTTAAATGACTAACCCCTTAGTAGATATCCCTTAATATGAGGTAATATCAAGTCCTCTAAGTCCCCAAAATCCACCTAATGTATGGAAGAAGCTACTTGGATCTATATTGGTAATATTACTAAAATATACCAGCAAGGGCCTGATCACTCTGCTAAAGCACCTCAAAGAATTGGTATTTATATACCAAACACACAATATTATGGAGAAATATGTGGTCTTAAGACTATTAGTGGCATCTCTAAAGGGAGAGGCACTCAAGAAATATGAATCACTTTCTCTTCATTTAGTCATAGAATGGGATCAGTTGGCTTCATTACTCATGAATGAGTTCATCATAAAAGGTGAAGAAAACACATTTGAGGTCAGGAGTGAGCCAACTAAGGAAGAATATGTTTCATCTAACCATCATCCTAAACAAAATAACCAAGTTCTACCTAATCATATAATAGACAACAACACTGGGAGAACTTATTTGAGCAATGAGATAAGGAAGAAATCATCATCATGCCTCAATCAATTTTGAAGAAAAAAAATCCTAAAGCAACATGGGGAACAGTCCCAAGATAAACACGACTAGAGGGTTCATCTCTCTCACCTTTAAGGGTATGTAAGAATGCATTACTAAAAAGGGGACCTTGGGTTAGGAATGCTATATGGACTATACCTAACTTAGAGATAAGAAAGAAAAAAACATTATATGATGCCTATGATAATAAAAAGATATTTAAGTTTGGAAGTTCAACTTTCAGTGATCTTAGCACCTACAACAGACAAAAATGTTAATGACTAATCGTAGTGTGGGACCCAGACCCACATCAATGCGAATTTTGAGGCACAATCTTATCATGAGTCATGTCTCTTTTTTTGTCTTCTAAATTTTTTTAATGTATATATATATGTACTTTGTTTTTTGTGCAAAAGGAAGCCTGCTCATTGGTGATAAAAGGCGACAACTATTGTGACAAACAAAAAACATTGGCAAACAAATATTGCTCAATGGATATAAATGTGTATAAAGATATAAATGGATAGTCACGAGCCAATATTGAAGAAAATATCAACCAATTATAAATCAGGGTACACTAACCAAAGGTTTCTACTAATCAAGAAAAGGCTAAAATCATAATCCCTATAAAAGATACACTTGCAAGCGAGGCTATTTTCTTCACTAATAACACCCTTAGAAAGAGCAACATTGTAGCAAGCCATGACCTAGAAATCGATATGAGAAAACCAACAACACATGATGAATCCAAGAAGAGAAAGAAGAAAGCAACTACTTTGTACAAACATGCAAAAAAAGGACAAGGCAGACACAGGCATTTAAAAACAAGTAATCCAAAATTATTGATGATGAGGTTGATGGGGTTAATGACCTAGGTTGGCAAAGGATGGGAGGGTTCTAAAGAAGGAAGCTCAAAAAAGGTAAGTGTAAGCTGAGGAATATTCTTTTGTGGTAAGGGTATGGAGCAATGGCCTTGCCCATTATCTCCTCCTATTGGTTCATCCTTGTTATGAACTCATAAGGACATGTGTGAGACAATATGACATGCACTCTAAAATAATTTTCTATCCTTATGATAATGAATTTCAAGCAATTATATCTAGGGATGTTATCCAAAAAATGTTTCAAGTACTGAAAGGTTTGAATATGAACCCAATAATTGTAAAGACATGTTATTTAAGAATAAAAGATAAATTATGTTATTTGAAGTAGAAGCCCATTAAGACCATGAACACCACGCCAACATTTCCTCTCAAAAATGATATTTTTGCACAAGAGGCCAAGGATATCTTGAGTATGACCGCTTTTATTTTTGGAGCCTCTAATGATACAAAAATAACAAAGGAAATACTAGCCATTCTACATCTATTAAGAAATAATGCAAATAAAAAGCCATTCGTGCTCAATTTCAATGACTTCATAGCCTGATGAAATAATGAAGGGATGATAAAAATTGGAGAAAATCAAGAATTTAGACACTCCTCATTTTTAATTCACCTTATTTTATACCAAAATAGTTATATTTTTGAACATTTATCCTTAGAAAAGGAAAATGAAAAAGGGAAAGGGAATCCTATAACAGATTGGACAAAGACCCTATACTTCCACTCCCCTTATCCTGTATTTTTAAATAAATTCTTAGTCCCCACTATAGAAAACTTTAAAGGAGAAAAGCCTAAAATAATATCAAAAGAAACAATTGATATTCTAAAATTAACAATAAAAGGGGACTAGCACTTCCGGGAAGAAGGAACCATAATCTATATTTTAGGTTTCAAGGGAGGAATATTCATTCTTCTAGCATATGTGGCCAATAGAGTAGCATATATGGAGATCTTAAGGCAAGTAGATCTAATAGATTCCACCTATGCAAGTGAATAGAACAAATTGGGATTTTATAAAACCTTGTTTTGATTGGGACCAATAACCCAAGAAAAGAGAAAAGTCATTGAAGAATTAGAAACAAGGCTAAAGCATCTAGGGTCGAAAATCCTAGAGAATACATGGAACTATGATCTAGTCGACAAATTTACTGCATGGTTGAAAGGTGGCAATATATCTAGGAAATTTGAGTGTGAATCAAGACCCAATCTAGAAAGATATAGATGTAGGAAGGATCCTTGCCCTTATTGAAAAAGGTCTTCTTGTAGTAGGAGCCTCAAAAGAAAGTATATGAGAGTTTATATGAAAAAGTAAAAGACTTTAACCCTGTAGTGATAATTAGAGCCTCTGTAAAAAACAAGCTGAGAAAGCTAGGATGGAGGAATAATAAGATTAAGGCATGGTAGAAATTCCATTAGGAAAATGACCAAATAAAGGCACCTTATGGAGGCCTTGACCCAGAGGAAGACCAGGTATTTAATATGGCTTATGGCCAAGAACACCCAAAGGAGACCTCAGTTGGGACCAATAGGGATGAAGCTACAAAAACTAGTCAAATTGTAAATAAAGTCACAAGGGCCTCACCAAGACAATTGAATAAAGAGATAATTTAAAAAGAGTCAAAGGAGAGGCCTCCACTAAAGAAGTGAAAAATAATATTTCAACAAGAATCATAATTATATGAGGGAAAATACAAGATCCAATATTAAAAAAATATATGTTAATCTCAAGAGCTAGAAGTTCATCCCAAGAGTCAGACAGAAAAAGAAAAAGTGTTAAAGGAAGAGACTGTTGTGGCTATATTAATAACTATTAAAAAAAAATAACTAGCTAAAAGGAAACAAAGGGAGAAATAGGGGGAAGACCTATAAAAAACCTAAAATATCCTTGGAGGAACAACCATGACCCCAAAAATAGTTATGACAAAAGAGAACAACTAGTCAGACAACCAAATCCAAGAGGCTCCATCTTCTCCTAATGATAATTTCCTTCTCCAACCTGAATTCCTTTGCAATAAAATCACTTGTTGAACAATTTTTCTAGCATAGGGGTGGAGTATTCCTGGTGGGGAGGTATTTTCTAGAACTTAGAATGATCAATAGGTTAAAACCAACTCACTTACCAAATTGTGCGGTCGTATGCCCACTTGAACTACCCTTGTACGAACTATACTCACCTTGTACGATCATCAATGCCTACACTGTACGATATCAAATCATACAGTGTCGAATATGGTACAATATTGCACACATAAAAACTGAAATATTTGGTTTTGGAGGCTTCCGTACACAGTTTTGTAATCGATCAAGTCAATTTCCCAAAAATGCCAAATCGGGTAAGTTTCTCTCGATCGCCTGTTTTACCAAATCGAGTAAAAGTCCTTTGTACTATTTGTATAGAAAATTATGTACGATTTTTATGAAATAACGACACAGCATTATGCTATTCTAGATTTTCTCTTGATTCAATCTCTCCTTGGGATGTTTTGTAAGGGTTTGATAGACCAATCAATGCAATCTCTACAATAAGCAAAACATCTTAACCAAGTTGTTGAGAGATCCCATGTGTCTGATTACATCCAAAAATAATACAATGTAATTCAATACATCTTCCTTGTTGCTGCCATGCTTCTAGATCATTCTTTAGAGTTCACCAGTACCATATTATACCACCGGGTTGCAACAATGCATAAAACTAATCTATAATAATCAATAGAAAACACAAACACATCATACTAATCCACAAATTACTGTTCCTCATTACCAGGATCATACACAGTCATCCACAACCTTCATTATGCTCATTTATGTCTATGGATTTGATTACAGTGTGGAAAAATATATCAATGTAATTGCAATAACTCAAAGAATAAACAACTACAAGTACTATCTCTTAACTGTAGCAACCAAACCTATAATTTTGAAAATTGGGCCTTATATAACGTTGCCCAGTTCATTCCAAAGTGGTTCCTAAGGAAATTAGTTATTTACAACTGCCCATATACAATTGAATACATTAAATTGGATTTTTACTAAGTTTAACACCTTAGTTAAAAAATCTATGCGCAATTTCACTTTGAAATTACATTTCCCTTGCATTTGGATGAATTTCGGTGCACCTTGTACGATTTGCCACTACCCTGTATGATTTGCCATTCCAGTTGTATGGTTTTTCCTCTTACTGTATGGTATGCTTCCTATTGTATGATTTACAAAACTTGAGAAAACTGTCATTTGTTCCAAAACTATCAAAATTGATCAAATCATTTTAATCACTTCTTCTTCTTCTAGGAGATGGATTTGCTACCTACATTTGCCCTCCCCTTTACTTTGGTTGATGTCCTCACTGAATCATTCAGCTTATTCCACTGTGCTTCATATTATGCCATGAAAACCTCTAAATCCTTGACTTGTTACTTATACATTTCTCGTTCATTCTTTAGCTTGACCGCTTAGCTTCCCATTTGCACTGCTTTTTCCTCGTGGAAGTTAGTCTTCTCCTCAGAAGTTTTTAGGAACTCCATCATCTACTTCTCATGGTATAAGGCACTCTTATTCAACTTCTCCTTCCAGTGAGCTTCTACTCGAGTTGCCGCCTGTAGTTCTTCATTATTTTTAGTAATGGTTTGCAGGTGGTGATTGATATCTGCCTCCATGGCTCGATCCTAGTCTTCTCTAATATTAAACTGAGCTTACTTCTATAGGATCATCTCATTCAATTATTTATTGTCCTTCATCAACTCCTCTATCTGCTTGGCTTGTGTAGCCATTTCCTCACTCTTTTCGGCCAACTAAGTTGTCATTTGCTCATATTTTTCTTTGAGTTGTGCCTCCAAATCATTAATTCTGTCCTCTACCATCTATGAGATTTATCACTTTTATTCTTCAAGCGTGCTAATTCTAGCTTCAGACTTAGTTTTGAGGCCTGACAGATCATCCTCTAACTTCTTTATTTTCTCTTCTATTGTAGTTATGCTTTTTTCCATATGTTGCATTAAATGGGTAGTTAAAAATCATACGACATGGGCCAAATTATACAATGTATAATCTAAATCATACAACATGACCTCTTGTACAGTTTCCCATGTCATTTTGTCAATTTTATTTGTACGATCTCTCCATTTCGTAAATTTCCAGCTCATTTTTCACTTGTATGATATAATCACTTAGATAAATGTTTTAAGATGTATTTCTCTCTGAAGAGGCTATCATTTATGGTTTTCAACCTCTTATTTCCTAATTGCATCTCGAGGGATTTTCACAACTAAGGCACACAAATTTTTTCAAATTTTCATTTTTTTTTCTAGTCTATTTACACTTACCTTCTAGGTAATCGTATAGTGACATTCACTTGTATGACCCCATTTGAATCTTGACTTGGAGGTTCGACCATAAAATTTATATTACTGCTATCCTCTTGTACCTTTTGTTTCCTTACTTCGATTACCTCTTCCTGTGATGTTACTGCCTGTTCAGCTCTTCCCCTACAATGTGTACAATTTAGGATTGTACAATGGCAAGTTTGAGTCTCCTCACCTGGTGGTCCCACTTCTTGCATTATAGGTGATTGATCCCATGGTAGTGGTGTCCTTATCACTTTTCTATAATTTTAGCAAATTCTTCGCCTATCTCCATGGATCAATTCTTGCTCCAAAATTGGCGATCAAACTCGTTGATGGCCTAGGTTTCTTTCTTCAAAATATACCCTTCCTATTCCAACTAAGTTTCTACCATGTGGGTATGTACCCTGTCCATTTCCTATTGGAATTGGACTTCTCTGATCTATTGGTGATTCCTCCCTCTCTTAGAGTAATCACCTATTACCCCTTACTTTTTGAGGTCCTTGTCTAATTATGGGTGGTTGTATCCACATGCATTGTCTTACAAAATCTGGTAACATGCCTCTCACTCTTGGTATATCTCTATGGTCCCTTCTCCAGTTCATGCATGCTAAAGGGTTATCTCCTGGCCATCTAGGAGTAGGGGGTCAAAACCTTCCTCGTCATCGACCTCCTCTAAATATAACATCAACAGGATCTCAATTATTCTCTAGTCACCTACCTCCTCTTCCATATTGGAGTATTAGAGGTCTACGTCCAATTCCTCCTCTTGTTCCTTGGTTATCAGGAGTAATTTCTACCAACTCAATATTGGCTAGTGGACTCCAATTGGGTGACAACTGTCACAAGGTTCTGATTCTTCTATCAGCATGAACTAGGTGACGTCTCCATCTTCTTTCCTCAAAGGATCTCTAGGGAAATGATGCTGCCAATACTTCTCTATATGTATCTAAGAAATTTGTCTTAGAGCTAGAGTTGGTTCTACCATCTTCCTTCCGTTCTACCCAATCGGTTGGTAAATTCATCACTCTCTCCAATATCCTTACTTCCCTTATTTGTCTTCTCAAATTTTGATGAGCTATTGCATAAGCTTGTGTATCAATACGGGATCTATCCCTTTGGATTCTCTCTGATTTCCCTTGTCTCGATGCACTAGTTGGAGGGTCGAGATCTCTCTAAGGATTATAAGGATTTTATGGCTCATCATAATCACTACTATCTGTACTAAGCTCTCTTACCAATGATAAAATTCCTTCATCATTGAAATTTGTCATGTCTAAAGCTTCTACATCTTCATTTGTCCTTGGTTGCTCGTTTGATGGGGGTGGTGAACCTGTGCTTGTGTCTTCATTTCCTCCTTCGTCTCTTGGAGTTAATCCTTTTGTCTCCTCATATTCATATTCAACCTCTTGCAGTATGACTTCTCGTTTTTCATCTAGTCTTTGTATGGTACCATCCAAATCTTGGATGAGTTATTCCCTCAACCTCGCGTTGTGACTCCGCAATGTTTGATACTCTTCTTGCAATTGCTAAATTTGTGTTCTCATCCTCTGCTGTAATAGCCCAATCTGAGCCAATGGATAAAGTACGGCCAGTTCCTCATCTACAGTTTCATCCCTGTCATTATCTAGAATTTCCATTTCGAACATATCCACTCTATCCTCATTGTGCACTATTAACCCTATCCTTCTTCGTACTTTTGACTGTCGAGGTAGTTCCCTATGTTCTACTTGTGGGTACCTCCTTTTCGTATTTCTAGGTAATAGTGCTATCTATTGATAGCCTTTTGGTCTTGGAGAAACCCTCCCCTCTTCTTCTCTTATGGTCCCATATGCCCTTTTGACATGTGCTCGTATCCTTCTTTCACCAGTTTCAAATGCTGAGCATCAAAAAATTAAAACTGATAATGACATTGCCAATGGAAAACAGAGAACCTTATTTCAACAGGTTATTCCGGGTTCTGGAGACAAAAAATTAGGAAAACCCCCTCAAGGGAGGGGGAGAGGAAGAAATACTAAACAATCTAAATGAAGTTCCTCTCATGGAACGTGAGAGACCTCAATGGCCTGCCCAAACACAAGGAAGTCAGTGCAATAAGAAATCAAGTGAATCCAACTATTATCATGTTGCAAGAAACAAAAACTAATGAGATTTAGTCAAAAAAATAGCAAAAAAAAATTGGAATCAAGGGGATATGGTTTTCAAATCATCCAGAGGAGCATCTGGAGGCCTTATGACTTTGTGGGATCCCCGGATAGTAGAAGGTACCATTATTTAGAAAGATGACAGGGTTCTTAGTGTTTTATTTAAGGAAATAAATAGCGATAGGTCATGGATCCTTTCACATATTTATGCCCCAACTTCAATTCAATGGAGATCTCTACTGTGGGAGTACTTAGGCAATCTGAGTGAAATCTTCCATAATGTCCCTTGGATTATGGTTGGGGATTTTAACACTCCTCTTTACCCTTCAAACAAAATGGGTGGAAATGGACCACCTATTAAGAGCATGGATGAGTTCAATGACTTTGTGAACTCCAACATGTTGATGGATGTAAAACTTAGAGGGACGAATTATACTTGGAGCAATCGGTGGATAGGGTGTCATCTCATTCAAGAAAGGCTTGATAGTTTTTTTCTATCAAAGGAGGCTATAACTTTGTTCAGTGATTCTACCCTACAAGCCCTTCCTAAAATTGCCTCTGATCATAATCCTATTTTGTTGGAGATCCCTAACTCTCTGTCCTTCAAGAAACCTTTTAGATTTCAATCTATGTGGATCAAACATTCCAGTTTCAGAGATAACTTAAGTGAGTGGTGGCAGCAGCCTATCAGGGGTAGTGCAGCTTTTAAACTTGTTGGTAAATTAAAGTTTATTAAGGAAAAGCTTCGAACTTGGAACAAAGAGGTATTTGGGAACCTCTTTGAAAATAAAAAATAGGTTGTTGAAAGTTTGAAGATAATTGATTAGAGGATCCAACATGGTGATGCTGATGAAACTACTAGGCAGGAGGAACGAACAAAACTAGCAGAGTTTCATAACATTTTGGCCTGTGAGGAAATCTATTGGAGGCAAAAATCAAGGGCTCTTTGGTTGAAATATGGAGATTCAAATTCCAATTTTTTTCACATCACCATGCTTAGAAACAAAAGCAATAACAAGATAAAAAAAAGAAAAAAATAGATGGTTCTATTACTCAAGACTTAACATAAATCAGAAAGGAGGCAGTAACTTATTTCAATTTTATCCTTGGTTAGGAATCACAGTGCAATGAGGAGGTCAAAGTTATTTTCTTGCAATCCATTCCTAGCATAATAAATGAGGATATAAACCTTAAGCTTCTAGCTCCATTTTTTGATGAGAAAATTAAGGAAGCCTTGTTTAGCATGGAGCCACACAAAGCCCCGGGACCCGATAGCTTTTCCTCTTGTTTCTATCAAGATTTTTGGGACATCATAAGTGAGGATGTAATTTGTGTTGTCAGAGAATTCCAAGCAAGCAATCATATCCCAAAAGGTATCAACTCTACTTTTATTTATCTAATTCCTAAGAAGCAAACCCCTGAATCTATGGCTGACTTCAGGCCAATCAGTCTGTATAATGTTTCTTACAAGATCCTAAATAAAGCCATTGCAAATAGAATGAGAGATAATCAACCCCCCATCATAGATCCATGCCAGGGAAGCTCTGTCCAGGGCAGGTCAATCTTGGATGGAGTTATCACAGTTCATGAAGCTCTGCACTCTGCTCATAAGACTAACATATATGTTTTTGCCCTCAAGCTTGATATGAACAAAGCATTTGACAGACTAAATTGGGAATTTTTGATTGATGTCCTCCTTAAGTTTGGTTTTCACCACCAATGGGTTAATTTGATCAAAGAATTTATTTCTAAAGCATGGTTCTCGATTCTAGTTAATAGAACAACTGCTGGTTACTTTCAAAGTCGTAGAGAAATTCGGTAGGGGGACCCTATCAACCCCATGTTATTCATCATTGTGGTAGAAGCTTTAGGTAGAACCATAAAAATGCTTGCAATTCAAGGCTAATATCGGGAATCAAGGCAACATCTCTCACTAGGGTTGTTTCTCACCAACAATTCGTTGATGATACCCTTATATTGACTAAGGCATCAGTGGTTGAGGCCAAAATTATTAAATACATCCTACAACTCTACGATGACGTTGCTGGTCAGAAAGTTAATTTCAGTAAAATTAAGTTATATTTATTGAACACCCGCATTCAGAGGTAAGGAAGGATTGCAAAAATTTTAGGGTGTGATATAGAAAACCTCCCGAATTCATATTTTGGTCTCCCTCTTTTCATTGGTTCTCCGAGAGAGTCAATGTGGGACAGGGTTATTGAAAGAATTCAAAAACAACTTATTGGATGGAAAGGTCATCTTCTATCTCAAGAAGGAAAGTTGAACCTCAATAAGGCCTCTCTTCAGAGCATTCCAGTCTATTTCCTCTCCGTTTTCAAACCCCTTGTGAAGGTTTTCCAAAAAATTGAGAAACTCCAAAAAGAATTTTTATGGATTGGATCAGAGGAGAAAAAAAGTATACACCTTGTAGTATGGACCAAAGTGTGCAGACCCAGGGAAAATGGGGGCTTAGGTCTGAGGAGAATTGCTCATATAAATTTAGCTTGACTAGCTAAGCAAGCGTGGCGTCTCATTTCTGGTGAAGAAAATGAATGGACAACTATCATCAAACAAAAGTATCTTCAAAATATGGAATTTCTAAGTGACTCAGTTCCAATCAGAGGTTCTGCTTTTTGGAAAGCAATTCTTAATTGTAAAGAAATCATCAAAAAAGGTTTAATATGGGTTTTAGGCAATGGTGAGAGGATAAATTACTGGAATGACAGGTGGGCTAAGGATGAACCATTGACACAATATCCTAACTTAGCCCGAATCAGAGATATCACATAAGAACTCATTGGCAGAAAAGTCTTCGATTATATGGTTGAGGACAAAGGTAGAATGAAGTGGAAACAAATAAGAATTCAGGGATTTCAAGTAGAATCAAATGATCTTTGTAATATTCTCGGGCAACAGTTTATCCCCATGATACCCAAGGAAGATCAAGTGACCTGGGCTCCTACGAAAAATGGGCAATTCACTGTTAAATCAGCTTACAAGCTTGCTTGATGACGAGGATTTTTTCCTCCAAAAGGACTTAGTTTGGATAAAAAAATTAATTCCAAAAATTACAGTCTTTTCATGGTTGGTTATCCAAGGAAGAATTCTAACCATTGATAATATGATGCGTAAAGGTATTTGTATAACTAATCGTTGTTATCTGTGCAGGGCTAATTGGGAGACCATTTATCACATTTTCCTTGAGTGCCATTTTTCCTTGACTATCCTAAGTGGGGTTTTTCATGCCTTCAATATTTCATGGGTTAAACCATCCATCGTACTTGATTTGTTCGTCCAGTGGCCTTACCCATTTTCAAGCCAAAGATTTAGATACATGTGGAAAATTTGTCTCAATCACTATCTTTGGCAGGTGTGGTTAGAAAGGAACCATAGAGTCTTTAATGAGTCTATCCATGATCATAAAACTATTATTGCCAAGATCCTATCCTTTGCCAATGATAATGTGAACCTTATCCCTTTTGATAGCTATAAACCTCATCTACAGGAGACCATGATTGTTCAATATTTAATATTAACCTTGTTAGATGAGTCTGTGCCTAGGGTAGTCAACCCTAGAGCCAATGTTAAGTGGTCTCCACCTCCTACGGGTTGGTTTAAGCTTAATTTTGATGGAGCATCTAAGGAAAATCTTGGCAGAGCAGGCGCTGGTGGCATTGTGTGAGATCATAATGGGAATATGATGCTTGTGTTTTTTGAATATTTGGGAACAAGGATGAATAATGAAGTTGAAGCTAGAGCTATGTGGAGAGGCCTTCAAATGACTCAAGACTTAGAAGGCAATTTGATCGTAGAATGAGACTCTATGCATGTTATAAATCTCCTCAATAATTGGAAAACACCTCCTTGGAGGATTAAAATAATTTTTGAAGAGGCTAGGATCCTTTTCCAAGGAAGACAGGACAGAAAAGCCCAACATGTCTTTTGGGAAGCTAACAAAATTGCTGATAAGCTGGTCAATTTGGGTGTCGATGGTGACAGACTTTTCAAATGGGAACACGGTGTCCCGAGTGAAGTAGAGGAGCTTATTCAAAAACAATGTCAAGAATGATAGTCGAATTTACCAACAGGGAAGGCATTGTAAGTTTGAAGGCTAGGAGTATTCCCGTATCTTTTTTGAATTGGACTCACAATAAAAATTATCTGAGTTGTCAGTCTTCGTGGATGTTGCTTGGAAATACCACAAAGACTAATGGGGACAATCACATGTCAGATAACATGGCTCCTAGTTGTCTTAGTAATTTGAGGTTGGTTGATAATCACAGGGAAGGAAAGAAACGATAATATAAGACTTCGAACCAAAGCCACGTGGACCACTAGATAGCCATCGCCATAGATCTAGGCAGCAGGTTCACTTCTCCAAGGCTGATTGGCCAAGATAGTATGTGGTACCAAAGCATGTTATATATGAAAGAAAGTAATTACCAAAGAATTATTAAGAGTAACTGTCAATACAGAGCTTGTGGAAGTTTTTTCTAGTACTCTGCTATGTGTGTCTGCAGCTTTTTGTTTCTCCATTATCTCAAGGAAGTGATCTGTGTCTGTTTCTTTTTTGTAATTATGATGAATGTGTGTTTTATCGGGGTATACTCAAAATGTTGTATGGGAAGTTTCTTTTTGATAACAGGTTATGTGCCTTACTAGATGTAATGGCTATGGCGGCATGTAGATTTTACATATATAGGATCCTTAGTAAGGATATATTCATCAACAGCCCTGGGCTGATTTTTGTAAAATGTTTTGGATCAACTTGTAAAACCCGGTATTAATGCTATAGTATCTTATCTACCAAAAAAAAAAATTAGCTTTTAAGACTCTAAAATCATGCCATCTCACAAGCTCTAAGACAAATTAAATCATAATGATGATATTGGATACTACACATCCAACCAAATGTATAAAGACTACTAAAACATTTCACTATATATATAATTTATTTATTAATTTATTAATATCTAGGTTAACCTTTTTTATTAATTTGAGAGAATTTATACTTTATTTTGCAATGATTACTTTGTTTATTCTCTTCCTCCAACGAAGCTAAAACATATTAATTTAAAAAAAAAATGGCTCACAAAAAGTTTAGAAAAAACATATTAAAGCATAAAAAATATGCAAATATATAAATACATGATTGGATTTTCAAACAAAGGGCACAATGTTACTTATCCAGATTAGGAAGGCTAGTTTTTAAAAATAATAATAATAAAGTAAAAGTATTCAATAGGCAATTTTATGACATAAGTGTAATATTTCACTGGATCAAGTTATATTATTAAGATATTTATAAAAATTAAATAGGTAATATAATTGGGATTACATTTTTTTAAAGCATAATGGGTTGTATATCTAAGGTTACACTCATCCTGGGCATAAGGAGGCCTCTCTCCATAATTTGACTTAAGGTAGTCTGAATAATAGTACAACCACATACCAATGTTCCTACAAAACAAATTTTAATAGTTTTTACAATAAAATCATAACACCTCACTTGAATCAAACACCCACCGTTTCCACTACTAAATTTTTAAGTCAGCTAATTTTTTTTAATTTAATATTTATAAATAATAAAAAATAAATTGAAGTGCTCTTAAGCCTTCATCTATTGGATTTTCATAACAGATTGATAAGTAAAGTTTGTGTATTTAGAAAGGGTAAGAAAAATAAGGTTTATAATAGTAAATATATGATATAATTTTAATATACAATTAATAAGACACCGTAAGTGTTGAGATTGAACTTTAATATTTTTATTTTAAAAACTTTTCATTCACCATTCCACCAAAACTTAAAATATACAAAACATCTTATACTCTTACAGTTCTGCCCTTATATGATCTTTAAAAAATATTTTTTTATGTTAAAAAATAAAAATAATAAAAAATTAAGAAGAAAGATAAATATATTTAAGTGTAAGAGTGTTATAATGGATTTTTAAATGTTTTTAATGTTTATTATGTTATTATTATCATAGTTTTTATTTTGTTTTATATTTTAAATTAAAAAAAAACATTAAAATATTTTATTATTCTCCCTTAAAGTTTATTTTGTATAGTATGAACCAAAAAAGAAAATAACACTTCAATCAATTAAGAATTATTATATGCATCCAACACTACACAAATTTAATATGTGTTGAATTTTTCGTAAATTTAAAGAATGGTAATGTTTTAGTGAGTATGTTAGCTACTTAATAATCTATTTCATAATATTTTATTTTATTAGGTAAAGAAGGGATTTTAAGAATTCCCCGATCCTGAGGCTTTTAAGAGGGACTCATAGCCTGAGATGAGGGTTTTGAGAGGATCTCACAATAATTAAAACAAGTTCTAAAAGGATTACCCAACAACAAGCTCCAAAAAGAGAAATATAGTTTACATACAAAAGGGTAACACACCAACGAGGAGCAAAGGCTAAAAAAATTAGCCACCAATCCTCCTGCATAAAGTACAACAATAAAGTGTTAGAGGATATGAACTGAACACCCCAAATGGGAAACAACACCACACTCGTCTAACAGAAGCAAATTAAAACATCCCGCTCAAAATTTATCACTCCATCCAGTGAAGGATCTGAGGCTTACACTTGCAACGATTTGAAAGAGAAAGCAAAAAACTATGAGTCGCCTAAACCAAAGCAAGAGCTGCAAAACAAGAACAATCGCTCTCAAGTACAAAAAATAGAAAAAGGAGATAGCAATATTCTGCATCGCACTTGAGAGGGAGAAGGGTAAGATCCCAAAAAAATAAACCTTAGAACCCTAGGATCAAACACACCACCACTACTAGAACTGGAGAAAGAGATCTCTGCAAATTGCTGAAGCTAGGAAACCCACTAGAGATACGAGGCCAAAAGCTAAAAACCATCGTAGTATAACAACCCATTTTCACCCCAACTGGTTTGGGTCGGTATTTGATCCAGTCTTCTCGAAATAACCAGATACAACAAGAAATTACCGAACCCAAAAGAAAGCGACACAAACCAGCCATGGACCCACTACTGGTAGAGAACCCTAGCAATAGAGCCATCTAAGCACCATCCAACCAGAGTAGCCAAACCATTGAAGCCGAAGCTAGCCAAGGGAACATCGTCAAATTTTTGCAGCCAAACACCATACCAAGCTCACCCCAATGGGTTTGGGTCGGTAGATGGCCCTTTCCTCTCCCTAGAAAGCCAAAAAAACATGAAACTACCAAACCTAGAAGAAATGTTGCACAATCCAACCAAGTCCCCGAAGCTAGCAAATAACCCAAGAAACGCAGCCACCCAACACGCCCACCAACCAAAGCGAGAGGCAGCCAAGGGATCAATAGCTAAAATTTTCCATTGCATCATAACAACCCAAGATCACCCATACAGGTTTCGGTGAGCATTCGACCCTCTACCCCAGATAAGAGTGATAATGCCAAACCCATAAGAGAGAAGAACATACCAGTAAGACCCCCGACAAGCAAAACATCCTGGTCATGAACCACAATAGAGAAACTAAGCATGATTAGCATCTAGATCCAGAATGGGAGAAAGGAGACCTCTCGCTCAACAGGTTTTCGAGCGTCGAAGTCGAAACAGGGGTGAAACCCTCATGAAAGAAGCCCTCATGGGGAACTCTCACGGACCCTCTCTGCCATGGTGAGGCTTAAGCCCTCTCTATTTCATAATATTTTAACTCAACTACATCTTCTTCAATAAAATTTCAAACAAAAAAAATGATAAATTTTAATATGGTTTTATGACTTTTAAATATTAAAGTAAACTTGAGATTTTTCTATAAAAAACAACTTCCTTCATCCACTTGAACTTAGCTCAATTTGCTAGACATGCTAATGCTCATTTAAATCACACACATTTTCCTTTTAGGAAAAATTAATAACTTAAATTAAGTATAATGAGAGGATGATTATAGTGAGAGGTGTCCTCCACCTATTTTTTTTTTTAATACAAGAGGGGTAAACATTTATTAGATCAAAGCTGAGAACAAACAACCACCAAAAAAAACAGCCAACAAAAACCTCAACCAAACATATCCTCAACAAGTAAATTATGAAGATGCTAAGAACAGTCAAAAGGGAGGTGATCCCAACCCTTAACAGACCAATTCCCCTGAAACTGATAAGCCCATTTGGCCAAACAATCCGCAATCCTATTCCATTCCCTAAGAATGTGAACAATAGAGATAAGCTCCAAATTACAACAGATTTGAAGAATCTGTTGAACAAGTGTCCTCTACCTATTTCACAATATTAATCTCAATAATTTTAACTTAATTGGATGGATAATTTCATAAAATATGGTTATTTTATTCGTTTTTTAAGTTCATGTAAAGTTTACAATTTTTAGGTAACTTCAAAATTAATTTTAATAGAATATTATTTTATCCGGTTTTCAAGTTCATGTAAAGTTTATAATTTTTAGGTAACTTCAAAACTAATTTTAATATGATATTATATCCTTTTTAAAAACCTTAAACCTTTAAATTAATATAATATTAAAATGTTAAAAAATATCAAGAAGAATCAAGAATCATAATTTTTTATTATTATTAGGTAAAGAAGGGGTTTTAAGGATTTGAGGGTTTTGAGAGGGACTCACAACCGGATATGAGGGTTTTAAGAGGATCCCACAACCATTACAACAAGCTCCAAAAGGGTTACTCAACAACAAACTCCAAAAGGTGAAATACAGTTTACATTCAAAAGGGTAACCCATCAATGAGGAGCAAAGGTCAAAAAAACCAGCTACCAACCCTCCTACATAAAGTACAACAATAAAGTCCTAAAGGATATGAACTGAATGCCCCAGATGGGGAACAACATCGGAACAACACCACACCCATTTAACGGGAGCAAACTAAAACTTTCTGCTCAAAATTAAAATAAAAAATTAAGAACCCAAGCAAACGAGAGGAACATTCCTATGAGTAGTAAACCAGATCTAAGGCTTACACTTGCAATGTTTCGAAAGAGAAAGTAAACAACTATGAGCTGCCTAAACCAAAGTAAGAGCCATAAAACAAGAACAACATTCCACAACAAGAGCTCTCAGGTACAAGAAAAATGAGATATCAACATTCCTCACTGCATCTGAGAGGGAGAAGAGTAAGATCCTGAAAAAATAAGCCTTAGAACCTTGGGATCAAACACACCACCACTGTTAGAACTGGAGAAAGAGATCTCTATAGATCGTCAAAGCTAGGAAACCCACTAGAGACATGGGACCAAAAGTCGAAAACCACCGCAACATAACAACCCACTTTCACCCCAACTGGTTTGGGTTGGTATTTGATCACGTCTCCTCGGAATAGCCAGATACAACAAGAAATTACCTAACCCATAAGAAAGTGACACAAACCAGCCACGGACCCACTACTGGTAGAGAACCCTAGCAACAAAGACATCCAAGCACCATCCAACCAAAGCAGCCAAGCCATCAGAGTCAAAGCCAACCAAGGGAACACCGTCAGATTTCCATAGCCAAACACCATACCAAGCTCACCCCAACGATTTGGTAGATGGCCCTTTCCTCTCCCTAAAAAGCCAGAAAAAAATTGAAACTACAGAACCCATAATAAATTATGCACAATCCAACCAAGTCCCTGAAGCTAGCAAAAAACCCAAGAAATGCAACCACCCAACACACCCACCAACCAGAGCAAGAGCCAGCCAAGGGGTCAACAACCAAAATTTTTCATTGCATTATAATGGCCCAGGATCACCAATAAATAAGAGTGATAATGCCAAACCCATAAGAGAGCAGAACATACCAGCAAGACCCCCAACAAGCAAAACACCCTGGTCATGAACCACAATAGAGAAACTAAGCATGACTAGCAACCAGATCCAAAATGGGAGAAAGGAGGCCTCCCGCTCAAAGGGTTTCAGAGTGTCAAAGCCAGAGTGGGAGTGAAACCCTCGCGGAGGAAGCCCTCATGAAGGAAACCCTCACGGACCCTCTTTGCCACGGTGAGGCTCAAGCCCTCTCTACCATGGTGAGGCTCAGGCTCTCTATGCCATGGTGAGGCTCAAGCCCTCTCTGCCATGGTGAGGCTCATGCCCTCTCTGCCATGGTGAGGCTCATGCCCTCGCGAAAGCCCTCATGAAGGAAACCCTCATGGGCCCTCTCTTTCACGGTGAGGCTCATGCCCTCTCTACCATGGTGAGGCTCAAGCCCCTCGAAGAATCATAAATTAGTTTAATGTTAAAATGTAAAAAAATATTATGAAGAATGCTAACCAAAGTTAAATATAATACTATTTCTACATATCCATTATTATATTTTTTAAATTTGATAAAAAAAAATTAATCTTTTAATTGGTTATATAGAATTGAAATGGGTCTTAGTGTATTACATTGAGACCTTAGAATAATTTGACAATAAGATTCAATCTTAAATTTTCTTTGAAAAATGAAAAATTTAAATGATTGAACTAATACCATTTAATAAAAGATAATAATAATAATTTATCAAATTATTTTTAAATCATTAAATTTAAAAATTAAAAAAGTGTGAATGAATAATCCTTGATAGTAAGACATACACTTAGAACAAAATTGTGATACACCATTAAATGAAAGGTTTTAAAGGAACTCTCCTAAAAGGTTCAAACAACAGGTTTTAAAGGAACTCTAATAAGAGATTTAAGATTGTTTAAGTACAAAAATGATAGAGTTGCACCTTGTGATTCATAAAAATAATAAAAATTACAAACTACTTTGTAAATAGCAACTTCTTTTTCCTAGAACATAAAAAAAGTACTTTACAAAAATAAAGTACTAATTGTTTCCCCTTGTCTGGACGCAGAAAAGTTCTTACAAGCATTGCAATGACATCAAATGGTATCTTACCATTTGCAGACATGGGGCAGGTTGTTGACCTCTTGTAATATCTTGCCAATCTGTGTAAATATGCACTCCATTAAAATCAAGATGCATCCTTATCTAGAAAACTTTTTGATTTTTAACTTTTAAAAAATAAATAATTTCCACTTATTAAAAATTTAATTAAAATAACTTAAAAACATTCAACCTACCCACCAATTTATTTTTTTAAATCTTACTATTTCTTAACCAATTTATTTTTTTAAATCTTATAATTCTTTTTATGATGCTTCTTTACAACTGTCTAATAAGATGATATTGATTCTCAGATTTGACTGCCTGTCATGCTGTTATAGATTGACGAGGACCAGATTTTCTTATGAATTGATGAGGGACCACATTCTCTTGTGAAGGTTTGGAGAATTCAGAGAGATTCACTTTGTAAGAGTACGGCGCCCATGGTAGATTGCACATTGTTTGTTGAGGTAAACCTTGAAAGCAGTCGTTATTATTGATAACATTAAAGTTATCATAAAGTGTCGTTTCTGTTGAAATATTGTATTATAAAATCTAAGCTCAAATTATTATATAAGAAATTGAAATCTTTTTAACTTTTGTTTTATTTTAAAATTTTTAATTTAAAAAGTAAGTTAAATAATTACTTATAATTAAATATAAAAATATAAATAATTATTGTAAAAGTGTTATCTATTTCCTTATAAAAAAAAAATTAAAATATTTATAAGAATAAGTAAAAAGTTTGTGGAATTCTGTGGCTGCTGGGATTCCAGCCCAGGTCTCCATGGCCACAACGTGGAATTCTAGACATTCTATTCTAAAAATAAATTTTATTTTAAAAATTTTATTTTTTTGTTTTTTTGGAAATGTCGTCCAAAACATATAGATAGGTAATATAAGGGAAACAAACTATTTACATTTATAAGTTTGATTGAGCGTTATATTTGGTTATTTATTTTTAGTTTAATAAAATTTGATAAATATATATTTTAATTATTTTAATATTTATAATTTTATAAGTAATAAAAAATAAATTGTTTATTTATTAGGAGGAGACCTAGCTTCAAACTTTGTGGGCATGCCCACTTTGTGTTAAAGGTAGTAGTTTGTTATGAATCCTCTGAGTGCATGTCAGATTGACGATGACGGTACGAGTTGTTACCAACTCTCCTATGTAAAATAAATAATTAAATTGTTTATTTTTTCTTTTTGATATAAAACTTTTTAAATGAATATAGATTGAAGTGCTCTTAAACCTTCATCTATTGGATTTTCATAAGAGATTGATAAGTAATGTGTATTTAAAAATATATGATATAATGTTAATATACAATTAATAAGATATTGTAAGTGTTGAGACTTAAACTTCAATTTTTTTAATTATAAAAATTCTTCATTTACCATTTCATCAAAACTTAAAATATACAAAACATCTTATACTCTTAAGATTGTGCACTCATAAGATCTTTAAAAATAACTTTTTCATGTTAAAAAATAAAAATAATAAAAATTAAGAAGAAAGATGAAGTGTAAGAGTGTTTTTAAATGTTTTTAATATTTTTATTTTATTTTATTTATTTTTGATTGGTAAAAGGGGTTTTGAAAGGATCCTGTAATCTTTTACAAAGAGAAGAAGGTTGGGAGAAGAGTTCCCAACCAAAAAATAGTTGAAGAAACAGACCCTCTGTGGGTTATTGGAGAAAAACAACTAAACCAATAAAATTTGAATCAAGGACCATCTCATCCAAAACCATACAGAGGATGGAAAATTTGAATCAGGACTATTCCGTCCAAAACTATACAAAGGATGGAAAATTTGAATTAGGACTATTCCGCCCAAAACTATACAAAGGATGGAAAATTTGAAACAGGGCCATCCTGCCCAAAACCTAAATTTGAAATTTGAAAATGAAGCCGAAAAAACAAAAAAAATTAATTTTGAAAATCGTTCCTGCCAACGGGTGGCTAGGGATGCAACTGTAGGACGTAGACTAGGAAGCATCTGCAGGACGTAAACTAGGACGTCGACTGGGATGCAATCCATGAAGCAACAACTGACCAGGATATTGATCAAGATGCAAATCGAGAAGCAATGATAGGAAAGCAAACATAATGTAGTAGTAGGATGTGGTTCAGGAAGCAGTAGGAACCCAGGGACGCCACAACACAAGCCTGAAAAGTGGAACAACAATCCTGAGGATCTCCTCAGGCTAGGAGATCCTCTTGCACACAAAGGTGAACTTCAAGGAAGCCAAAAGACCCGAGGAAATGAAGGCCCATAAAACCCAGGTGAAGAGTAGAGATGGGCAGGAAGATTCCAAGGATCCAAATCTGGAGGAGTCAAGATAAACCAAAGTTGTCGATAAAGCACAAGTCCACTCCCCAAAGACCGAAGGATGTAGTATGGTACCTCGAGCAACCAAAAAGGATTTGGAACCCTCCATCCCTGCAGACGAATAGCTTCAAGGATTGAACCTGGGAAGCCAATGGATCCACTCAATAACATTCAAAATGCAAGGCCACCCTCGAAGCCAAGAAGAAATATCTAAGTGTACACCAAAAGGATCAGGTCCAACAGCAAGAAGCCCCCGAATAAGAGCTCAAAAATGAAGCCCACCCACGAGAAGGGACCACCAATGAGCACCCACCCACAAACCGAATCTGGAGAAGTTAGGATAAACTAAAGCTGCTAAAAAAGCACATGTCTACTCCCCAAAGACCCAAACGATGCAGTATGGTACCCTAAGCAACCAAAAAGGATCTGGAACCCTCCATCCCTGCAAAAAAATAGCTTCAAGGACTAAACCTGGGAAGCCAATGGATCCACTCAATAGCATTCAAAATGCAAGGCCACCCTCGAAGCCAAGAAGAAAGATCTAAGTGTACACCAAAAGGATCAAGTCCAGCAACAAGAAGCCCCAAAATAAAAGACCAAAAATGAAGCCCACCCATGAGAAGGGACCACCAATGAGCACCCACCCACAACCTCACCACTTTGCACGAACCGAATGGGCTCTGGCCTCTGGCACCAAGAAGAACACCACCATTGTTGGAACTGGAGAAAGAAATCTCTACAGGCCAATGAAGCTAGGAAACCTAACACAACCATGGTGTCAAAAGCAACCAGAGGATCAACAACCAAAAATTTCCATGGATTCAAAGGTAGCCAAGGGAACACCCTCAGATAGTTGTAACAAAACACCATACCACTGTATGTGTTCTCACAAATTCACCCCAATGAGTTTGGGTCAGTAGATGACCCTTTCCCCTCCTTGGAAAGCCAAAAAAATATGAAACTACTAAACCCAAAAGAAGTGTTGCACCATCCAACCAAGTCCCCGAAACTAACAATGATTCATGAAACGCAACCAGTAAGACCCCCAACAAGCAAAACACCCTAGACACGGGCCACAACAGAGAACTAAGCATGACTAGCAGCCAGATCCAGAGTGGGAGAATAGGAGACCTCCTGCTCAAAGAGTTTCAGAGTGCCGAAGCCAAAGCGGGAGGCCTCTTACATCCTCTAAAAATTTTATGATATTTATTATTTTATTTTTATCAAACTTTTTATTTTGTTTTATATTTTAAATTTACGAAAAAAGTAAACATTAAAATTTTATATTATTCTCCTTTAAAGTTTATTTTGTGTAGGATGAACAAAAAAAAGAAAATAACACTTCAATGAATTAAGAATTATTATATGCATCCAACACTACAACGACTTAATATGTGTTGATTTTTTCGTAAATTAAGCCAATGACAATGTTTTAGTGAGTATGTTAGTTACTTGATAATCTATTTCATAATATTTCAACTCAACCACATCTTCTTCAATAAAGTTTCAAACAAAAAGATGATGGATTTCAATATGTTTTGAGCAAGCATAATAATCTAAATTATTTTTTAGATGAACTTGTAGTGATTCCTCACTGCTTGCTTGCGACTAGGAAAAATCCCTGATAATTGATGATCAAATTTTTGTCTAGCTCATAGAAATCAAGTTGAAAGAGACCTTGACAATTGAGACTTATGCAAAAATTATTTTGGCAAGTGTTGACAAATAACCTAAGGAGCACTAAAAGAGTCCATCCCTTGGGATAAGTCCTTATATCAAATATTTTGTAATCTACAATGAAGCACCAAAAACAAAACTTCCAACTAGTCTACGAGAGACATCACTAAGTAGACATGGATGCTTGAGTCAAATCAAAAGTGACAGAGGTATATGAACCAAATTAATGCTTTCTTGACTTAAGAGATGAAGACCACCTACTAGAGCATAACCTCACTAAATGTCTCAGACACTCATTCAAAATGAAGTATGTTACTGATAGTCCCAAGCTGGCCGGTCATTATGATCAGAGAAGTACGTCATTTAATTATTAGAATCCTTAGGAAAAGTGGATAGGATTGTTAGATCTACTACAGATGATTTTGGAGGGAAATTTTCCCTATTGTAATCTATAAATAGCAATAGTTTAGACTATAAAAAGGATCAGCAAGTTTGCAATTATATACATTTGTAGGTTTTCCCTTCATTTCTTTTTTTAAGAACAGTTAGCTCTTATGCAACTTGTGGGTAATCTTGAACCCCCGCTTTTGGTGTAATCTATGTAAAATATTGCTTGCATATATATGGAAGCCTATGTCTATTTTTTGGTATAGCCATTTGTGGCCTCCTATAGACCTATTTCTATGTGTATGTATTTGTTTGTGATATTTTGCTTGATTTTTGAGTTTTATTAAGTGTATGTGTGTGTGAGGGGCTTGCATCTATTTTCAAACCAAGTCACTTTCTTGGCTCTCTAGTAGGACCTACCTTCTTATGCATGTATATAACTAGTAACTCTCATATGTGCTTTACTATGTTGAGGAGAGGAAGTGTTCACCATTGGCACATAGCGTTCAAGCCTATTTTTGTAGGAATATCTTAGTGGATCTCTTGGTGCATCACCCCCTTTTTCTTTTGTTGAGTTTTTTTTTTAATCTCTCGCATTCATGTTTCTTTTGTTGAGCACAAGTGTGCCTTGAAAATCACATCCTAACAAGGATTCGACCTTGTAAAAAATCACAAAGGCTCCCGATTGAGCCAAAACTTGCGCTTTCAATCATAGCCCCTGCTATGTTGTTCCTCATGAGATGCAATTTATCTACTAAGAATAATCAAAGATGACAATAGTTTAATGACACACCCGATGGGACCCTAGTGACAAATCATTGGTGTCAAAATCACAGCATGAAGTAGGACTTAGACTTGGTGAGGATCTTGGTATGTTCCTGGTTGTTGAAGTGCCTCTTTACTCACCTGGTGACTCCACTCCACAACGAACACAAAAATAAACCATTATTGAAGTTACTAGGATGAGGTTTGGGTGAAGACATTAGTCTACTTATTTTTCAAAAGCAAGAAGTTATATTCACCTAGCAACTCCATATCAACAAAATAAACCCAGAGGTATGTAGGTAAAATATGTTGTCAAAGCTTAATGTCATATCTTAAATGACTAACCCCTTAGTAGATATCCCTTAAGACGAGGTAATATCAAGTCCTCTAAGTCCCCAAAATCCACCTAATGTATGGAAGAAGCTACTTGGATCTATATTTGTAATATTACTAAAATATACCAGCAAGGGCCTGATCACTCTGCTAAAGCAACTCAAAGAATTGGTATTTATATACCAAACACACAATATTATGGAGAAATATGTGGTCTTAAGACTATTAGTGGCATCTCTAAAGGGAGAGGCACTCAAGAAATATGAATCACTTTCTCTTCATTTAGTCATAGAATGGGATCAGTTGGCTTCATTACTCATGAATGAGTTCATCATAAAATGTGAAGAAAACACATTTGAGGTCAAGAGTGAACCAAATAAGAAAGAATATGTTTCATCTAACCATCATCCTAAAAAAAATAACCAAGTTCTACCTAATCAGATAATAGACAACAACACTGGGAGAACTTATTTGAGCAATGGGATAAGGAAGAAATCATCATCATGCCTCAATCAGTTTTGAAGAAAAAAAATCCTGAAGCAACATGGGGAACAGTCCTAAGATAAACACGACTAGAGGGTTCATCTCTCTCACCTTTAAGGGTATGTAAGAATGCATTAATAAAAAGGGGACATTGGTGTAGGAATGCTATATGGACTATACCTAACTTAGATATAAGAAAGAAAAAAACATTATATGTCGCCTATGATAATAAAAAGACATTTAAGTTAGGAAGTTCAACTTTCGATGATCTTAGCACCTACAATAGACAAAAATGTCAATGACTAATCATAGTGTGGGACCCAGGCCCACATCAATGCGAAGTTTGAGGCACAAGCTTATCATGAGTCATGTCTCTTTTTTTGTTTTCTAAATTTTTTTAATGTATATATATATATATATATATATATATATATATATATATATATATATATATATATATATATATATATGTACTTTGTTTTATGTGCAAAAGGAAGTTTTGCTCATTGGTGATAAAAGGCAACAAAAACTATTATGACAAACAAAAAACATTGGCAAACAAATATTGCTCAATGGATAGAAATGTGTATAAAGATATAAATGGACAGTCACGAGCCAATATTGAAGAAAATATCAACCAATTATAAATCAGGGTACACTAACCAAAGGTTTCTACTAATCAAGAAAAGGCTAAAATCATAATCCCTATAAGAGATACACTTACAAGCGAGGCTATTTTCTTCACTACGAACACCCCTAGAAAGAGCAACATTGTAGCAAGCCATGACCTAGAACTCGATATGAGAAAACCAACAACACACGATGAATCCAAGAAGAGAAAGAAGAAAGCAACTACTTTGTAAAAACATGCAAAAAAAGGACAAGGCAGACATAGGCATTTAAAAACAAATAATCCAAAATTATTGACGATGAGGTTGATGGGGTTAATGACCTAGGTTGGCAAAGGATGGGAGGGTGCTAAAGAAGGAAGCTCAAAAAAGGTAAGTGTAAGCTGAGGAATATTCTTTTGTGGTAAGGGTATGGAGCAGTAGCCTTGCCCATTATCTCCTCCTATTGGTTCATCCTTTTTATGAACTCGTAAGGACATGTGTGAGACAATATAATATGCACTCTAAAATAATTTCCTATCCTTAAGATAATGAATTTCAAGCATTTATATCTAGGGATGTTATCCAAAAAATGTTTCAAGTACTGAAAGGTTTGAATATGAACCCAATAATTGTAAAGACATGTTATTTAAGAATAAAAGATAAATTAGGTTATTTGAAGTAGGAGCCCATTAAGACCATGAACACCACGCCAACATTTCCTCTCAAAAATGATATTTTTGCACAAGAGGCCAAGGATGTCCTGAGGATGACCGCTTTTATTTTTGGAGCCCCTAATGATACAAAAATAACAAAGGAAATACTAGCCATTCTACATCTACTAAGAGATAATGCAAATAAAAAGCCATTCATGCTCAATTTCAATGACTTCATAGCCTGATGAATTAATGAAGGGATGATAAACATTGGAGAAAATCAAGAATTTAGACACTCCTAATTTTTAATTCAGCTTATTCTATACCAAAATAGTTAGATTTTTGAACATTTATCCTTAGAAAGGGAAAATTAAAAAGGGAAAGGGAATCCTATAACAGATTGGACAAAGACCCTATACTTCCACTCCCCTTATCCTGTATTTTTAAATAAATTCTTAGTCCCCACTATAGCAAAATTTAAAGGAGAAAAGCCTAAAATAATATCAGAAGAAACAATTGATATTCTAAAATTAACAATAAAAGGGGACTAGCACTTCCGAGAAGAAGGAACCATAATCCGTATTTTAGGATTCAATGGAGGAATATTCATTCTTCTAGCATATGTGGCCAATAGAGTAGCATATATGGATATCTTAAGGCAAGTAGATCTAATAGATTCCACCTATGCAAGTGAATAGAACAAATTGGGATTTTATAAAACCTTGTTTTGATTGGGACCAATAACCCAAGAAAAGAGAAAAGTCATTGAAGAATTAGAAACAAGGCTAAAACATCTAGGGTTAAAAATCCTAGATAATACATGGAACTATGATCTAGTCGACAAATTTATTGCATGGTTGAAAGGTGGCAATATATCTAGGAAATTTGAGCGTGAATCAAGACCCAATCTAGAAATATATAAAAGTACGAAGGATCTTGCCCTTATTGGAAAAGGTCTTCTTGTAGTAGGAGCCTCAAAAGAAAGTATATGAGAGTTTATATGAAAAAGTAAAATACTTTAACCCTGTAGTGATAATTAGAGCCTCTGTACAAAACAAGTTGAGAAAGCTAGGATGGAGGAATAATAAGATTAAGGTATGGTAGAAATTCCATTAGGAAAATGACCAAATAAAGGCACCTTATGGAGGCCTTGAACCAGAGGAAGACCAAGTATTTAATATGGATTATGACCAAGAACACCCAAAGGAGGCCTCAGTTGGTACCAATAAGGATGAAGCTACAAAAACCAGTCAAATTGTAAATAAAGTCACAAGGGCCTCACCAAGACAATTGAATAAAGAGATAATTTAAAAAGAGTCAAAGGAGAGGCCTCCACTAAAGAAGTGAAAATAATATTTCAGAAAGAATCATAATTATATGAGGGAAAATACAAGATCCAATATTAAAAAAAGATATGTTAATCTAAAGAGCTAGAAGTTGATCCCAAGAGTTAGACAGAAAAAGAAAAAGTGTTAAAGGAAGAGAATGTTGTGGCCATATTAATAACTATATAAAAAAAAATAACTAGCTAAAGGGAAACAAAGGGAGAAATAGGGGGAAGACCTATAAAAAACCCACAATCTCCTTTGAGGAACAACCATGACCCCAAAAATATTTATGACAAAAGAGAACAACTAGTCAGACAACCAAATCCAAGAGGCTCCATCTTCTCCTAATGATAATTTCCTTCTCCAACTTGAATTCCTTTGCAATAAAATTACTTGTTGAACAATTTTTTTAGCATAGGGGTGGATTATTCCCAGTGGGGAGAACTTATAATGATAAATAGGTTAAACCCAACTCACTTACCAAATCGTACGGTCGTATGCCCACTCGAACTACCCTTGTACGAACTATATTCACCTTGTACGATCATCAATGTCTACACTGTACGATCTAAAATCATATAGTGTCAAATATGGTACGATATTGCACACATAAAAACTGAAATATTCAGTTTTGGAGGCTTCCGTACACAGTTTTGTAATCGATCAAGTCAATTTCCCAAAAATGCCAAATCGGGTAAGTTTCTCTCGATCGCATGTTTTACCAAATCGAGTAAAAGTCCTTTGTACTATTTGTAAAGAAAGTTATGTATGATTTTTACGAACTAACGACACAGCCTGATTCTATTCTAGATGTTATCTTGATTCAATCTCTCCCTGGGATGTTTTTTAATGGTTTGATAGACCAATCAATGCAATCTCTACAATAAGCAAAACATCTTAATCGAGCTGTTGAGAGATCCCATGTGTCTGATTACATCCAAAAATAATACAATGTAATTCAATACGTCTTCCTTGTTGCTTCCATGCTTCTAGATCATTCTTTAGAGTTCATCAGTACCATATTATACCACTGGGTTGCAACAATGCATAAAACTAATATATAATAATCAATAGAAAACACAAACACATCATACTAATCCACAAATTACTGTTCCTCATTACCAGGATCATACACAGTCATCCACAACCTTCATTATGCTCATTTATGTCTATGGATTTGATTACAGTGTGGAAAAATATATCAATGTAATTGTAATAACTCAGAGAATCAACAACTACAAGTACTATCTCTTAACTGTAGCAACCAAACCTATAATTTTGAAAATTGGGCCTTTTATAACGTTGCCCAGGATGTTCCAAAGTGGTTTATAAGGAAATTAGTTATTTACAACTGCCCATATACAATTGAATACATTAAATTGAATTTTTACTAAGTTTAACACCTTAGTTAGAAAATCTATGCGCCATTTCACTCTGAAATTACATTTCCCTTGCATTTGGATGAATTTCGATGCACCTTGTATGATTTGCCACTGCCCTGTATGATTTACCATTCCATTTGTATGGTTTCCCCTTACTGTATGGTTTTATCCCTAATGTATGATTTACAAAACTTGAGCAAACTGTCATTTGTGCCAAAACTATCAAAATTGATCAAATCCTTTTAATCACTTCTTCTTCTAAGAGATGGATTTGCTGCATACATCTGCCATCCCATTTACTTTGGTTGATGTCCTCATAGAATCATTCTGCTTCTTACACTATGCTTCGTATTATGCCATGAAAACCTCTAAATCCTTGACTTGTTATACATTTCTCGTTCATTCTTTAGCTTGACCGTGTAGCTTCCCATTTGCACTAATTTTTCCCCGTAGAAGTTAGTCTTCTCCTCAATAGTTTTTAGGAACTCCATCATCTTCTTCTCATGGTCCAAGGAACTCTTATTCAACTTCTCCTTCCAGTGAGCTTCTACTCGAGTTGCCGCCTGTAGTTATTCATTATTTTTAGTAATGGTTTGCAGGTGGTGATTGATATCTGCCTCCATGGCTCGATCCTAGTATTCTCTAATATTAAACTGGGCTTGCTTCTCTAGGATCATCTCATTCAATTGTTTATTGTCCTTCATCAGCTCCTCTATCTGCTTGGATTGTGTAGCCATTTTCTCTCTTTTTGGCCAACTAAGTTGTCATCTGCTCATATTTTGCTTTGAGTTGTGCCTCCAAATCATTAATTTTGTACTTTACCATCTATGAGATTTGTCGCTTTACTTCTTCAAGCGTGCTAATTCTAGCTTCAGACTCAGTTTTGAGGCCTGACAGATCATCCTCTAACTTCTTTATTTTCTCTTATATTGTAGTTATGCTTTTTTCCATATGCTGCATTAAATGGGTAGTTAAAAATTGTATGACATGGGCCAAATTATACAATGTACAATCTAAATCATACAACATGACCTCTTGTACGGTTTCCCATGTCATTTTATCAATTTTATTTGTACGATCTCTCCATTTCATAAATTTCCAACTCATTTTTCACTTGTACGATCTAATCACTTAGAGAAATGTTTTAAGATGTATTTCTCTCTGAAGAGGCTATCATTTCTGGTTTTCAACCTCTTCTTTCCTAATTGTGTCTCGAGGGATTTTCACAATGAAAGCACACACATTTTTTCAAATTTATTTTTTCTAGTCTATTTACACTTACCTTCTAGGTAATCGTATAGTGACATTCACTTGTACGATCCCATATGAATCTTGACCTGGAGGTTCGACCATAACATTTCGATTAATGGTGTCCTCTTTTACCTCTTGTTCCCTTGCTTGGATTACCTCTACCTATGATGTTACTACCTGTTCAACTCTTCCCCTACAATGTGTACAATTTAGGATTGTACAATGGCAAGTTGGAGTCTCCTCACCTGGTGGTCCCACTTCTTGCATTACAGGTGATTGATCCCATGGTAGTGGTGTCCTTACCACTTTGCTATCATTTGAGAGAATTCTTTGCCTATCTCCATGGATCAATTCTTACTCCAAAATTGACGATCAAACTCGTTGATGGCCTAGGTTTCTTTCTTCTGCAAAATATACCCTTCTTATTCCAACTAAGTTTCTACCATATGGGTATCTACCCCGTCCACTTCCTATTGGCATTGGACTTCTCTACTCTATTGGTGATTCATCCCTCTCTTGGAGTAATCACCTATTACCCCTCACTCTTTGAGGTCCTTGTCTAATTATGGGTGGTTGTCTCCACATGCATTGTCTTACAAAATTTGGTAACATGCCTCTCACTCTTGGTATATCTCTATGGTCCCTTATCCAGTTTATGCATGCTAAAGGGTTATCTCTTGGCCATCTAGGAGTAGGGGGTCAAAACCTTCCTCGTACTCTACCTCCTCTAAATGTAACATCAATAGGATCTTAGTTATTCTCTGGTCACCTACCTCCTCCTCTTCCATATTGGAGTCTTAGAGGTCTATGTCCAATTTCTCCTCTTTTTACTTGGTTATCAGGAGTAATTTATATCAACTCAATATTGGCTAGTGGACTCCAATTGGGTGACAACTGTCACAAGGTTCTGATTCTTCTATTAGCACGAACTAGGTGACGTATCCATCTTATTTCCTCAAAGGATCTATGGGGAAATGATGTTGCCAATACTTCTCTATATGCATCTGATAAATTTGTCTTAGAGCTAGAGTTAGTTCTACCATCTTCCTTATGTTCTGCCCAATCGGTTGGTAAATTCATCACTCTCTCCAATATCCTTACTTCCCTTCTTTGTATTCTCAGTTGTTGATGAGAAATTGCATAAGCTTGTGTATCAATACGGGATCTATCCCTTTGGATTCTCTCTGATTCCCCTTGTCTCGATGCACTAGTTGGAGGGTCGTGATCTCTCTAAGGATTATAAGGATTCTATGGATCATAATAATCACTACTATCTGTACTAAGCTCTCTTACCAACCATAAAATTCCTTCATCATTGAAATTCGTCATGTCTAAAGCTTCTACATATTCATTTGTCCTTGGTTGCTCATTCGATGGGGGTGGTGAACCTGTGCTTGCATCTTCATTTCCTCCCTCATCTCTTGGAGTTAATCCTTTTGTCTCCTCAGATTCATCTTCAACCTCTTGTAGTATGACTTCTTGTTGTTCATATAGTCTTCATATGGTACCATCCAAATCTTGGATGAGTTATTCCCTCAACCTCGCATTGTGACTCTGCAATGTTTGATACTATTATTGTAATTGCTAAATTTGTGTTCTCATCCTCTGCTGTAATAGCCCAATCTGATACAATGGAGAAAATCCAGCTAGTTCCTCATCTATAGTTGCATCCCTGTCATTATCTAGAATTTCCATTTCGAACATATCCACTCTATCCTCATTGTGCACTGTTAATACTATCCTTCTTCATACTTTCGGCTGTCGAGGTAGTTCCCTATGTTTACTTGTGGGTACCTCATTTTTGTATATCTAGGTAACAATGATATCTACTGATAGACTCTTGGTCTTGGAGAAACCCTCCCCTCTTCTTCTCTTATGGTCCCATATGCCCTTTTGACATGTACTCGTATCCTTCTTCTTTCACCAATTTGGGGTGTCAACTCTTGTTGTTCAACTATTAGTTGTGTCTCATCCTCTTCTACAAATAAGCATGTGATTCCCATATCAAGTTCTTCATGTGATGGACCTGGCTCACGATGATCCTCATCTTGAGCTTCTACTCGTCTTCTTCATTCAATTTCTTCTAAAGTAATGAATAAACACTATACCTTATAAGGCTTCAGCTTAGAGCCATTTACAGTGTTGGGTACCTCTGTCCCATTCAAGTTCTGTAGCTTAAATGCTCCATTACTCATTACTTATAGTAATTTATAAGGACCAAGCCATAACGTTTTCAACTTATTTGGATTTATTTCCCTCTTCCCATTAAAATTTAGAACTAAGTCACTGGTACTAAGTTCCAACTTCCTCAAGTGCTTGTCATGCCACACCTTCCATATTTTCTAAGCTATCTCGACCGCCCATTGTGCCATGAATCTCCTTTTGTCTAACTTGGTTAGTGTCATTAGTCATTCCTCAAAACTTTATTGATCTCCCAAGCGATGCTCTATCACGACTCTCAAACTTGGTATCAAGAATTCGATTGGCACCACTGCTTCCTATCCATACATTAGTTGGAAAGGTGTATATTCTTTTTTTGGTTTAAACGTTGTTATATATACCCATAAAATGGATGGTAACCTTTCCTACCAGTATGCTTCCTCTATTCCATAGGTTTTATATAGAGTAGATACTAAGACTTTATTTGTCGCTTCTGCTTGCCCATTTGATCTGGGGTAGTACGGACTAAAAAATGAATGTAAAATATTGAAATATGTTGTCAACGACTTGATAATCTCGTTAACAAAGTGTCTGCCTAGATCACTTGTTATTTGTAGTGGAATACCAAATCTTGTGATTACCTAATCATACAAAAATCTCGTTGTACTTTTTGCTGAATTATCAGGTAATGCTCTTGCTTCAACCCACTTTGTCAGGTATTCTGTTGCTACTATGATGTATCTACACTTCTATTTTTGAGATGTTTTTAATGGTCCTACAAAGTCCAATCCACACCGTTCAAACAACTCTTGTGGTTGTTATGGATGTAAGGGCATAAAGTCCCTCCTGAACGGATTCCCTACTCTTTGGCAAGTATCGCATGCTTTCACATGCTCCTTTGCATCATTATACAATGTGGGCCACCATAGCCCTACTAGCAATACTTTTCTAGCGGTCGCATATGGTCCCATATGTCCTCCTGCTAAGCTTGCATGGGCTTATTTCAATGCTACCTTGACTTCTTCATCCATTACACATCTCCATAAGATACCATCACTTCCCATTTTATATAGTAATCTTGCTATTATCTGGAAAGGTGTTGACTTCATTATTATTTTCTTCTTTTTGGTTGTTGTCATCTCTTGTGGCAACTCACCTGTGGATAGATATTGGTCAACCAACTTGTACCATTATGGAACAACATCTATGGTGAATAATTATGCATCTGGAAATTCATTAGGAACTCTTGTTCTTACAGGCTTCCCTGATCGTATCTGATACAACTGGTCTGCAATCACATGCTTCTTACCAAGTCTCACCACTACTTGGAATATGAACTCCTGAAGGGTGATGAGCCACCTACTGACTCGTCCTTGGATCATCGGTTTGTTTATCAAGTACAACAATGCTTGGTGATCGACATAGAAAGAAAAGGGATTTACTAATAGGTAATGCCTACAATTTTGAATGATATATACCATTCCCAAAGCTTCCCTTTTTGTTGTACTATAGTTTCTCTCTGGCCTTGACAAAAGGTGACTAGCAAAGAAAATAGGTTGATCTAGATTAAACTGTCCTTCTTGTGCTAAAGCACATCCAATTGCAAAATTCGAAGCATCAACATGGACTTGGAATTCCTTATCACAATTAGGAAATACCAAAATTGGGCTACTCACTAACTTAGCCTTTAACTCCTCGAAGGGTCCTTGATGTTCCTATGTCCATCTGAATGGAATATTCTTTTTTGTTAAAGAATCTATTGGGTAGGATACATGTGCATAATTCTTGATAAACCTTCGGTAGTATCCTGTTGAACCAAGGAAGGTATTAAGTGAAATCACATCAAATGGTTCGTCCATGTGTAATATCACATGGATCTTATCAGGGTCTATCTTCAATCCTTCACTGCACACAATGTGTTCTAACAATTTCCCATATGGTACCTTTAAAAAACATTTCCCTAGATTTAATGATATTTGTGCATTTATACACCTACTCATACATTCACTGAGAGTAGGAAGATGATCCTTGATCTTCCCATAAATGGAGCAATCATCCAAAAATGCTTTAAAGTTCCCTGTTGCTAGCTGATCGAATATATATAGTATGATATGCTAAAATATAGCTGGGATATTAAAAAGACCAAATGGAATTCGGTTATATGCATAGATGCCATTCTCCAAAATAAATGTGGTCTTCAGCTTATCCTCCTCAGCGATGCTGATTTGATTGTATCCCGAGAATCCATACAAAAATGAATAGATCTCATGTCCTGCAACTTCTTCCAAGATAGAATCTGTGAAGGGAATGGGAAAGAGATCCTTAATAGTTACAACTTTTAGACTCCTAAAGTCCATGCATATTATGATCTTGTCCACTTCCTTATTCAAGGTGATCACTATAGGTGAAACCCATTCACTGCTTGTCACCCTGAATATAATTCCTGCTTCTAGCATATTTTCTATCTCCGCATTCACTAATGCAACATACTTTGGGTTCATTCTATATGGTCTCCTCCTTACTGGTTGAGCACCAAGAATTAGTGTAATCTTGTGGACGCATAATTCTAGTGGAATTTCTTTTAGGTCCTTATATGTCCATGCGAACACATCCTTGTATTCCAATAATATCTTAAAAGCTGCTGCCTTCAATACCGAATTCCAATCATCACCGTAGTGAATCAACCTAGGTTCCTCCTTCATTCCTAGATTGATGTCCACTATCCAAGGTCCCTCATATTTGATATTTTTTGGTTCACTCGTAGCTTTCTCTACATTCTTGGGGTGTGTTGGTCTTGTATCAATCTCTACATCTCTTACTGTATACTCTGCAAAGCTCTTTGGAAATGTACATTTCTCTTTCCTTCTTAGGTTCTTTGCTAACCTTAGGTTTGTCTTGTTTTTCCTTGATCTCCTCTAATTCAATACATAGGTAGTTGGGCTAAAACATTTCATATTCCTCCATTTGCCAATGGAGAAGTCTGTTATCAGATCGAGCTTCATCTTCGCTACATTCATCTAGGTACAATATTTCTTCCCCATCAGGTTCATGCCCTTCATATTATGAGGAATTTTTTGATTCATCGATTGTAGCTATATCTTCACTAACTCTTTTATTGGCTAAATTAATCATGTATTTATGTTGTCCCTTCTTAAAAGTAATCTGATTCTTTCCCAAATTGTGATTAACTTTGGCTACTTGTAGCCAACCTCTCTCCAAGAGAGCATTGTATGTAGGTTTCTGCATTGTAATCACAATAAAATCCAAGATAAATTCTTGTTCAAATATCATTACTTGTTGTGATGTTAAAACTCCTTTTGTATCAATGCCATTTTGGTCAACACCATATAACCGAAATCTCGGTGCCCATAGGGATGGCGCACCTATTTCTAGCCAAGTTCTCTCAGGTAGCACATTGACGATGGATCCTCCATCCACAATAACTTGTGTCAATTTGTGTCCTAGGATCTCCATATGTAGTAATGCAAGTTTATTTCCCACATCAATCATTAATATAGTTGGATCCATAAATTGATCTTTCGCTCCTCTTCCTGAATTGGTTGGCTCTGTACTCCCATCACCTTTTGTGGCTGCAATTCTTCCACTATTGCTTTATGTAATATTGGAATAGCTCCTAACAATTTGGATACTTTAATTTCCACCATGGTATCCAAAACCTATGCTACCAGATTTTGCACAACTACCTCTTGATCCGATAGTTTTCTTAATTCCTTATATACTCTCTATTTTGCTAGTTTAATATTCTCAGCTTCCTCTTGCAATATTTTTTTTGCTACTTGCCAATGTTGCTTTTCTTTTGCTAGCTCAGGATGCTTGTCCTTCTTAGCTTGATTTATCATCACGGCTAAAACTTCCTGAGTTTCCTCCTTAACTTAAGTAACTTCGATGTCCAAATAACTAACGTTCTACGGGTTACTCGAACTCGCCTATTTTGGACAATTATCTTCTTTGTGGTTCCTCGGACCACACCATTTACACATGTGTGTAGTGCTTATTTGCGGTGTCTCTTGCCTCTGAGGTGCAGGATAATTTTTCACAAAATGCCCCCATTCCTGGCAATTGTGACATTGTATGATTGGTCTTCCTTCCGAATCATACTGTAAATGCATTTGTCCTCCTTGCTGATTAACTTGGTTTGATCTTCCACCTCGTCTACTATTTTTATAACCGCCACTTGTTTCTTGTTGCCTGTTTCCTTGGGTCTTCAGTTTCTCTTCTTGATCCTGGATTGACAATACTTGTGGGTGTATTCTTGAATTATATGGACATAGCGTTATCTCATGCCCCATCACATTACAAATATGACAATAGTCATTCCTCAAATATTTTATATTTGTATGTCCCTCTATTTTGCATTTCGTGCACCACATATCATTTCTTATCAGGTTTGACCTTTTGTTCTTTCATGAATTTATCAAAATCCTTGTGAAATGATGCTACCATCCTCTGTATAGCTTTATCTTATTTTCTATCTGATTCCTTCGACTTGGAATGGGACAGGATTCCCATATATGTTTGTTTTGATTCATTTTCAAAATTCTTTGCATGCTTGAGCACTTCTTCATACGTTTCTGATGGTACTACCTTCATATTTTTCTTATATTTTTGGAGTAATCCATATATGAACCACCATTTTACTAGAACATATACCAACGACATCTACATCTTATCGACTAATTACTTTAGTCTATGGTTGTAGGATTTCAATCCTCCTTGGATTTTTGCTTCATCATGCAAAGTTCCATAACAATATCTCCATCATCCTTTAAAGGTCAAAATTATTCAATGAATTTCTCCTTTATCTGATTCCAAGTCTAAAAATCTATGTTGTTTTCTATTTTCAAATACCAATCAATTGCCAATCCTCTCAAGGTAATAGGAAATAAGATTACCAAATCCTCGGGTATGTCTACACCATTTTCTCTCCAAATGGTTATGCAAGTCCCTATATGTTGTGTGGGATCTTCCTTACCCTCACCTAAAAATAATGGATATCTTTGTTTGGCTTCCCTATTAGACATCTTAGGAGAGTCATCACTATCACTTAAGGTATCCATTGGAATCTCTATCTGATTCCTCCTTGGGGGTGTCTTACTCCCATTGTTGTCAAAAGTATCAATTCAAGGTACCTTGTTTTGTCCCACCACTCGATGACCAAATTATCGTGCGTCTTAACTTTGTGACCTCCTTCGCTGATGTGAGGGAGATGATCTTGGCCTGTCCTCTTGAGACCTTGTGTCCTATTGCTCCAGTGCCTAACTCTTGTCCTCCGCACTCTCTTGCAACTCTTCTATCGCTTTCTCAGGTATCACCATCCACTCTACATCTTCTTGCACTTTTAATTTTTCAACCCTTACCTCTATGCTTGGTGATTCTATTTCTTTAGCTTCTATCTCTATTAATAATGCCTCAAAGTCTCCTTCTTCGGATGTCCAAACTTGCTCTATCTATGGTTATTGAGTACTACAGTTTGAGTTACTTGTGTTTTTTATTTGAACAATCCTCATGCTCCTTATTACTGGGATGTTGTCTCTTAGTTCCCATCTTCCACAAGTTTGTGCATTGGTGTCTGTCATTCACCTCTAGTCTCAGTATTCAATCTTTATGACTTTTAACTCGTTTTAACAAAAAATACCATATTCGATAAGACAACGGTGCCAAATGTAGCACAAGGGTGGAGTATTCCTAGTGGGGAGGTATTTTCTAGAACTTAGAATGATCAATAGGTTAAACCCAAATCACTTACCAAATCATACGGTCGTATGCCCACTTGAACTACCCTTGTATGAACTATACTCACCTTGTACGGTCATCAATGCCTACACTGTACGATCTTAAATCATACAGTGTCGAATATGGTACAATATTGCATAGAGAAAAACTAAAAGATTCAATTTTGGAGGTTGTCTTACACAGTTTTGTAATTGATCAAGTCAATTTCCCAAAACTGCAAAATTGGGTTTCTCTCGATCGCCTGTTTTACCAAATCGGGTAAAAGTGCTTTGTAATATTTGTAAGGAAAATGATGTACAATTTGTATGAAATAATGACACAACCTAATTCTATCTAGATGTTATCTTACTCCAATCTATCCCTGGGATTTTTTGTAAGGTTTTGATAGACCAATCAATGCAATCTCCATAATAGGTAAAACATCTTAACTGGGCTATTGAGAGATTCCATGTGTCTGATTACATCCAAAAATTATACAATGTCATTAAATATGTCTTCCTTTCTACTGCCATGCTTCTAGATCATTCTTCAGAGTTCACTAGTACCAGATTCTACCACAGGGTTGTAACAATGAATAAAACTAATCTATAACAATCAATAGAAAACACAAACACATCATACTCATCCACAAATAATTGTTCCTCATTACTAGGATTGTACACAGTTATCCACAACCTTCATTATGCTCATTTATGTCTATGTATTCGATTACAGTGTGGAAAACTATATCAATGTAATTGCAATAACTCAAAGAATCAACAACTATAAGTACTATCTCTTAACTCTAGCAACCAGACCTATAATTTTGAAAATGGGGCCTTATATAACATTACCCAGGCCATTCCAAAGTGGTTCTTGAGGCAATTAGTTATTTAAAACTTCCCATATACAATTGAATACATTAAATTGGATTTTTACTAAGTTTAACACCTTAGTTAGAAAATCTGTGCACCATTTCACTTTGAAATTACATTTCCCTTGCATTTGGATGAATTTTGGTGCACCCTGTATGATTTTCCATTCCAGTTGTATGGTTTTAACCCTTACTGTATGGTTTTATCCCCACTGTATGATTTACAAAACTTGAGCAAACTGTCATTTGTGTCAAAACTATCAAAATTGAGCAAATCCTTTTAATCACTTCTTCTTCTGGGAGGTGGATTTGCTGCCTACAATTTCAAGGGCTGCAAGATTCACATCAATAGGAAAAACAACTAGATCAACAAAATCAATCACTATTTTCAATATTGCAGGCCTCTACTCAGATATATTTTCATTTTGATTTCCATAATAAAACCTTTAGGATCTCCAAAAAGGATCCTTTGGTATTAAATCCTGAAGATCAAATGATCAAAAAATATTGGCAGATAATAATATAAATAGTTAATCTTAAAGAAATGTAGACCAAATAAAGGATACAATTTGGGCAGGAAGTAGGGAAAATAGTATAATATGACACTATTAGCTTTAAATTTATAATAGAAAATATGGAAGAACTACGAATGATGAAAAATATATTAAAGGGTTCTAAAGCAGAAATAGAAGTCCTCAAGTAGCAGGTGGACAGATTATTCAAACTTTTGGATGATCATCCCCTCATAATGAATAAGGAAGAGCAAGTTGAGAAATTTTTAAAACAATTGATTGAGCAGGAGGTAAAATTTTGCATAAAAATATGGAGTATACAAGAAGAGAAGGAAAATGTTGAACAAAAGAACATGATGGAACAATGAAAAAATTTGCAAAGCCTAATAAAGAAAGTCACTACCACATATTGGGACCACATTTATAATATGGGTCATCCTCTCTATCAAATATTCAAATTCATCAAGACAAGGGCTGAATTGAAAGCATAGGTTAGATAAAATATTGAATCCATCATGGTTGAAATCTCTACTAGATTGGAAAAGGCCAAAATATATCAAGAAAAGTTGACCCTAATGACTCAAGCTAAATTGGATGCTATGGGGATACTTGATAAAGAAATCCCAATGCAGAAAATAGTGGCCCTAATCCACAAAGAGAAAACTACACATACATATGAAGCAAAAGCTCTACTATTGAATAATGCTATGGTGTGATTTATAGATGAAACCAAATATATTATTACAAAAGGGACTCAAATCCCATTATATTGAAGTAAATAAAATTATGGGGGAGCAAAAATATATTTAGCTCCTAAAATTATGCAAGGAAGTTAGTTTACCTATGAAGAAATGGTCAGAACCTCTAAAACTAGAAGATATCATGCAAGCAGTTGAACTGTTTCTTGATATTAGGATCCAAACATATAGAATCACTTTGAGAATCATAAGCATCTCTATAAAGAGAAATATCAAAGTAGAAGTTGTACTTATGTATTTCAAAATAATCTAATATCCATCAAAATAGGAATGGGTATCAACTAGGCAAGCGTTGGAGAAGCTTCCTACCATGTAACCTTATTTTATTAACATTTCTTTTAAATTTTTGTGTTTTCTTTTGCAAGAATGATAAATATTTTTGACTCCAAGCCCAAGGATATAGGTGATTTTGAGTTCTCCTTAAAGTAAGATAGAATACCCCTGTGAGCCACCAAAATGATAGTGATTCCTCATTACCCACTTGTGACTAAGGTAAAACCTTAATAACTAATGATCAAAGTTTTGTTTAGCTCATGGAAAATAGGCTAAAAGAAACCCTGGCAATCGAGACATGCAAAAAATATTTTGGAAAAAGTCCCAACATATAACTAGAGGAGCACTAAAAGAGTTTGTCCTTCAGGATAAGTCCCAATATCAAATATTTTGCAATCTAAGATGAAGCACCAACAACAAAACTCCTTATTAGTCTATGAGAGATGCCAAAAATCCAAGTAGGCATGGATGCTTATGTCATATCAAAAGTGACAAAGGTAACCAAATTAATGCTTCCTTTAATTACGAGATGAAGACCACCTACTAGAGCATAACCTCAACAAATATCTCAGGCAACCATTCAAGATAAAGTATGGTATTGATAGTCCCAAACTGGTCAGTAATTATGATTAGATAAGTATGTCATTCAATGATTAGAATCCTTAGGAAAAGTAGATGGTATTGTCAGATCTATATAAAAATAATCTTAGAGGGAAATTTTACTTATTGTAATATATAAATAGTAGCAATTTAGACTGTAAAAAATATCGACAAGTTTGTAATTGTACACATTTGTAGGATTTCCCTTCATTTATTTTTGTAAAAACAATTGGCTCTTGAGTGGATTGTGGGTAATCTTGAACCCCCACTTTTGGCACAATCTATGTAAAATATTACTTGCATATATATATATATATATATATATATATATATACACATGAAAGCCTGTGTCTACTTTTTGGTATAGCTATTTATGGCCTCTTGCAAACTCGTTCCTATGTATTTATTTGTTTGTGACATTTTACTTGATTTTTGGATTTTATTAAGTGAATGTGTCTGTAAGGGATTTTCATCTATTTTTGGACCGAGTCACTTGCTTGGCTCTCCAATAGGAAATGCCTTATTATGTATTCATATAATTGGTAACTCTCATGTGTGCTTCACTATGTCAAGGAGAGGAAGTGTTCACTGTTTGAACATAGTGTTCAAACCTATTTTTATAGGAAGATCTTAGTGGATCTCTTGGTACATCACCCCCTTTATTTTGTTGAGTTTTTTGTTACTTTTAATCACTTGCATCTATTTTCCCTTTGTTGAGCACAAGTGCTCCTTAAAGATCACATTCTAACAAGGATATGGCATTATAAAAACTCTTGAAGGTCCCCGATTGAACCAAAACCCATGCTATTGACAATGGCTCTGTTGTGTCGCTTCTTGTGAGGCATGATTGTCATGCCAAGGATAATTGGAGATGATAAAAAAACTACACATTGATTATCACATAAGATAAATTTTGGATGAATTTTATGTAACCACTTACTCTAAAAACCTTCTAAGCCATAATGTTTCTTGATATACCTTTGAAAAACTAATATAATTTGCTTTTATGGACAAAAGAGACACTTTAGATAATTTTTGGCTACTCTATGAAATTAAACCTAATCCTAGATGAAATTTTTAATTTGAAGTAGATTTTCTATGATTAATATCTCCTATATGATCTAAATCTATGTATCCCATAAGTATAGGATCTCCATCATATATGTATTCAATGTCAAGTTGATTTGTGCCTTAAATATATCTTAGAATTCTTTTTATTGCCTTCCAATGACCTTGATGAGTATTTGGTATAGATCTAGGAATAACACCCGCTGGATATGCAATATTTGGTCTTAGAAATGATGAGATATGAAAAAATACAAATAAGTTGTTTGTATAAAATATTATTAATCATTTAATATTGATTAAAAGTGTTTTTATTTTGGGTTAAATGAGTTAGAAATACCTTAGTGGATAATGTATTTCATTAAGAATTAATGAGTTAGAAATACCTTAGTGGATAATGTATTTTTTTTTAGGTTAAATGAGTTAGAAGTACCTTAGTGGATAATGTATTTCATTTGGGTTTATTTGAGCTAGAAATACCTTAGTGGATAATGCATTTCATTAAGAATTAAATTAGTTAGAAATACCTTAGTGAATAATGTATTTCTTTGGATTAAATGAATTTGAAATATATATATATATATATATATATATATATATATATATATATTTGAATTTACATGGTGGAATCGATAGCCGCCATGAATCCGGGCAAGTTGTCCAACTTTTTATGACCGCCATAGTATTCTACGTTGTCCGCCCCAGAAGCCACCACATAGATCTTCACACAGTCGGCCCCTATAACCACCATGCCACAATCATTTTAAACCTTTTACACCACTGAAAGCACCAGGAAAGGGACAAGCGTTCAGTCCGGCGAGGCCCAAAATTTGAACCTTGGACCTCCATCCCCCTTATGGGGTTTGGATGAACCAATTGGTCTACACCTCGGACCTGAATTTGAAATATATTAGTGGATAATGTATTTCATTTGGATTAAATGAGTTTGAAATATATTAGTGGATAATGTATTTCATTTGGATTAAATGAGTTTGAAATATATTAGTGGATAATGTATTTCATTTGGATTAAATGAGTTTGAAATATATTAGTGGATAATGTATTTCTTTTGGAAAAAGAAGAATGAGTGTGGAATTCATTCGAAGGAATTATGGGGTTCCCTCATTGTTTTGTAATATGAATTAAAGGAACTATTCATGTATTGGGGACATAAGAATCATGGGATTCTTATGTATTTATTTTGATGATGATGTTTTGGAAAAAGAAGAATGAATGTGGAATTCATTCGAGGGAATTATGGGGTTCCCTCATTGATTTGTAATATGAATTAAAATAACTATTCATGTATTGGGGACATAAGAACTATGGGGTTCTTATGTACTTATATTGGTATTGATGTTCTAAAAAAAGAATTATGGAATTCCTTTATATAGTTGTATTGGAGACAACTAAACTTATGAAATAAAAAAGATGTTTTTCGAGGCTAGGTTTTTCCCATAAGGGTTTCCTAGGATATATGATGTGTTATGTGTGTATCAAATATCTTCATATTTTAATCTTGCATTTGATGAATCTTATATGGATAGAAAATGACATCTATTAATATTTATGCTTATGAATTAGAAGCATATATATATATATATATATATATATATATATATATATATATATATATATATATATATATATATATATATATATAGAGAGAGAGAGAGAGAGAGAGAGAGAGAGAGAGAGAGAGAGAGAGGATTATGGGATAGCCTAATCGCAATATGCTTAGTGCACCTACATAGATGGACTTATGTATGGTGTAGGGATGGGCATACCCTTTTGATAGACTAAAAGGGATAAGTTAGCTCATCATGGAGATGAGATAGATAAAAAAAGTTAGCTCATTATGGGGATGAAACGGATAGCTTAAGTTAGCTCATCATGGAGATGAGTTAGACAACTTGATCATAAGATATTAGGACATTGGTCAATTACCAGGATGGTATGTGGATGGTTGGGGGATTCATAAATCCCTAATGAGTGTATTAAAAAAATTCTCAATCTCAAGTGGGATAGATTTTTGTGTCGTCACAATAGTGGAACAGTTAGGGTAAAACAATACATTTCTTATAAATTAAATGCAACATATCTTACCCTAATTCCAAAAAAGAAGGATGCATAATTGTTTGATTCATTTAGGCCCATAAGCATATGTAATATGGTATATAAGATTATCTCCAAAGTTATGGTAAATCAATTAAGACCTTTGTTAAACAAAATTATTTTAGAAGAGCAAGGAGGATTTGTGAAAGGGGGATAGATTCTGGATAGGATCATAGTATCTCATGAAGTTATGCATTCAATAGATTCAATAAAAGATAAATCAATGATCTTAAAACTTGATATGAGTAAAGCCTATGATAGGGTTAAATGGGATTTTCCCTTTGTAATATTAGAAAAAATGGATCATATGGATTAATGCTTATGTATCTATAGTTTCATATTCAATGTTGGTCAATGCATTAGTAACATAATCATTTAAAGCCAAGAGAGGTCTTAAACAAGGAGATCCTCTATCACCATATTTGTTCATTATTATGGATAATGTTTTGGTAGGAACTTAAAGAAGGCTAATAAATATGGGTTGATAAGTGATATTAAGGTTAGTAATAATATTGACAACATCACCCCATCAATATTTTGTAGATGATATAACCATTTTTAGAAGGGTAAGGATAAATGAGGCTAGAGCTTTGAATAACTTATTAAAGGAATGTGAAAGAGCATTGGGGTAGTGAGTTACTAAGAAAAAATCTAAAATTTACTTCCTAAACACCCCAGCTAAAATCAAAGCAAGGATATGCAGGTTCAAATGGAGGAGGCAAATTTGCTAGCAACTTATCTAGGGATGCCCTTATTTTAGGGAAGAAATGACGATAGAATTATGAAATCCAGTTGTTAGTAAAGTTTAAAATAAACTACCGACATGGAAAGGTAGATGGTTGTCATTAGCATGAAGAGTGCAACTAATTAAATCAATATTACAAGTCATTCCAACTTATTATATGTCTTTGTATACTATGCCAAAATTGATAGAAAACTGTTTAGTCTATATAATATGGTCCTTTTTGTGATTAGGTTTACATGATACAAGGAAATTTCCTTTGGTGAAATGAGGTAAGGTGTGTGATGATAAAACTAGGCGAGGTCTCGATTTAAGAGTTATTATGGATGCAAAATTAGCTCTTAGGGGAAAATTAATATGGATATTGTACAAAGAGAGTCAAATACAATGGGCAAGGAAGCCAATTAAACCATGCCCAACTAGGCAAGATAGAAGGGACATTTTTCGTAGGACTGCCCAAACTATTGAACTTATTTCAGCCATATTTCACTCATCCAAACTCGGATTGAGCTAAAATTTTGAGGGTAGATGCCTGAAAAATCCTAGAATATCTCCATAAATTTCCAGATCATTTTGAGCAATAAAAATACTAGCACATCCCTAGATGTGAATATTTTTGGAAAGTGGTTGTGCGAGGGTTTCATTTGGGTTGAGTGCAAGCATCTCCAGAGGTTGGTTTTCAGGGTCTTTGGGCCCTAGAGACCAATATTTTTGTGGTTTATACTCAATATTTTAGCAGGATATGTTGCAGGGGATCCAATATGGGTTAGACATATATTTTAATAGATCATGCTATGAACTTGAGTGACAACGACTTCCAATTTGTTGCACAAAATAAAAGTGGAAACCACACCTTTCCATGTTGTCTAGGACAAGGATTAAAGATATCACGAAATAAGTTTCAAGAAGTTGATAAAAAAATAACTTAGATCTCAAGTGAATCTAGTGCTAAGGTGCACCTACAAAATAAATCTACTGTGAAAACCCCTATCAAGGGTAATAATTTTGAAGACTCAACCCTAAAAATGAATTTTAGGGATGCCATCCGTGGTGGACAACCTCATCCCAATGCTAATATTAATCTTAGGGCTTCCAATAAACATCTAAGAATGCCTAAGATTGATCCCAAGAAAATGGATTCAGGCTGTCTTAAATCAGCTAATGAAACTCCTATTGTTAAGCTTGATATGGGTAACATTCAGACTGGCATTGAAGATCTAATTTGTAGATTCATGGGTTTTCGTTTGAGCCTATCTGAGCTGCAAAAATATGGAAAACTAAAGATGAGTTACAAATATCTATTTATCCAAATGATTATTTTCTTGTTTTATTTGCTAATAATGAAGATAGAGAGAAAACATTTCAAGGGGGTCCTTGGTTCTTTGGAAGGGTAGGGCTTTTCATGAAGCCTTGGCATACTAAATTTAAAGTCGAAGAAGAGATGCCTTCTACAGATCCTATGTGGGTTAGACTCTTTGGCATCCCTATTGAATTTTGGAATCCTTCTATATTTTCTTCAATTGGAAACTCTTTAGGAAATTTTATGATGACTGTTGATTGTACTATTATTTATGCTCGGATTTATGTTTTAATGGATTTTGATAAACCCTACCTGAAAAGATCACATTACAATTTAGGCAAGACACTTGGGAGCAAGTAGTGGACTATGAGAAAATTCCTTTTTGTTGTAGAATTTACCATGAATATGGTCATTTGGCTAGTGCTTTCCCAAATAAAATTCTTGATAAAAAAAAAGAAGATATAAATTCAGCAGGTTTCCAAATTCCTAAGAAGAAGAACATTAAAAAAAAACTAGTTATAAGGATCAATCAAAGTCATCTGCTAATATTTTTGAAATCCTTTCCATAAATGATGTCCCAAGTGAGGAAGAGGAAATAATGGAAACAAAAATATTAGAAACACAATTAAAATATGAAGGAAAGAACTCAAAGATAAACCAACAAATCAAAGGTTTTCAACAAAAAAAACGGGAAAAAAATTATATAAGAAAAACAATCTTTTAAATGTCAAACCTTCAAATAATATAAGTCCTGATATAGACTCTGTTGAACCCTCTAGTAAAATTTTGGTTGTGTACGAGCATTGTTCAAGGTTAGAAGCCATCTCAGATTCAATTGGAGTAATTCAAGAAACAAAAAAAAAATGAAGGTGAAAAGTTTGTAGAGGAAGGTAAGATTAATGCCCTTCCCAACTTTTTTAGCCTTGGTATTCATGAAGATAATCACTTGGAATATTAGAGGACTCAAAGGGAGTCTTTCAAAAAAAATGAAATTATAATAATGATTCAGATAAATCATCCACGTCTTGTTTTTCTTCAAGAAACAAAGATGTCAATAGAGGATATGGACTCAATTGCTAGTAAAATTTGGACAACTGGAAAAGTGGTTTCCCTTAGTTCCCAAGGGACTTCTGGTGGCATTGCTTGTCTTTGGGACCCAAAAGAGGTAGTTATTAACCATATTATTGGAAGTTGGGGTCTTTTAGCTATAGCTATTCAAATTAGACATTCCAACCAAACTATGCTCTGCATTACTGTTTATGCTCCGACTGCTTTGGAGGAAAAAAGAAGACAGTGGAAGGATATAACTTATATTATATCTCATTTTATTGAAGCTTGGATCTTGATAGGAGGAGATTTCAATACCATCCTCTCTCTGGATGAGAAAATAGGGGGAAATATAAATTTGGTCAGAAGCACTAACCTCATGAGTGAATATATTGTAAACCTCCATCTTGTGGACATCCAACCAGATAATGACCTTATGACTTGGTCTAAATTAAGGCAAGGCTTAGCTTGTATAATGGAGATATTGGATAGGTATTTTCTCTCTAAATATTTCTTAATCCATGGTCACATTCCTCAAGTGAAGACTCTTAACAATGCTGGTTCGAATCACTAGCCAGTCATGGTGGAAATATGGAAAACCAATGTGAGTTTCTCTCCTTTTTGTTTTAAATTAATGTGGCTTAGAGATAGTTCCTTTAGACCTCGTGTGAAAAAATGGTGTAAGGAAGGTAAGCCTAGGTATGGGACTAAGATGTTCTATTTTTACAAAATATTGCAATACATTAAATCCAAAATCAAGACTTGAAACTGGAAGGAGTTTGGGAATGTTCATAAAAAAAACATGAAGTTATTGCTCAACTTGAAAATTTGAATAAGAAAATCCATTTATATGGCCTCACAAATATTAGAAGTGTAGATGAAATTAAACTCACAACTCAGTTAGAGGAATGGGAAAAAAGAGAAGAACTCTTATGGAAGCAAAAATCTAGAATTCAATGGCTCAAAGAAGGAGATCGAAACACAAATTTCTTCCACAAATATCTTTAAGCTTGAAGATATTACAACTTTATTTATTCCATAAAATCAGATTCTGGAGATGTTGTCTACACTTGGGATGGAATGAACTTTATTGTTGTCAATTACTTTTTCAATATTTTTGCTACTACTCCTCTTGACTCAACTTCTCAAAAAATGTTCTTCAAGCAATCCCTTCTCTTATCACTTCTGAGGATAACTCTTTTTTGACTACTCCTCTTACTATAAATGAGATTCAATAGGTAGTTTTTAAAATACAAAAAGGAAAAACCCTAGATCTTGATGGTTTTCCCATTGATTTATACCAAGAGTTATGGGATATCCTTCATGCTGATTTATTAGAGGTGGTGGAAGAAGCTAGGAAAGCCAAATTTTTTTTGAAGGTTATCAATAAAACTTATATTACTCTTGTTCCAAAAGCTCAAGAGGTTGATCATATCTCAGCTTTTAGACCTATTGCTTTATGTAATGTTCTTCTCAAAATCATTACTAAGATCATGGCAGAAAGGTTGAAGCCTCTTTTGCATAAGATTATTTCCCTTGAACAAGGGGGTTATGTGGAAGGGCGTCAAATAGTAGATGATATAGTTATTACTTAGGAAGTCATCCATTCCATGGATATGTAAAAATATCCTTCCATGTTCATTCGGTTAGACTTATCCAAAGCTTATGACAGAGTGGATTGGCACTTATCAAAGTTTTGAGGCAATTTGGTTTCTCTTAGGATTGGATGGATCGGATAATGGGATGTATCTATTCAATTTTCTACTTAGTTATTATTAATGGCAGGCCTTCTCAGTTGTTCCCATATTCCAAAGGTATTAGGCAAGGTGACCCACTATCCCCTTATTTATTCATTATTCTTGTTGAATGCTTGGGTAGTACTATAACCAAAAAGAGATAAAACAAAACCCTTGAGGGAGTTACCATTGCTCATGGAGCTAGAACTATCTCTAATTTTCAATTTTTTGATGACTCTACTCTTTTAGGTAAAGCTATAGTTAAGGAAGCTTCTAATATTAAGCAAATCATTAGCTATTTTTCTAAGTCTACTGGGCAATTGATCAATGAAGATAAATCTAAAGTCATTTTCTTTCACCGCTCTGCCAGACAGGAATCCATGGTCGTGGATAAATTAAGATATAAGAAGACCTACCTTTTGATCACTTATTTAGGTATTCCCATCAATATTCAAAGGTAGAAAAAAAATATTGGAATTGGTTGTTGGGCACAGTCAAGAAGAAAATTAGAAAGGGGACCAATAAGTGGCTTTCTTCTAGGGGTAGAATCACCTTGGTAAAATTAGTACTTCAAGCTATTCCTATTTATGTTTCTTCTATGTTGAATATCCCAAAGGTTGTTCTTAGAGAAAAGAACTGGATCAAATCAGTTATCGGTTCCTCTGGAGTGGTACTAAGGAGAAAATAAAATGGGCCTTGGTAAAATGGGACACTTTATGTCTTCCTAACAATGAAGGGGGGTTAGGATTTCGGTATTCTATTAATAACAATAAAGCTTTATCTACTAAATTATATTGGAGGATGTTGCATAACCCCAATGCTCTTTGGGCCAATAATCTCCGTGCTAAATATATTGAGAACAAAAGTCCTTAAGACCTTGTTCGCTATCAATTGCCTACCAAAGGTTCTCCCATTTTAGCAGTTCTTAAGAAGTGAGGATTTGATAAATAAAAATTAATTTTGGATCATTCATAATGGTCAATAGATAATTTTTTGGATAGATTCTTGGGATGATCACAAGCCTTTGATAACTCAGTTTCCCGATTGAAGGCCTTGGATGGAGGAGCTTCATCGAGCTAACTGGATAAAGGTGGCTAATTACTATAGATACCATATTGGTAATTCAAATGTTGGTAGATATAGGATCCCTATTGAGTACTGATCTATTCAAATCCTAGAAAGGTAAAGACAAGATATCCAAGGTATCCTTCATATGATATATCTCTCTTGGTCCCATGAAAAATATTATTTTGGATAGAACAATACTACTAAGGGTGAGTATTCAGTTGCTCAAGGTTATTTGACCTTATGCCATAATAATCCCAACCAATCATCTAATATCTTTTCTCAGTTGTGGGCTCAAAAGCTCTGGCCTAACGTGAGGTTCTTTACTTGGATTTTATTGCATCGTAGGGTGCTTACTGGTGAGCATATTGTGAAGTGTGGTTTTCATGGCCCTTTAAAATGTGAAATGTGTGGAGAGAATGTAGAAACTCTTAGTCACATTTTTATTGAGTGTAATTTAGCCTTTGAGCTATGGAGGAGAATGACCACTTTACTTGGCTTACAGTGGTCCAATTTTTATACTTTTGAACAACTTTGGATGAATTAGCCTAAACAAGAGGGTGTTGATCATTTTATTAGGCAAATAGTTTGGATGGGTTCTACCATTCTTCTTTGGAATATATGGAATGAAAGGAACAACCAAATTTTTAATCAATATAGACTATATTTGGCAAAAGATCATTGCCAACTTAGTTGAATCAGTTCAAAAACTCCTTAATCACCCCCAAAACTCCCACCAAAGACCAGGTCAAGTGATGCAAATATTGAAGATTAACTCTTTTAAGGACAACCAACTTAAAGAGAATGTGAGTAATTGTAATATGGATAGGACAAGAAATTGGCAACCTCCTCCTAAATTTTTTGGAAAAGTCAATACCGATGGAGCCTCTAGAGGGAACCCTAGAAAAACTAGTGTGGGAGTAATTGGTAGAATTTCATATGGCTCCTTGGTTTTTACTTTTGCTGATAATTTGGGTATTCTATCCAATAACCTTGATGAGGGGTATGGTATCCTTAGAGGCCTTAAAGAGGCTACTAAGGTTGGATGGAAAAAATGTGCTAGTTGAGTCTAACTCTCAACTCATGATTAATATTTTGAAGACTCCTTCTAAGAATCATAAGGTTGATTGGAGAATAAAAATAATTATTGAGAAGATTCAATTAATCCAGATGGGATTTTTGAAAGTTTATTACAATCATGTGGTCAAAGATCAAAACAAGAGTGTTGATGCTTTAGCTAATTGGGCTTTGGACAAAGGTGATCTTACTTGCTATGGCCACCCTCCTAGATGGTGGGCTTCGCAAATAAGGGAAGTTCTTATTTTTATTATTTCTTTGGATGACTCCAGTTTTGGATGTACCTAGTTTCTTCTTATTTTATTTTTGCTTCTCTTTGGTTCGGTCAAGGTATTTTAGTTCCCTAGCTCAAACTATTATTTCTTTTGTTTCCTCTGTTAATTCTTGCCTTAAAAGTATTTTGGTCTAGAAAGGTCATTGTCGTGTTCAATTTTTTGTTTTGTTTTGTTTTGTTTTGTTTTTGTGTTTTTTGTTGTTTTGTGTTTTTTTTTTTATTGTTCGTGTGTTTTTTTGTTCTTGTTCTTGTGTTTCTGTATGATTGTGTTAATTCATGTTTTTGTATGTGAGTGTTTTCTATGTTTTTTTATTTTAATTTTTTAATTTTTTAGGTTTTGGTTGTTTTTGTTTTTCATGTTTTTGTTGGTTATGTCTTTGTAGCGTTTTGTTTTTTTTGTCATGTTTGTGTTTTGTTATGTTGTTCTTGTATTTTTCTATGTGGTTCGTGTTGTGGTTTTTTTTATCTTATTGTGTGTGTGTGTTTGGTTGTGCTTTATCTTTTCGACACACTCAAGGATCATGTTTTTTTATTTTTTATTTTATATTTATTTTATTATTTTTATATTTATTTATTTATTTATTTTAATATTATTGTGTGTTTGTTTGCTCCTTGAGTATGTCAAAGGTGGTAGGCCAGGTGCGAGCCTTGGGTGATTTTGGCGGAATAGATACCCCTGCCTCCTTGGGTCTTACCCAAAAGTGGCATCCCTTTGGGATGTTTTCCACACAAAAGAAGACAATGGGCAAGAATTCTTCTTAGTAAGTATGTTGAGCCCAATCACCTAAGCTTGATATTTACTACATTCTCACTTCCAAATCATTTTTCTCTATGAAACGGTTTAAAAAAACCTATTGATCTAGTGATTAAAGGTATAATGTTGGTGGTGAGAGCTGGAGAAAATATTTCTATTTGAATGGATATTTGGTGTGATAAAAAACCACTCAATTTGGATCTAATTTTGAAACCATGAATGAGATTACTTCAATATAAATATGGTGATACAATTTTAAACATTATTTACAAGTATCAAGAAGGAAGATACAAATGGAAATAATATTCTTTTACAAGTATACAAGACATTGATGCTAGGAGGCAGTTGAGAAGAAAGATAACAACATTGATTATTCTGAGGGGAACCAATGATAGGCTAATTTGGGAGTTGAATAGCTCAGGAGAATACACAATAAGAAGTGGATATAATGTAAAGCACCAAAAAAATAGAAATATTACAAGAATATGGAGAGATGTTTGGGATAGCTTGAGCATTCCTATAGATAGAATGTTTGTTTGGCTAGGTCATAGAAGAATTTTATCCTAGGATAACCTTATAAAAAGGGATTTTCATGGCTCCTCACAATGTGTTATTTGTAAAATGGAGGAGGAGAGTATAGACCATCTCTTGGTATACTTATCAATAGTATGGAATCAATGACAATGGATTCTTAATATGTTTGGTAAATGCATGGTTATGAATAAAAGAATTGAAGAATGGTTAAAGCAATGTCATAGCACAATTTAGAAGTGAGGCTTTACAAACAATCTATGACATATCAAAAGATAAAACACTTTGGATTGTATACCCAAGTGTTGTAGGTGAGTTGGAGAGGATAGGGCAATCCTCCAAGGGAGGTCCCAGGTTCGAATCTCCACCCTACCAAAAAGTTGAATGGGATACCCAAAATCCAATTGATAATGTTAGTGCGGGCAGGGCTGGGCACGACTTCTAGGTTATTTTGACAGTGTAGAACCCCTGGTCATGGTCTCTCAGACCAAGTTGGCCCTGCAAGGGGTTTTTCACTTTAAAAAATACTTTGGATTGTATGACTAGAAAGGAATAGAATAATATTTAAAGGAAAACAAATAGTTTAGAGGTAATAAAAATGAATATTTTTTTAGCCATAGAGAACTAGGGTTATGCATAGTGGTGAATATTCACAAACTGGGCAAATATTAGGATTTCCAAAATTAAAAATTGGCGAATATGAGGACTCTCGACATCAGCCCATTCACCTAAAATTTTCAGGACAAATGTTTTCTTAGGGTCAATTCGCTACAATATATATCCAAACATAGGCATATTTGTACTCATTGGAAAGATATTTTCGAGCATAATCTAATGGTGGTGTTTTTATGAAGTTATAAGGTGATTTAATAGGTCAAAATATGTCCCAAATATTATCTTACTTTTAGGGCTTCAAATGCCCCAAATTTTGGTGTGAAGATGATTGATTTGATTTGCTTAGGATTCGCCATGATTCACCTTGATTTCAATTAGGATTCACCATTTTTTTACAAGTACATTTTGATTCCAATCCCTTATGCATAACCCTATAGAGGACTCTAAACCAACCCTACCAACTCACCCAATTCCTAATCTAGAAGCGGAGAGAATTTATAAATGGACTCAAGTCATCAAACATAATTATGATGTTGGGTATAGTAGAAATAAAAAGAAGACAAAAAATATGAAGTGGAGAATCTAAAGGAAATCAAGGACCAATAGGAGGAGGAGGAAAAATTAGAAATAATCAAGGAGAAATTTTGTTTCATTATGCTTTCAATAATGGATTTAAGAAAAATAATGAAGTTGAAGCTTGGGCATATTTGAAAGGGTTAAAAGTATGCAAAAAAATAAAATATAACAAAGAATGGATAGATGGTGATTCACTCATAGTAATAATTATTTTTTTAAGGAAATCAAAGGCTCCATGGAATAATTGTGAAAATTCAAGACCTTGCTATAGAGTTTGAAGAAATCAGGTTTACATATACTTTAAGGGAAGGAAACAAGTGTGAAAATAGTCTAGCCAATAGAGAGGTTTTAATTGAGGATCGTGAAGTTAAATTCATTTTTCCATGGTTAGAGGAAGTAGGAAGTTTAGCTGACAAGAAAATATTAACTGCCTAAATCAAATAATAATAAGATTTATTTTAATATTTTCATTGGTAATATACGCTAATTTTTATAACATTAACGTGTTTTCATATAAACTATTTATTACAATTTGTGGTTGCACTTATGTTTCAAGAAGGAAATTAGCAATCTAGATCTAGTAAAGAGGACTATGATAATAAGATGTTTAAGAAATATTACTCTACTGAGATGCAATGCATAGGTAGTAGAGGTGGAGTTTTGGTATTGTGAAGTCTACTGTAGGAAAATGTCAAGAAGAATGCTGAATTTTGAAATATTTGTATTCACACAAAAAATTGAAGAAGATCCAAAATTGAAAATCAAGAATTCAAACATTTTATGAAAAATGATGTAGGTATAGCTACAACATCTCAATTGAGATGAGAATTGAATGTATTTGTGAACTCTCAAGCTCTAAAGGAGAGAGTTGTGGCTTGTCAATGGTGGGGCACCCAAGTGCAACCCCTTCTTCTTTTTCTTCTCCAGCAAAAAAATATATGGATAATAAAGTTTTACAAACATAATAATAAATTTTTTAAAACTTTTTTAATAATCATAATTTAATTTATATTTAATTAAATTTTCTTTCAAAAATATTTAATTGATATTAAAAATTTATATTTTTGAAAAAAAGCTCTAAGAAAATAAAGAATCTTTGTTTATATAGAGAAGGAAAATAAAACACTCAAAAACAAAACTAGTGATACCCCACTAAATAAAAGGTTGTAAAAGAATTTCAATAAAATATCTAAGATTGTTTGAGTATAAAAGGTGATAAAGTTGTATCATATAATTTATTAAATTAAATAAAATATAATTAAATTAGATAATTTATATTAAAATAATTTTAAATAATTTAAAGATTAAAAACTGCTTTAAAAATAAAATATTAATTTTTCTCAGTAAATTTTTTTTTTCTTCGTCTCGCAAATCCTATGAGAACATCAAAACTACTTTTAAAAAGTAAAGTGCTAACTTTTTCCTCTTGTCTGGACGCAGAAAAGTTATTACAGGCACTGCAATGGCATCAAATGGTACGAAGAATATCTTACTATTTGCAGAGATGGGGCAGAATCTTGACCTCTTGTAATATGTTGCCCATCTTGTAATACTAACTTTTTCCCCTTGTCTGGACGCAGAAAAGTTATTACAAGCAGTGCAATGGCATCAAATGGTACGATGAATATCTCCAAAGATGGGGCAGGTTGTTGACCTCTTGTAATATCTTGCCAATATGTGTGAATATGCACTCCATTAAAATCAAGATGCTTCTTTATCCTTGCTATTTTTTCAATTTTTTTTTTTATTTCAGAGTAAAAGATAAATGTTAATAATTTTCGATTTTTCTAAAAAACTAATTGGAACAATAAACCTAACCAACCTATCTTTTTGAATCCTTATGCTCCTTTACAACAACTGTCTAATAAGATCGTATTGATTCTCAGATTTTACTGCCTGTCATTCTCTTATAAATTGACGAGGACCAGATTCTCTTATGAATTGATGAGGGACCACATTCTCTTGTGAAGATCTGGCGAATTCAGAGAGATTCACTTTGTAAGAGTACGGCACTCATGCTAGATTGCACATTGTTTGTTGAAGTAAACCTGGAAGGCAGTCCTCAGACATTAAAGTTATCATAAAGTTTTGTTCACGGATATTTTAGTAGTATATTTTTAATTTTTATTGATAGAATTCAAGTTCCATCAAATTTTTTTAACTAGTGTTTTATCTTAAAATTTTTAATTCAGAAAGGGATAGGTCAATAGGCCAATTTATAATAGTGGAATGCTTGTCGGTGGGCTGCTTCAGTTTCACTGTAAAGGTTCCATTGATTTCTTATTATCCAACAAGCTAGGGTTTATAGTACTTTATTTTAAAATTTTGACTTGGAAGGGATAGGTTAGTTGGTAGCTGTCAAATACTTGCCAGTGGATTCCCTCAGTTTGATCTTACTGACTTCGTCTTTTATCCAAGGCTAAAATACTTGTCAGTGGGTTGCCTTAGTTTGATCTTACTGACTTCATCCTTATCAATCTAGTTGGTAGCTGTCAAATACTTGCCAGTGGGTTGCTTTAGTTTGATCTTAGTGACTTCGTCCTTATCAAGCTAGGGTTTATAGTTGCAACTTCATCCAAAGTCATGTCCGCGAAAAACAAAAAAAAAAAAAAAAAAAATTATTTATTTTAATACATAAAGGAATAAGTAAAAAATTTGAGGATGGAAAGGAATAAAAAAACAAAGAATTTCACTTAGACTATGGTCATTTCATTTAAAGGTAGAAGTTCTATTAACTTCTTCTTTATCCAATAGATAAGGGCTTATGTTGCAACGCCAATGCTCCCATTCCCTATGCAACAAAAAAAAAAACAAATATATATATTTTAATACTTAGAGGAATAGGTAAAAAGTTTGAGGATGGAAAGAAAATAATAAAACAAAGAACTTTTGTAGTTGTTGGGATTCAGGTCTCCACAAATTCTAACCATTAATATAATATAATATAATATAATATAATATAATTTTTATATATAAACAAATTAAATTTTATATAATATATTATATTTTAAAATTAAATTTTATTTTAAAATATAAAATTTTTAATTGTGTTTGGTGGAATGTTTTTATTTTATTTTTATTTTTAAAAATTTTATACATTTGATTGAACATTAGATTTGATAATTTTTAATTTAATGAAATTCGATAGACACTGTCCTTGAATGTTTAGAGTGTAAATTACCTTAATGTTTATAAATAATAAAAAATATAATTGTTCAATTTTGTTTTGTATAAAACATTTCAAAGGAATATGGGTTGAAGTGGCCTTAAGCCTTCATTTATTGGGTTTCCATATTGATAAGTAAGGTTTGTGTATTTAAAGAGGGTGAGAAATCTTAGCTTTGATATGAAGGTTTATAATGGTAAATATATGATATAATTATAAGATAATGCAAGTGTTGAAAAGACTTGAACCTTAATTTTTTTACTATAAAAACTTTTTCTTCGCCATTCCACCAAAATCTAAAATATACAAAACATTTCATACTTTTATGGTTGTGCATTCATGAGATGCTTAAAAAGAACTTTTGATGTTAAAAATAAAAATAGTTAAAATTAGGAAGAAAGATAAATATATTGAAGTGTAAGAGTATAGTAAATTGTTTTACTATTTAATGATTAATAATTTATTTTTATTATAGCTTTTATTGTAATTTTATATTATTATTATTTTTGTTTTCTTAATTTTAAATTTACATAAAATAAAGATTGAAATATTCTATTATTCTCCTTTAATGTTTATTCTGGAGAAGATGAACAAAAAAGAAAATAACACTTCAATGAATATAAAATTACTTTATGCATCCAACATTACAGAGACTTAACAGACTTAACATGTATCGAATTTTAGTCAATTTAGTCAATGGTAATGTTTTAGTGAATATGTTAGCTTGTTTCACAATACTTCAAATCAACTAAAAATGATGTTTGATGAAGTAATTATTTATACTCTTAATCAAGTTTCAAACAAAATGATGATGGACTTCAATATGTTTTAAGCAAGCATGATAATATAAATTCTTTTTTAGATGAACTGCACCTTGATTATCACAACAGATGATTGTTGGATAACTTTTATGTAAATTCACTTCCTCCAATAACCTTCTAAACCATAATTTTTCTTGAGATGCCTTTGACAAACTAATATACTTTGCTTTTGTGGACAAAAGAGACACTTTAGATCATTTTTGACCACTATATGAAATTAGACCTAAGCCTAGATGAAAGATATAATCTAAAGTAGATTTTCTACCATTAATATCTCCTGAATGATCTAAATCTATGTATCCCACAAGTATAGAATCTTGATCATATCTGTATTCAATGTCAAGATGATTTGTACCTCAAATATATCTTAAAATTATTTTTATTATCTTCCAATGACCTTGATGAGTATTTGGCATATATCTAAGAATAACATCCATTGGATATGCAATATTTGGTCTAGAAATGGTGAGATGGGAAAGACTACAAATAAGTTATCTGCATAAAATATTATCAATTTTATTTGAATTATATTTGGCACTTAACTTCAATCCAACCTTAAATGATATATCAATAGATTTTCTATAAAGCATATTGAATTTCTTCAACATATCCAATGCATATTTTGATTAAGAGAGAAGTATTATGTCATTTTCTTACCAAACTTACATGCCCAAAAAGTAATGCATCCAACCCAGGTCAATCATGTCCAAATATTTTTTTAATTGTTCCTTAGTATCATTAACATATTAAATATGATTACCACTTGATGATAAAATCATCAACATACAATACAAGAAGAATTCCATGTCCATCAAAATTATTCACATAGATCTAGATCAACTTTGCTTCTTTTAAAACTTGCATTGAAAAATATTTTGATTCTTTTGGCATACCAAGCTTTAGGAGCTTGTTTGAGGCCATATAAAGACTTCTTCAACCTACACACCAAATTCTTCTTTCCAAGTTTTAGTAATCATGGTGGTTGTTGCATATTAAGTTGTTCCTTTAATTCACCATTCAAAATGCACACATTGCAACTATTTAATGAATTTACCAACCAAATTTTGTAGCTAAAGTGATGATACTACAAATAGTAGTCATTTTGCAATAGAAGCAAAAGTCTTAGTGTGTAGCACCCTAAAATTGGCACAGTTAAACCTTAGTAAAAAGATAAAAATTTGAATTTTAACCCAAAACCTCCCGTTACCCGCTCCCCTTATTTTTCGCATCATTTTTAGGATTTGTTTTGATCGTTGGACGATATCATCGTCGATCAGACGAAATCGTCCCAGATCTGACGAATTTGTCTGGAACAGAACGTCCAGACGATTTCATCCCAAAACTAAATTTTCATAATTAGCTTCTGTTTCAACAACTTCTCTAACTTGGGCAAAAAGCGTGTTTGCGTAGTTAGAGTCTCCCCGTTGGAGATCTCCCAAATTGGGATGATCTCCAACCTCCTAACCTCTCCCTAATCCTATATAAACTGGGATTTTCTTAGTTTATCCCCATGAACCCCCTGGCTGACTGATTTCCCTACAAATTTAACTTTTTGTGCATTAGAACACCTTCATACTTTCGTTTGCATTGCATATTTCAAGTTTTCTTGTAGGAATTTTACTTTTTTTTAGCTGGAGCAAGCTCAAATCGTCGCAGATGATTCCAGACATGATCCTATCGTAGATCGACGATGATCTCGTACGATTTGAGGCGATCTCAACTGCAGTCCAGATTGGGGGTAATCAGAGCCCGAAGTTTGCATTCTCTTATCTTTTCTCTTTATTTTCTTATGCATTAACTTGGTTTATTTTATTCCTGCATCCTGGAGTTCACCTCATTTAGTATAGATGCATGCTAAAGTTAAAATAAATGATTAAAGTAATGCATTTTCTGTTATCTGGATCTGTCATTTAGGCAAATTTATTGTCATTTTTATCATTTCCCCTTGATTTTATAGTTGCATTTTTGGTTTTTGGTATCTATCTCTGTGACTACAGTTTTTTGACGAATTCATCAGATTGATGATGATCTCGTTTGATCTCAGACGACTGATTGAGATCTGAGATGATTCTATGACATTTTAGATGATTACGTACGATTTGAGATGATTTGGAATTCTACAAAACTTAGAATCTACATCAGACATCCGAAATCAGGTATATTCTGTCTCATTTAGCATATTTTCTATGTTTAGCACTTATTTATGTTCTTTGTATTCATATAAATCAGCATTGGCATATAGAATAGCTTAGATTCATATTGGCTAAACCTAAGAATTGAATGATTAAAGTAAAAAATGAATACATCAAACCTACTCTCAACCTAGGCATGGAAACTGCCACTCAAAATTTTCCTGGTGAATCCACCATCCGTCAAAAATTCACCTTTATACCCCCCCCCGAGAGGCGCGACCTTCAAAGGGCCTCTCAGTACGAGGTATTGTCCCATCCTTCTCGCATCCCCCTTCTGGGTGTGGATCCTATAGCCTGAAGGTAAGGATACGAAAAATTTGGAGCGATACATTTTGGTGAACCCGACGTGAAAACCTAAAACCTTTTGAAAACAATCCAAATATATATATAAATAAATTTAGAATCATCAGATAAATAATTAAGATTGCATATCATATTTAGATGGTAGATTATAATAAAAGACGAGCTGTCACCGTTAATGTTAAAAATCAATTAGTAGCCATAGAGATTACTTCTTTGCTTAGAGTATCTCAAACATATAGAGTACCACCTTTATGGGATGAACTTAATAGGAGATTGAATCTTATTTCATCTAGATCAACTAAACTTAGGCAAATCAAGAGATTTGTCCTAGATAGAATCCTGGATCCTGATCAAGTAACCTTATATCATGAACTTCAGAGAGCTTGCCATAGGTGGTTAGCAGATAAAAGAGCCCTTGTGTCTTTCAAGTTGTACACATTTGAGGAATACCTCGACAATGCAGTTGTAGTAGATAAATTTCTATCTCGTATAGAGGATCAAGAGGTCGTTCTTATGGATAGAAAGAGATGGAATAGAGTTCCTAGAGCTGTGTTATATCGAGAGTATGGCCATGAGCTCTATTTTTACAAGTCAGAGTCAGAAGTAGATAACATCACCATAGCACACTTTGTCAAATTCTTGAAAAACCATTTTCAATTTGAAGAAGAGCATTTCATGACTCCCGATGAACTTGATCCCATCAATGACATTTATAAACTATTTATAGAAAACTAAGCCATTCTTTTATTATTTCTTGCATTTAGTGTGTTGTTTGTTGTCTTTACAATATTATCATAAAAACATAAAATCACAAAAACAAAACAAAAATATAACAAAAATTAAAACATTTTCTTTTAAGTATTATAGTAGGTATATAATTAAAAAATATACCTCCCAAACTTGTTGCAAATATATATATATATATATATATATATATATATTCTAAAAACTAAGTTTAAGCATAATGACTAGACTTAGGAATGGAAAATAGACTGAAGTAGAAGAAGATTGGTTAGGAAAACCAATAAATAAACCAGATGTCCTTCCTGAAGACCCAATTCAGGAAGAAGGAACACTAGACCAACAAGAAGAAGAGTTTGTTGAAGCAAATGAACAAAGAGAAACAGTTAGAGAGGAAGGATCCTCATCCCCTAAAATGTCTCCGAAAGGAGCTGTTACTTTTGAGAACATGGAACATTACTAGAAGTTCCTCAATGCTAATAATGGCGCCCTTAATAGAGTAGTCTATATGGACAAGGATCAAATTAGTGACACCCAAGCAACCCTAGAAGAAATATATCACACACGCACTAATCCCTTGTCCTTCGTTGATCAAGAAAGTGATCAAGCTAGACCATCCAATTTGGATATGGCCGCTATAATCCAGAACATGCAACAACAATAGGTTACCCAACCACCTAGAATGCCTGTTACCAAGCCTAGAGTTATTCCCACACAAAATAAACCTTCATTCACTGCTCTATTCCACCAAGTTATTGATCAACATACCTCAAATCAACAAAATCCCAAAATGAAACCAAACACCAATTTCCAACAATCTGGGATACAACATAATGCTACTACAAATCTTCTTCATAATACTCTTCCTACCAACCATTTGCATAATAGCAATATAGCATCTAATCCTTATGTCACGCCAACACATGCTCAAATACCACCAAACCAATATGGTGGACAAACTAGTAATATGGAAGCCATGGTGAAACAGTTAGTCTCCCGCATGGACCAAATAGATCCCTACCGTCCCTCGTACAATTATCGAGAGATGTGTAGTCAGCATCTAGATCCTATAGTTGTAGCACAACCATATCCTAAACACTTTCCTTTGCCTGTCCTGCCTATATACAAAGGAACCAAATATCCCATAGAGCATCTTCGTATGTTTAGGATAGCATGTCATGATATATCACATGATGACTTGTTATTACTAAAGATGTTCCCAAAAATATTAGGAGGAATGGCATTAGAGTGGTATTATCAACTACCCACTCATTCTTTGAGGAATTTCGAAGAAACAACCGAGTATTTTGTTCATAAATTTAGTGCCTACATCGAAAGGCATGTGACCATTAAAGATTTGTACAACTTAAAACAAGACAAACATGAATGTTTTGCTGATTTCCTAGCTCGGTGGAGACAGTTGATAGGAAAATTACACTTTGTGTTACCTTATCGGGAGATCTTTGGATATCTTTATCAATAATTTACAAGAACAACTATCCTATGAGTTATCAACCGCTACCTTGACCACCTTCGATAAAGCTATAGACTTAGCTCGAAGAGTGGAAGATGCTCTCATTAGGAGAGGTCAACTTAAAAAGAAAGATGATGAGAAAACATCCGGAAATCAATATAAAAATAAACAAGTTGTGGGTGATGGAGTCACTGATAGCAGAAACGTTGCCAATGTTAATACTGCGAAAACAACGGAGAAGTTCATATTGAAACCTCCTGATAAGCCACCTCAAGAATTTACTAGGTTAAATCAACCTCTATCAACCATTCTCCCGTAATTATTACCATGAGGTTTGATCCAATTACCAAATATCCGGGAACCTGATCCAACTATACCTGGATATAGAGCTGATTTACACTGTGATTTCCATAGAGGACTTGAACACGCTACCAACTCTTGTAAAATATTAAAACATAAAATACAAGACTTAATTGATAACAATGAGATGGAGGTGCAAGCCTTTCAACCTAAACAAAATCTTCCCAATAATGCTCAAAAGAACATCCCCCAAAATCAGAATCAGAATGCCAATCAATCATTGGACATATTTCAACATCCTTTACCAAAGCATGGCAAAGAAGTGGCTAATCAAATTGAGCATCATAATGTTCCCCCTCCTACCCAATATGTAGGAACTATTAGTGGGCATTTACCTACTCATGATTTAGAAATATTTGACACAACTTTATCCATGGTTACGACCAGACCTCTATATAACACTCAGACACCTGATTTTAGTGATACAGAATATGAGACTGAAAGTGACATGGAAATCACTTCAAATCAATCAAATAGCTCGGGAGATGAATCGGATCCTATTCAACCTATCACAAGTTCTATGATTCCAGAAGAACCTTTTCCAAGAAGAGTCATTACTCGAACATCATCTCACCAATTACTTTCTAATAAACAAGCCATAAATGCTAGACCAAGACCCATTCATCATCTGCAAAATAATATTGTCGGTACCATCGAGCTGTTACTAGACAATAGGCTCAAAATTCTCAACAAGATCAAACTCAGAACGATGGATCAGCTCCATTTGTTTTGAAAGTTCCTAATAAAGGGAATCATGTGCCTAATGTTCAACCTAAACCTCCTTATAATATTAATGAACAATTATCAAATACCACAGCTAGATTGGACCTTTTAAGATCTTATCCTACACATAGGGATGAATTAATGCTCACATTAAGCCAAATGATGGTACCACAAAATATTCAACCTGAAGCCATGACAAATACTATCATAACTCGAGAAGTTGATTGTATTGACTTCTAGGATAGAGATATACCGCAACATAGTTTACATAAGGATAACCCCTTATATATTACTGCCCTAATTGGAGATGTAGCAGTTAAACGAGTCTTGATTGATAATGGTTCATCTTTAAACATTTGCACTTTTGACTTCTACCAAATATTTGGGTTTAGAAGTGATGAGATGAAAAGAACTAATATGATCATAAAAGCCTTCAATGACGAAACACAAGAAACGTGTGGAGTTATTACTATGCCATTGCAAGTTGGTCCAAGAACCTTAGACATGATTGTGTTTATTGTACATTGCCCTGCATTGTACAATATACTCTTGGGTCACCCTTGGATCAACGTGATGCGAGCTGTTCCCTCAACTTTACATCAGTGTGTTAAATTCAAATTTAAAAATTAGTTGGTTACCATTCATGGTGATCCTAGACCCTTTGATATGTGTGCTTTGGTAGAACCTGTTGGAGTTCAATTTTGCCCTACTCTGTCATCCACACATCCTAATTCTAATCATCCATCTAAACGTGTGAAACACACACCCATAACATCATCTACTTTTTCTCCATCAACTCTACCTCTACATATAGTTCAACCATCTTCCGAACAAACCACATTAGGACTTCCAAAAGATCCTAAACCCACAACCAATGCTTCTTGTTTTACTCCTATAACTTCCATACCTATAGAATCATCCATCGACATTTCTACACCATATACATCCACTAAAGGCATATTTTCCACATCAGAAGATATGGGAAATGTTCCTTCTACCTCTTATGCTCTTACTGACGAGCTTTTACCCGATTTATCTAAAATTCTTATATCAAAGCAAGCGAACATTGCTATGCAATATTCCCTTATCTTAAATAATTTGCCGCCCTCTCCTCGTACCTTGGGCCTCCCACAACCTATGGGAAGTATTTACCAAGTTGGGAGTTGCACTTTTATTTATAAGGGATATGACTGGGGAAGAATACCTAGAAACATCCAGACACATTATGATGGATATGCTCAATGTTATATTACTAATGAGTATATTAAAGCTAAGCCTATAATGCTTAAATTGGGATATAAAGGGAAAGGTTTGGGACCTTTCCAAAATGGTATGAAAGAACCTTTTGAGGTAGAACCATGGCCCGCCCAATGTGGTGTGGGCCTATTTCCTAGTAAGGGTTAGCCCTTCCCATTTGAGGATGATGACCATCTCATATGTTACCAAGATTATTTGGATAAACGTAATACCTTGCATTTAATAAATAAGCCATTTACATGTAATATGCTATCCATAGCTTACCCTCAGATGATCGCTGAATTCGATGATGAGTTGGAGGGAGATATCTTCCATGATGTCTCCGTTGAGGAATTATTACATAACGAATTTTATTTCGATGGATCTATACCTAGTATATCCCAACTTGAGGCCACGACTCCTCAAGAGGAATTATCCAAGCTAACCTTGGAAGAATTACAAGAATTGGGTGTTTCACCCGCCCCAACTAATTTTGAGAGATATCTACACATGGAAGTAGAAAACGTGATAAAAAATAACATTGGAACCAACGATAACCCTCACATAATCAACATTGGATCAGAATTGAGTCAAGAAAAACAAGATAAATACATTACAGTTCTTAAAGACTATTAGGATGTCTTTGCTTGGACATATGATGATATGCCAGGTTTAGACCCTTCTGTAGTTATGCATCACCTAGTCGTCCATCCAGATGCTAAACCTGTTAAAATGAAACTTAGAAAAATGCATCATAAAGTGGCCTTACTAGTCAAAGGGGAATTCGAAAAACTCCTGAAGGTTATTTTTATACAAGCCATTGATTATTTTGAATGGATCTCGAATGTAGTTTCAGTAACTAAGAAAGAAGCTACCAAAGTTAGGGTTTGTACAGACTTTAGAGATATCAATGTTGCATGATCTAAGGATGATTTTCCCCTTCCCAACATGGATCAGATCATTGATTTTACTGCTGGGAGTGGAATGATATCCCTAATGGATGGATTTTATGGTTATAATCAGATTAGGATAGCTCCTGAAGATTAGACTAAAACAACCTTTATTACCTCTTGGGGGACCTTTTGTTGGAAAGTGATGCCATTCGGTTTGAATAATGTAGGTGCAACTTATTGAAAGCATGAGATTCTGGAAGAAAGAAATACTAAGATGCAATGAAAACAAAACTAACTCGATGCATGAAATAGGAAGAACGTAATCAAATCGAGACAAAATATAAAAGAGAAAGCAGGAGCACAGCCCTTTTTTATTAATGTGATTCCAACTCGGTTACAATACATCTCCTCCGTTTTAAGGGCTAGGAGTGTTAGCATATTTTGGTTACAGTCATGATTAGTGATCTTCTTTTCGCATGCCCACATTTGAAACGGGCGGGCCAAAGTGTTGCCGCCGCTTATGCGATAATGAATCCTTGCTTGCTGCTTCTCCTGCGATCAAAGAAACACAAAGACGTTAGTAGCACCTGTAACAAGAGGATAGAACGTTTGACTTTAGAAATACGTGCAAAATATTGATTAAATACGTGAATAAAATAACTCTACGCAACCTGCAACTCTGACAAAAATCAAAAAATCACCAGATGGCCACTGCCATTGAAACAGTCGGCCAATCTGCTATCGAATTAGACGTCGCTACCTGCAAGTTAGTGGGTACAAAACGAGAGCATGATAATATTCGATAAAGTGTAATGCATGATAATATTCGATAGATATTGTAATGCAGGATATATTCGCAATGATAGAATATATTAAATGAAACTAAAAAAGGTGTGGGGTGCCCAAGCGGGCCGCCCCGTTAAAACTTGACTTCGACGCCAATCCACTAGGGATGGGCCCAAAATCTCAGAGAATGAGTTGTCGTCGAATTGATGGATTACTGTGGTCCAATGTCGGGTTCTAAGGTCCGGATTCACCTTCTAACAGCCACCAATAACCTCCCTTGCGAAAGAGATTACGGGTGTAGAAGAAATGAATCGAAAAGAATGCAATCGGGTGTTTGGTTTGGCAGCACTTCGTTGCTTGGAAATGTCTACCAACTTTCTCTTTTTGGGTGGGAAAGTCTGCCATTTTATAGACCCATGGGGTCTCTTTGGAGGGGCACGCAGGGATGCCACGTGGCGGCCATGCCTTCCCAAGAGGGAGGAGACTCCTCCTTGACTTGGGCTTACATGACTGCCCTTGTGATAGTCCGCTAACTGCCAATCTGCCCACCTACGCGTGCATGCACAGCAGGCGGCAATAACTGACTATCCTCGGTTGCCACTTGTTTAACGTCCGCTTTAAATTGTTTTAATGGCACTTTTAAATGTTTTAATGTCTGCCTTTGATTGGTTGAATTTCACACTTTGGCCGGCGCAAATGCCGAGCCCCCCCCCCGACACTTCGACACAGCCAAGCTTCTGCTGGTCTGAAGGCTTGTTTTTGATTAAGGCTTGCTTTTGATTAAGGCTTGTTAAAATGACCAACTTTGCTTTGTTTACTTTTCGACCTTCTAAACTGCTGTGTAAGTGGCTAGGACCACTGTTTGACCTCTGAGGGCTGCCCTGAAAGCTGTGTGTGTCAATGCGATCAGTGTTTGTAGTCACATAATCGGATTGGTGCTGTTTTGGTGTCTACAGATGCCCCTTTTTGGGAAGCGCTGCGGGTGACGCAGTGCTTGAGCAAAAATAGATAACCAAAGCACTAATGATTAGGGTTTCTTGGTAACCTAACCAACTTTTGATGCCCCAAGTATGGAAAGGGCATGCATTCTTGAATCCTTGCTTCGACGAGCTAAGGAATTTGATTTCAAGTGTTAACCTATTTTGGTGAGGTGTGACTTGAGCTTGGACATTGATCAGTCATGATTAGGCAAAGGGCGCAACCTTTTGTCCATAGGGGAACCTTGTGTTCATGCTTCGGGAATGCCAAGTGTTTGATCAATTTGATTGTTGCTTGTTTACTGCCCCAAGCAGGAGCGTGATTGTCTTTGTCAATGATTCTTTGAATGCATGTCATTGCTTTGATTGGGTGTGTGCTTGTTGATTGGTGACTAAGTGTGACTACCCCCTCAAGCGACGAATCGATGAGGGAATGACCTTCATGAGAAAAGCGACGAGTCGCTTGACCCAAGATGACTTGTGCAAGGGTGCCTTTAGATGGTTTACCATTAAGCATGTGCAATTTCCCGACATTTGGACCTATTTTTGGTGGGTGTTAACCCTTTTGGTGATGCCATAATGGGGTGAAATCGTCGAAAACCCGTCTTCCCGTGGAGCGGTCCGGCTATGGTAGCCTTCTTGGGGAAGTAGGAGAGTGACAATTTGAGCCCCGACATCGATTTTCTATGCCAAGAGGTTAAGTGCAAGAGCACTTGTGTCCGGCAATGCTTATTGCTATGTTTTTGTGTTGCATTTTTGTGATGTTTTTGTTGTTTTGATTTTCTTGCTTTGTGTATATGTCATGATTTTATGTTATGCATAATGATTGATGTTGATGGATGCATGCTACTTTATATTGATGTATGCATATGGTATGATAAATGCGATTGTTGTATGTTGATTTATTTTGATGGATGCATATGTTGTGATGAATGCAAATGTTTTTGATTTATATGTGATATGCAGAAATGAAATGGATGGATAGAATTTGTGATGTTTGGCTATGGCACCATAGACTATTTAGAACTCTATTATTTTGTCTTTAGGCGATTGTTGTGATGCATGACTTTATATGTATACATGTGGTTTTTCTTTTTTTGTATTTTTTGATGGTATTGTAAGGATGAAAAGTAGCGCAGTTGGTTTAGAAATGTAGCTAAGGTTTTCTGAGACTCAGACGGTTTTAACTTACTAGCCATGACTGTACTTTATCTTACAAGACTTTTGAACAAGGTATGAATCGGACTTGTTTTTGACCAAGCTATTTCACATCCCTGTGTGTGCAATTGAGTTCATTTATGTGGTATTTGTCAAGATACCGCCGGTGCCAGATGGGCTTTCAACCGAACCTGTACCGAGGATCACCTAATTAGCTCCACTAACTCCTTTGTTGTATTTAGTTAGATTAATCTACGGTGTTATCCAGGATACCATAAGCTAGCTCATCCTTATGCAAACATTGGTCTGCACACACGCAAAGCGAATGTGACAGACATATCGTCATGCGGGTAGGATACCACCATTGCCGAGATAGGCTATCAACCAAACCTGTAATGAGGATCACCTAGATGGTTTTCGAATGCTGAGAATTCCAGGGATTCAAGTTCAGGATATTTGTTGGCTGAATGATTTAGAAAGTTGCTCGTCTATATAGTGATGAAAATCACTGTTTATTTTCTATTAATTCTTTTTGAGCAAGGATTTTGAATAGTGGTGATAACCACTATTATTTGATTTTGTATTTTGAGTATTGTGAGTTTGGGCTGGTGAGTGGCCTTGATCCTTGTGGCCTTGGGGACGACTACGCATCCTTTGCAGGGACGTGTAGTACGAATCCTTACGACGTTGGGAACCAAGGGGGTGATGGAGATTATGGAGTAAGGGCATTGATCTTTTAGGCCTTGGGGATGACTACCCATCCTAGTTAGGGGCGGATAGTACGAATCCTTACAACTTGGAGACCAAAGGTGAATGGAAAGTGTTAGGATGATGATTTGTTGGAATTTTGTTTGTGAATGGCGTTGATCCCTTTTAGGTCTTGGGGATGACTACCCATCCTTGGCAGGGACGTGTAGTACAAATCCTTACAACTTTGGGAACCAACTATGATTGGGATTTGGTAGTGGTGAAAACCACTGTATATGGAGGTGAATGGATAGGAAAGAGCTCGTCCTTTTGTCAATTCTCAGCATTCTAGAACCATTCGCACAGGGGGATGAGCAAGATAACCGTTTCACTTATGGTGACCTGGATTACTGCATAGGTTTCATCTTTCGTTCACACAACTTGGGAATTTTTATGTGTTTTAATTTGTGTTGGGATGTTACGTAACAAGGCGTATTTCAAGTGTAACTCTACCTTCGTAAAATCTATCTGACTCGGTACATTACGTAGCTAAAGAGCAAAATGATGACTGAATCACGAAAACTCTTGATACATTAAAAGACCACTGACTCTAGTGTGGTAAAAAGCAATGCATGGTGTTTTTGTTGTTTTTGTAAAATGGAACAGTGTGGAACAAGATGGACTAGCAGAGCAATTACAGCCTATGGTGCCTTTGACCTGTACGACCACAAATATGCAATGTATGGATGCAATGCTTTAATGCAGCTATGTATTTTTGTATTTTTGATGGATTGATTTTTGTGAATATGAAGATGAGGTGCGAGAAGAGCTCTCTATTGATGAATTTGAGTATGCCTAGAAATGAGATGCAAAAATTTTTTTGTTGTTTTTGATGATTTTTGAATTTTAACTTTTCTTATTTTTGACCAAGCGATTGTGGAAATCCTTGGAGCATTTTGGGATTGACCAAGCGATTTTAGGGATCCTTGGAGCATTTTTGGGATTTGACCAAGCGATTATAGAATCCTTGGAGCATTTTGAATTTTTTGATTGACCAAGCGATTTAGAATCCTTGGAGCATTTTGGGGATTTGACCAAGCGATTATAGAGATCCTTGGAGCATTTTGGGATTGACCAAGTGATTTCGATAATCCTTGGAGCATTTTTGGGATTGACCAAGCGATTCATAATCCTTGGAGCATTTTTGGGATTTGACCAAGCGATTCGATAATCCTTGGAGCATTTTTGGGATTGACCAAGCGATTGCGATAATCCTTGGAGCATTTTGTGGTTAATCAAGGATTGTGACCGATAATCCTTGGAGTATTTTGGGATTGACCCAGTGATTGCGATAATCCTTGGAGCTTTTGGGATTGACCAAGTGATTGCGATAATCCTTGGAGCATTTTTGGGATTGCGATAATCCTTGGAGCTTTTGGGTTTGACCAAGCGATTGTGATAATCCTTGGAGCTTTTTGGTTTGGATTATGGCTCTTCAGGGGATAGAGGTACCCCCAGCTTGATGGTCTTTGCACTCCGGATCTGGCTCTAGAGGGATGGGCACGAATGGATCGGCCCTATGCACGGATAGGAGGACAGGGTCTACCCTCGGTACTGATATTGCTATGGGATCTCTGGGCAGAAATTGATCTCTGTATGCCCAAAGTGGCGGATGTAACGCTTGGTCCCACTACGGTGGGTTAACGCGCCACTCATGCCCTAGTATTATGTTTATCTGTTGACATGCTTCATCGATATTTATGGGATGTCGATGCTGTCGCATGTGATTGCTGTGGGCTATCTCTGTTTTATCTTCACCTTCGACCAGTGAGTATAGCTCATCATAATCTAGAGATTCTGAGACATGGAGGACTGCATCATCAGGTAGCCCTACGGTTAAAGGTTGATCCTCTTCGAAAGGAGCCTCATGTAAGTTGGGCCTTGGGAGCTCCAAAATCTTGGTCTCTACCGACTCTAAGTGCTCTAGCGCTTTGCATGTATCGGGAGATTTGAGCTCCTCCTCTTTGGTTGGTTCTTGTTGAGGAACTTGGGGCTTATGGAGGGGTGGCCAGATAGCACCCCCCATGCCTTGGTAGGGTAGTTCATCCCGCTCTTCTTCTCGCTCTGATTCCTTAGAGGCTTCTTGATGAATTTCTAAAGGTGGCCCATAAACCTGAGTGGGTTCCTGAGGAAGGCGCCCATCATTGGTTATAGGATTAGCCTCCCGCTCATGTCTAGGAGGCATCGGGGGTGGTGCTTGATGAGGTCACGGAGACTTGTCTCGCACCCGAGGGTTGTGCCTCTCATAATGTTTTGTCTTATGTGTGTGAGGGGTTGGAGTCCTCTCCTGCATAGTGTGTTGGAACAACTCATCCTTCTGGTGCTGAAGGTGCTCTTTATTTAGAAGATACCATTGCTCTAACTGTTGTCGTTCTAGCTCAAGTTGCGTGAGTTGCATCCGGTGTGCGAAATGCTTGACAGATTCTAAGATAGTTGGTCTTACCGCCTCATGTCTAGAAGGCCTAGATGCCTCTCCTAGATATCTATCTCGGTCGTAGTGATCCAAGATCTCTATAGGCCGCCTCCCTCTGTTGGAGGTAGTGGCATTTATCCGAGGCTCTGGCCTCAGTAGGTGATCCTGATAGCTAGCATTTGCGGAGGCGTCTTGCTCCCGCGATGTATATTGTTCTTGAGGAAGGTAAGGGTTTTCCTCTTGCTCTTTGTCATAAGTGAAAAAGGAACGGGTGGAGTTGGCTCGCCCCGCCTGAGGAGCCTTGTGCTCTGGATTTGTCTTTGTAGTCCTGACAACTAGAGGGGGTGAAGGAGGGATAGTGTAATGATGTGGTTCCTCCCGTTGAACCCTATGTTGACCTAGCGCTTCATCGCGCGGTGACCGCTCATAGCGAGCATCTAAGGGAGCTCTCCTATGACTGTACCCCTCATGGAAGGGTGTGTGCTGAGTGCTATGCTGAACAGGAGTGCTCCTCGAAGAGGTGCCCCTATAGTCCCATTCCGTCGGGGCACGGAGGGGACTGCCTTGTGTGTCAAGCCGCCAAGGTGGTATGACCAAATCCTTGGGGCTATACCGGAGGTGACTTGTGCCTCCTTGGATATTCCCCATAGCATCCGCCCGTGATTGGGCTTGGCTGTGGGTGAGCACCATTATGGTGCTCTTCTACTAGCTAAGCAGATTTTTATCTCGTTTATGATGATTTTTTTTTTGTTTACACTAAGCAGAAATGAACACACACATACACAAACAGTGATTATCTCTTTTAAGGATTAATAGTGTGTCCTAAACTGGTTTAGTGCATTTTGATGTTTTGTTTTGTTTTTGCAAGTTTTGAAGAACGTTTAAATGCATAATGTTGGCTCATATGACTCCCATAAATGGTCGCCCCTTCAATATACCATTGTCGGACCGATATACCAACCTCTCTATATACCCGCCCTTACGAGAGGGAAACTATAGGTACGTGAGAGCAGATGGTACGTGGAACATAGGCGGTACGAAAGGGGGATTGTCCTGTTAATGACACCTACCATAGAAGACTTATCCTCGCACGCATGGGAATCACCCCAGCAACACTCGGTCAGCTTTCATCAAGATTTACGCCTAACAACAGTGACAATCGGGGAAATGGATGCAAAGCTAAGCCAAGGTGGTGATGAACCCACCGTTGGTCTTGCTCAAGGGCTGGGGTCTTACGACCAGCTCCTTGGTTTAATTTTACCACGTGATGTGTGTGGGGTTCATTTTATTTAATAAAAATGAAACAAGCATAAACAACTTTCCCTAAGCAAGTAAAAGTTGACAAAAAATAGAAACAAAAAATAATAATAAAAAAAAAAAAATGCAGTACAACTTTGGAACCTTACCTCTTTTCTGCTCAAATCGGTTGTCTTTTCCGCCCAAATCGACTGTTTCTGATTCGGCCCGGTACCTTTAAGCACAAAAACATAAATTTCAATCAATTTTTGAATCTAAAAAAAAAAGGGACAGGGTCCCACCGTGATCGCCACTGAAAGCATGAGATTCCAGAAATAAAAGAAACACTAAGATGCAATGTAAACTAACTAACTCGATGCATGAAATAGGACAAACGTAATCAAATCAAAAGAAAGCAGGAGCACAACCCTTTTATATTAATGTGATTCCAACTCGGTTACAATCCATCTCTCCTCCCTTTTAGGGGCTAGGAGAGTTAGCATGTTTCCATTACAAAAAGGTGAATAGTAATCTTCTTTCGCATGCCCACATTTGAAATGGGTGGGCCAAAGTGTTGCCACCGCTTACGATGATGAATCCTTGCTTGCTGCTTCTCCTACGATCAAAGAAACAAAGAGACGTTAGTAGCACCTGTAACAAGAGGATAGAACGTTTGACTTTAGAAATATGTGCAAAAGATTGATTAAATACGTGAATAAAATAACTCTACGCACTGACAAATCAAAAACGTCACCAGCTTGCCATTAAACACATAATCGTTCAATTAATGTCGTACCTGCAAGTTAGTATAAGATAGCAAAGCATGATATATTCAATAAGCGTAATGCATGATAATATTCGATAGATATTGTAATGCAGGATATATTCGCAATGACAGAATAAATTAAATTGAAACTAAGAACGTGTGTGGGGTGCCCAAGCGGGCCGCCCCCGTTAAAACTTGACTTTGATGCCAATCCACTAGGGATGGGCCCAAAATCTCAGAGAATGAGTTGTCAGCAAATTGATGGATTACTGTGGTCCAATGTCGGGTTTAAGGTCCAGATTCACCTTCTAGCAGCCACCAATAACCTCTCTTGCGAAAGAGATTACGGGTGTAGAAGAAATGAATCTAAAAGGATGCAATCGGGTGTTTGGTTTGGCAGCACTTCGTTGCTTGGAAATGTCTACCAACTTTCTTTTTGGGCGGGAAAGTCCACCATTTTATAGACCCATGGGGTCTCTTTGGAGGGGCACGTAGGGATGCCACGTGGCGGCCATGCCTTCCCAAAAGGGAGGAGACTCCTCCTTGACTTGGGCTTACATGACTGCCCTTGTGACGATCCGCTAACTGCCAATCTGCCCACCTACATGCGCATGCACAGCAGGCGGCAATAACTGACTGTCCTCGGTTGCCACTTGTCTAACGTCCGCTTTAAATTGCTTTAATGGCACTTTTAAATGTTTTAATGTCTGCCTTTGATTGGTTGAATTCCTTTATGCCTCTGATTGGTCAATTTTTGCCCAGGCAAATGCGAAGTTTGTCACGATATCGCGACGTCGCGATATCGTGACACTTCGGCCAAGGCTTTCTTTGGCGAGTGTCGCGATATCGACGTCGATATCGTGACACTTCGGCCAAGGCTTTGCTTTGGGCGCGAAGTGTCGCGATATCGCGACACTTCGGCCAAGGCTTTGCTTTGGGCGCCGAAGTGTCGCGATATCGTGACACTTCGGCCAAGGCTTTGCTTTGGGCCCGAAGTGTCGCGATATCGCGACACTTCGCCTTTTGGCAGTGTCGCGATATCACGACACTTCGGCCAAGGCTTTGCTTTGGGCCCGGCGGCGATATCGTGACACTTCGCCAAGGCTTTGCTTTGGGCGGCGTCTTCCTCCTTGACACTTTGGCCAAGGCCTTCTTTTGATTAAGGCTTGCTTTTGATTAAGGCTTGCTTTTGATTAAGGCTTTCTTTTGATTAAGGCTTGCTTTTGATTAAGGCTTGTTAAAATGACCAACTTTGCTTTGTTTACTTTTCGACCTTCTAAACTGCTGTGTAAGTGGCTAGGACCACTGTTTGACCTCTGAGGGCTGCCCTGAAAGCTGTGTGTGTCAATGCGATCAGTGTTTGTAGTCACATAATCGGATTGGTGCTGTTTTGGTGTCTACACTTATCAACGAGCCATGACTTATATCTTTCATGATATGATGCATGATATTATACATGATTATGTAGACGATATTATAGCTCGTTCCATAAAAGAAGATGATCATTTAGATGACTTGAGAAAAGTCTTTGATTGGTTAAGGGAATATCTTATCCGATTGAATCCAGCTAAACATATATTCAGAGTTAAGTCTGGTAAATTATTTGGGGGTTATAGTTTCTTTACGTGGAATCAAAATTGAGCCTCTCAAGATTGTAGCTATCACTGGTATGCTTGCACCCACAAATATATTTGAATTACGGAGTCTACAAGGTAAGCTTCAAGCTATTCGTCGCTTCATTGATAAGTTGGCGGACAAAACATGACCCTTTCTTAAGCTTCTTAAGAAAGATGTCTCTTTCCATTGGGACGACGAATGTCAAGAAGCATTTGAACTTATCAAACAATATCTCCTTAACCCACCTGTGCTTTCACCACCTAGATCTGATCGCCCATTTATCTTGTATATTTTTGCTTCAGATTTTGCCTTAGGAGCTATGTTAGCTCAACTTAATGATGAGAAAAAAGAGTGTGCTAATTATTATATTAGTAGAAACTTAATTAGTTATGAAACTCGCTATACAAAATTAGAGAAGTTATGTCTAGCAGTCATATTTTCTACACATAAACTATGCCATTATATGCTCAATCAAAAAATGTATTTTATTGCTAAATTCGATCCTTTACAGTATCTCATGAGTCGATCGTACTTATCTGGTCGCACCGCAAAGTGGGTTCTTGCGCTAAGTAAGTTTGAACTCATGTTTATAGGACAAAATTCTATTAAGGGTCAAATCATAGCAGATCAATTGGCTGCTACACCCTTAGAGTCTATCCATCCCCTCATCATTGAGTTTCTTGATGAATGCCTTAAATTAGAGGCAAACCATCCAGAGCAATGGTCCCTATACTTTGACAGAGCCCGATGCATGAGTGGGGCTGGTGTAGGTATTATTTTAATATCTCCATAGAAACATATTATACCTCTGTCCTTCAAATTAACGTTTTCTCGCACTAATAACACTGCTGAATATGAGGCTCTAATCCTTGGATTACGGGCTGCCTTGGCACTAAAAATTAAAAATTTATTAGTTTTCGATGATTCTCAACTTGTCATAAATCAAATCAATGATGTTTATCAGACTAGAGATGATAAATTATGCCCATATAAAGCATATATCCTACAATTATTATCCTTATTTGATAAAGTTACCTTGGAAGCTATTCCTCAAACTAGCAATCGTGCGGCTGACGCTATGGCTGCAGTTGCATCTATTTTGCCCTTGGAGTTAGATGACGAATTTGTTACCATAATTATTTATCGACTCTAGGAACCCGCTTCAAATAAATCATGCTTAGAACCTTTGGATGTGTTTCTAATCAATGAAACTACTCCCGAACCTTGGTACACTGATATATTTAATTTTCTTCAAAATGGGACCTTCCCTGAAGGTTGTAATAGCAACCAGTGCCGGTTATTATGTAGACGAGCAAGTCGCTTCATAATTATTGGTAATACCTTGTATAGGAGATATTTTGAAGGCATCTTATTGAGATGTTTTAATCTAGAAGAATCTAGATCAACTTTGAGTGAAGCCCATGATGGATCTTGTGGAGGACATTTTAGTGGTAGCACCATTGCTAAGAAGCTCCATAGGATAGGATATTTTTGGCCTACCATGGAGAATGATGTACATGATTATGTGCGCCATTGTGACAAGTGCCAGAAACACATTGAACTTGTCCATGTGCCTGCATAAGAGCTGCAGGCTATATCATCTCCTTGGCCCTTTTCAAAATGGGGCTTAGACATCATTAGAAAAATCAATCTTGTGTCATTTGATGGACACAAATTTATCATAACTACTACTGAGTATTTCACGAAGTGGGTTGAAGCTATGCCCTTAGCTTCTTACACTGGAACCCAAGTTTCCAAATTTATTTTTAATCAAATTATTTGTAGGTTAGGAATTCCCATAAATCTCATCTCAGATAATGGAACTTGTTTCAAAAATAAAGATGTTAAAAAATTATGTCAAAAATATAAAATTCAACATCGTTGGTCCACTCCCTATTATCCTCAGGGTAATTGATGAGTGTCGTTGTTCATTCATCATTTAATCATTATATGTGTCAGTCCAGGGCGGTGTCCAAAGGCTGTATACGATAGAAGGTGTCACAGCTACAGGTTCAATCCATTTAAGAACAGGGTTTTATTGGTGGAACAGTTAGTGTTTTTGGGGGTTTTTGTGTGACCTCTAATTCCTAGAACTGGAAATCAAATTGCAGAAGATAAAAACTAAATTAAAACTGCAGTAAATGGAAATTGCAGAATTTGAAAGAGCAGGAAATGAAATGTTGCTGAATTGAAATTGACAGAAAGCAAATTACAGAAAATCACACACAGTTGTTGAAGGATAAACTAACTACAATTTCTCTGAGCATGTTATAAATCTATAAAATCAAATTAACATCTATTGCAAACTGGAAATGTCACAAATCTGGAAATTGCAGTAAATTACAGAAAACTGGAAATTGCTGCAAATCTGGCAAATGACAGAAAACTTGAAGTTGCTGCAAAGCTGGAACAAAAATATTGAAATTGCATGGAAATATGGAAAATACTGTCAAATGCTGAAATCTGAATTTAAAGCTGCTAAAGAAATGAAAAACTGGCAGAATTTTGCTAATCTGCTACAGTAGAAAATTAGCAAGATATTTTGTCAGAAGTTGCCTTCCTCTGGTCCTGCAAGTGGCCCTTGCTTCCAGAACCAGATGAAGGTGAAGAGTTATGCTAAAGAAACTTAAATGCCAATCATCAACTCAATCATGCTAATTGATAACTGAAAAACTGCACCTTTTATTAAATCTGGAAATGCATTACAGTAATGCAGGAAAAACCTGCAGATTACTGTTCTGCTACAGAAATAACTGCACTCTATTGCCTATTTCTCTCCTATATGCCTAAATGCCTATATCTCTATATGCTCAACCGTGTTGGGAGCTTTCTTATTTATAATGCAGTGCTGATATGCTTGGTTGCTGATTTGTAGGGATTTACAACTGTTTGCACAACTGTTTCCTGAAATGCATGAGCTTGCTTTGTCAAAACTTGATCCATTCAACCTTATTAAGCTGCATTCATTGAGGAAATCAGTTAACATGAGCTGGGACAACTTTCTGGTCAATTGCCATTAATTTCTTTTATCGATTTGTCACTTTTTGACCGTCTTCTGTTGTTCCTGCGCTATTCCCTATTCCTGCGCTATTATTCTTGCACTGCTCCGGAATAACAGGGAGGTGAATTTTAGTTGCTTTTCCATGCTTCAAACGCATAAGGAGGAAGTTTTAGACCACCTGGATGGTCTTCCCTTATCCTATTGCATAGGTGGCATGTGCGGGAGTGACTGTTTCCAAGCCCTGTTGTAAATGTACAGCTGGCTGGAACTGTCACAGTCTTACCCTGTTTTCCTGCATAGTCAGCTACAGGGGACAAGTTCCTTGGTGCATTTTGCATTTGAATTAGTTCAAAATAGAGGAACATTATTACTAAGCACCAAACATTCAACAATGATTATTGATTTTGAATTCCTATTAATAAATTAGCTGAAAACAGGTGAAACTGTAGAAATAAACAGTAAAACAGAATATATGCACTTAACATTTCAGAATATGCAAATATCATTACATAATGCATTTTACCCAAAATTAGCATAGAAACATAATAAAAAGGGTGATTCAAATCAGTAGAATGTATCCAAAAAGTGTTCATAGATGAGGCAATTCCTGGCCTCATCATTTTCCCCCCAACTTATGGTAATGCATGTCCTCATGCATTTTGTGCAGCTACTGAGGCACACAGGTCCAGATCCAGACATCTTTCACGAAATTTTAACAATGCACCACCAATTTTGTAGAACCCACTGACTGTTTTTATAGACTGAAACCATTGTTGGAAGTCCTCATCAGGCTGTGGATCATTATCAAAGAAATAGGGGACATGAGTGATAACTATGGGCATTCTGTATCTTAGCCCTATCCAATGTTCTTTGACTTCTAAAATAATGTGTATAATACCTTCTGCCCTTCTCCTTGACCAAAACAGGTTAGTGGGAGAAATTGGCTCCCATTTCTATAGGGAGATAGACAATTCACCCCATCTATTCTTACATGCTGCCACAACATCATCAAAGAAATCTGCACAAAAATTTTGAAAGTGAATTATACCTTTTTGTAGATTTCCTAGATAAAGTTGTCTTATTCTGGGATCCCTCATAAAGGAGTAGTGAGTACTGGTACAATCCCTGTGATTGAGAGGAGCAGGCCTGACAAGTAAAACTGCCTGTGATTCTAAGTCCTTGGCTATCTTCTTTTTTGAGTACCAATAAATATTATTTTGTAAGGTGGACATAAAGGCCCTCAGTTGTAAATCTCCTGTATACAGGTGAGGCAGAAACATACTCTCTATGGGCAAAAAGAAGTTATGTAAGAATAACTCACACATTAAGTTCTGTTGCTCTGCTGGACTCTGCACAAAGGCTTCCACAAATTCTGCAGGAGTAGTCAACTGGTGAGGGAGCTCAGAAACCAGTCTCATAATCTGCCAACGTAGGTACTTCTCCTTGAGTAGGAGGTTGTAGAACCTAGGTGGTCTTCTGCACTGTATTGCATACTCTGCAATTTGACATACATCTTTTATCTGTGTTTTCAACCTGTTGATTTCTGTTTCTTTCTCTGCTAGTTTGGCTGTGGCAGAGTTCAAAGTTGCAATTTTCCCTTCTAATTGATGACACTGAGTCATCCAATAGGCTAGGTCTTCATTATACTTAGTCAAGGGCACTGTGTTTGGGGGCCTCAAAATCGGTTGCATCTGTGCCACTATGTTGACCTGTACACCAATTTCCACAGTTGATGTTACTATTGGCAAATCTATCTATGTACCCTGTTCTGTTGTAACTATAGTGATTAGACTTTCATGAGGAATTATTTGTGCCAGAGGAGAGAGTGTGGACACTTGTTCTGGTGCTGCAACTATTTGGTCCTATAGAAGATGTTTGAAAAGGACTGTCATTCTGCATCAAAATGTCAGATGGATCTTCTTGCAGAGGCATACCATCAGATGTCTCTACTCCTACTGCAGCTGTGATAGGTGATCCCTATGCCTGTGCTATGTCATCTTCTGATTGTCAGCCAAATCTAGGAGAATTTGAGCCCATTCATCCGGTTCTGTTTCGGTCAATCCTGTGGACTGATTTTCCAACTGCAACAATTTGTTTTGTAATTCTTGAACTTGCTGTTGTAGCAGAAAAATTTGTTGATCTTTGTCTTTCATGGCCTCTTCAGCCTGATCAATCCATTTGGTCTGGGTTTTAATAACACTCCTTGCAGCATGCAACTGAGTGTGGATGTCAACTTCCTCCTCGGATTCAGACTCAGAATGTGTTTCAAACTTAGAATATTTTTCAGATTTAGAATCCATGGGAGTCTGCTCCTCAATCCTAGCTGGTTCAGTATCGGAGTTTAGATGCTCTTCAGACTCAGAGTCTGTATAATCAACCAATGGATAGACAGGGCTTATTACAGTTGTTTCCATGGTTAGGTCTAGTTCCATTGGCTGTATTTCTCTATCTGTACTTTCTATTTCCTGTGCATCTTCCTGTGAACTGTCTGTCCCAATTTCCTCTTCTTCTGACAAACTGATTGGATCTGCAATATGTACTGGTGTATCTGACAAGATTTTCATTTTTTGAAGTCTTGTAGACCTTCTCAACCCTGTTGGTTTTGGGTGTTCCTGAGCAGATGCAGCTTCTGCTTGTTCTGGAGCAGCTGTAGATTGTTCTGTTAGGTCAGGGATAGACATGGGTTCTGCTGTTGATTCTGGAGCAGATGCCTACCCACTGGAACCCCTAGTTTCTCTGTTGGGCTGTACATTGTCGACAAATGTCACTTTTCTTCTTTTTAACCGGGATTCAGATGTTGATGCATGTTGACTCCTAGTTCTGGAAGATGGGGGACTATCAGGTAAAGGGGGACTTCTATGTTCAGAGGGCTCTGGTTGAGGATTTTCTTCTGATTCTCCCTCTGTTTCCTCTTCCTCTGGTGCAGGGTTTGAATCATCAGTTTCTGCCCATGGAGAGAAGAAACGGTCAAAGTTCCTAGGGTTTCCCCTGAAATGGTATTTGCAGATGAGTTTAATTAGCCCATGATGTTTAGGGCTTCCCTTCCCTGCTTGATACTTTAGGGCCATGGCTTTCAGTTCTTGGTAAAGATACAAAGGAATGTTTACCCTAAGTTCAGGTTTGGCTGCTCCATGGCGTAGGTGGTTGAGGAGACGGAGGTGTGGGCCAGACACAACAGGAAACTGGCCGTCACAGGTAAGATACCTCATAACCCACATTGCTACATCATCCCAAGGAGCCGACAAGCTAGACCTTTTGACCCCTTTACACACATTTTTATTCATTAAAAATTCTATTTGCCTGTCCCCTTCTTCCTTAAATTGATTCACTAGGTCTGTTAAAATATTTCTGTCGATTTTAATAATTTGCACACCTTGAAGGGGAAATTCAGTAACCAGACTGAGTATTTCGGGGGTTACCTGGATAGACATCCCGCCAATATGCACTCTGTTGTTTCGGAATGTGCGTGCGAATTCTGCCGCCAGGCCCTCAGAATAACCGTCGATTTTACGCAGAAACGGCAGAAATCCTCCATCGGTAAAAATTTGCAGGGATGCAGCATCGGTTTGCAGGTAACTAATGTTTTCAGGTTCGGCTCTAACCTTCTTTCTGCCCATGGTATCGTCTGCTGCTTTTTGTCGGTGACTATGAATTTTTACAACCTACGGCTGTGTTTTCTATTTTTAGGGCTTTTCAATCCTTTTACCAGTGCCGAAACTGCTTCGAAACATGCAGAATGTCGTGGCAGCTTTTACGACGTCGTCTACCCCTAATTTTTGCCTAGTTGTCACCTTTCACGTGTTGCACAAAATCCGAGACTTGTAATCCCTTTTTCCAACCAAATAAATCACCGCTTGGCCACGTGTCATCAAATTTTACCCAAAATTTCATTCCTGCCCTTAATGACTTATTCCTGCGCTTAGTGATATAAAACAGTTTATTCCTACGCTTTGGAATAAAGATAGTTTATTCTTGCGCTCTGGAATAAACAGTTTATTCCTGCGCTCTCTTTTTACTAGTTCCGGCGCAGTTTTCTCTTTTGCATTCTAGAGCAAGATTAGGCAGAGGCATTTGTAAAACACTTTCTACTTTTGATTCCCCTTTTTACATGCTTTATACTAATCAAGGATATATACACTATATACTAATAATTTACACTATTCAGAAAATGAGAAGGCACATACCTGTTAAAACCATTTTATCTACATTTCAAGGTGCTCCTGCTGAAATTTCCAGCTAACCAGTCCTTGAACTGAGGCAGGTGCAATCTGAAAATAGGTAAAACAATGGTCATGGAACAATGAGGGTGAAACCAATTAGGTAAACATGCCGGAACCCCGGTTTTCATGTAAACCCAACTCAGGAGCGCCTCAAAGAGGTTTTCACTTTCTGAGTTTTTTATTTATTTTTCATTTTTTTTTTTTAGCTTGTATCATTCTGCTGAATTCGAGATGGAAGAAGAGCTTTCTTCCCAAATGTGTACATCCAAACTTCCCAATTGCTTGAGAAATTCCTCCTTGTTTTGTGGTTTATGGTACATACGAAGACGATGTCCATTTACCACCAATTTGCATTGTGAGTCATCGATAGGTGTAAGGCGAACAACTCCATTGTCAAATACTTCCTCAATTTGGTACGGCCCAAGCCATCTGGTCTGCAACTTTCCAGGAAAGTCCTTGTATTGTGAATCAAACAACAAGGCCCAATCACCTTGCTGAAATCTTCGCTGCTGAATGTGACTATCATGCCACATCTTCCTTTGTGCTTGGATCACCTCTGTCTGATGTAGGGCATCCATGCGTAGTTCATCCAATGCATCAAGTTGCAGAATGCGATCTTCTTGTGCCTGTGACAGATCAATACCTACTTCCAAAGCAGTTCGAAGAGTTAGTAATTCAAATTCAATAGGCAAAAGAGGTTGTTTTCCATAAACTAATTCATATGGGGTAAATCCAGTGGTGGATTTCCACGTGGTATTATAAGCCCAAATAGCTTCTGGTAACTTGTCTAGCCAATTCCTTCTATGGACTGCTATGGTTTTGGTCAGAATTCATTCTAATTCTCTATTGGTCACTTCAACTTGGCCATTGGCTTGTGGATGATAAGGTGAGGATTTTCTGTGTTTGACTTGATAGAGTTGAGTGAAGGCTTCAACAATTTTTGAAGTAAATTGGGGTCCTTGATCAGTTGTGATGGATTGTGGGGCTCCAAAACGCAGAAAAATCTATGAATACAGAAAATCAGCAACTTTCTCTTCACGAGCATGCTTAAAGGCACGAGCTTCTACCCATTTGGTAACATAATCAGTACATACCAAGATATGTACTTTGCCTTTGGAAGGAGGATTAATGGGTCCTACAAAATCTAAACCCCATATTTCAAATGGTTTTGTTCCTATTTGAGGTTGTAATGGCATTTCACTAGTAAAAGTAGGTTTTCCCATTCGTTGGCAAGCATCACAATGTCTTACGTACCTTTTTACATCTTTGTGCAAAGATGGCCAATAGTATCCGGTACCCAAGATTTTGCGAATAGTGCTTTTGACTGAATAATGCCCTCCTGATGGTTCATCATGGCATGCTCGTAGGATGTCATATGCTTCATCCTGGCGGATACACCTACGTAAAACATGATCAGGACTGCATTTAAACAGTAATCCTTTTATCCATTTAAAAGAAGAGCTTTGCTTGATTAACTGTTTCCTTTGTTTAGGGGTAAAGTGAAGAGGAATCTTCCCTGTAACTAAGTAATTAGCTATGTCTGCAAACCATGGAGATTGTACAGAGACAACAAACAACTTTTCATCTGGGAAGGTATCTTCTACAACTTCCCTTGTATCTGCATTTGGTATTCTTGACAAGAAATCTGCAACGACATTAGATTTCCCAGGCTTGTTTACTATGGTAACATCAAATTCCTGCAATAGAATCAACCAACGAATAATTCTTGCACTAACCAATGGTTTATTCATCAAGTATTTGATTGCAGTATGATCTGTATGGATGAATACTTGATACCCTGTGATGTAGTGTCAGAATTTGTTAATAGCATAGACTACAGCCAAGAATTCTTTTTCAGTGGTAGTGTAGTTTTTCTCAGCTCCTGTCAAGTTTTTACTGATATAATATATTGCATAATGTTCCCCATTTTCAATCTATCCTAACACAGCTCCAATAGCATTATTGGAAGCATCAGTTTGAATATGAAAGGGTAACTCCCAATTAGGACCTCTTAAAATAGGTGGAGTGGTTAACTTCTCCTTTAACTTTTCAAAGGAATTTTGACATTTAGAAGACCAAACAAATTCAGAATCTTTCATGAGCAAAGCAAACATGGGATTTGCTATGGTACTGAAATTAGCAATGAATCTACGATAAAAACCAATGTGTCCTAAGAAACTGCGTACATCAATCTGAGTTTGTGGAGGGGGAAGGTTTTTGATGACTTCAACCTTCTTAGGATCAACCTTGATTCCAAAAGAAGAGATATGATGTCCTAGAACAATTCCTTCCTCCATCATTAAGAAGCATTTCTCAGGATTAAGAGAGAGATGGTATGTTTCACAGTGAATCAACACTTTTTCAAGCTGTTCTAATGCATATTCAAAATTATCCCCAAATATTGTGAAATCATCCATATAAATTTCAACACTTTCATTGGTTAAATCAGAAAAAATTGCTAAAACAGCTCTCTGAAATGTTGTTGGAGCATTACATAACCCAAAGGGTAAAACTCTGTAAGCAAAGGTTCCCCAAGGACATGTAAAGGTAGTCTTTTCCTGATCTTCTGGGGCAACTTGAATTTGGTTATACCCGCTGAAACCATCAAGGAAACAGAAAAATTTCTTTCCAGCAAGGGTATCCAATACTTGGTCTATGAATGGTAATGGAAAATGATCCTTATGTGTGGCTTTATTCAACTCCCTATAATCCACACATACTCTCATTTTACCATTTTTCTTTGGAACAATGACCAGTGGTGAAACCCATTTACTGTCAGAAATTGGATAAATGAATCCAACATCTAAGAGTTTTTCAATTTCCTCTTTCACAATTTCTTTTAGAGCAGGATTCAAACGTCTCTGAGGTTGCCTTACTGGTTTTACGTTTTCTGTGTATATCCTATGTGTACATACCTCAGGATGAATGCCAGTCATGTCTTTATAATTCCATGCAAAAGCTTGAACATGTTTTTGTAAGACTGCAAACAACTTGGCTTCCTGGTCCTCAGTTAGCCAGCTATTAATGTTCAGATATTTACCTGGCTGGATTTCAATTTGTTTGATCCCTGGATAGATAGAATTAACTGCTTCATAGCTACTAATCAATGCATTTAATGGACAATGATGTGGCTGCAGAGTATGAAATGTTCTAGAATCTATCTCAGAGGTGATACCTGATGGAATCAGAGGACATTTGAAGGTGTTAAGGAGATGATGATGCCATCCATGTGGTAGTGTGAATGATCTCTTTTTACTGGGCATGGATGACACAGGTTCTAAACTGTGTATCTCTTCATTCCATAACAACCGATGAACAAGAAGTTGATCATCAGCTAGTCCTTCTGATTGTAATGTTTCAACTAGGACAGTTTCACTCTCAAATATTTCTCTCCCAGGTGTTGTGATTTCCTCAATATGTTCTTTCACTATGATTGTAGCCAAAGTAGCAATGGTTTCTTGTTCAGATTCTTCATCAGATTCAGGATACCAAATTTGTCCAAAAAATTTAGTTGAAGGTTGAGCTGGTGGATACAAAGAAATTTTTTGCAGGTCAATACCATTGGAAATGGTCATTTCCCCTGACCTGCAGTCTATAAATGCAGCTGCAGTAGCCAGCCAAGGTCATCCTAGAATGATAGGGTATCCATTGACTGAAGTTCTAGGCTGCAACACCAAGAAGTCTATAGGATATTCCCATGAAGAGACTTTAACGGCCACATCTTCTAAGATACCTTCTGGTTTAGCTACTGACCTATCTGCCATTTCCAAGACTGTGGTGGTAGGACTGAGATTATGGAGCTACAGTTTTTGCATTGTGTCTTTAGTCATTACATTAATTGCAGCTCCAAGGTCAATTAGCACATTAGGAATTTGCATCACTCCAATAGTAACTGTTACTACTTTGGACTGCCTGGGTCACTATACTTGGGAGGAACTAGTTTCCCAGCCAATAGATCAGCTAATTTTCCTTCTACCGAACAGTTTTAGGAAAGGCTTTCTTTTTTCTACCGAGGTTTCTTGATACATAACTCCTGAATAGTCTTTTTGATTAAAGGTATATCCCTTATTGCTTGCGACAAAGGAAGAGAAATTGACATCTTTTTGAGTTCTGTTACTAATTCTGATTCAGGGGTAGTATCAACATGTTCAAACCTTTCAGGGTATGGCAAAGCTACTGGAGAAGATTCCTGCATTTTTGCTATTTTTTCTTCTTTTTGTTCTTGTTGCATTGTTCCCTGATTTGGAGGTTCTTGTTTCTCACTTATTTCTTCAATGGTGGGTGGAACAGGTTCAGATAAAATCTTTCTTGAACGCAGCTGGATGTTACTACAGTCAAGTACATGAACTACAGCAGTGTCTTCAGACTCAGCCTCATAAACAAGGGCTGTTTGTCTGGCATTATTTGGGTTAGTCATAGGATGAGCTGGGAGTGGAGGTTGTTTTACTGGTTGCATTTGTTGATGTTGTGTTCTTCCCTAAAAATTTGGATTAGGAGCTGGCAACAAGTTTTGAGTTTGCCCTTGATACCTTTGTTGTCCTTGATAGGGTTGATATTGTTGTCCTTGATAGGGTTGATATTGTTGTCCCCATATTTGTCCTTGTTGTGTCCATTGTGGAGGCATGGTATGCCAAGGTGGGTTCATCCATCCAGATTGTGACCAATCTGGAGGAGCTGTCCAAGGTTGGTTCCAAGGTTGTGCAGAAACTTCTGCCTGTCCCCATGGCATATTCATATTCCAAGGAGATTGTCCCCAGTTTGGAAATCTAGGAGCATTGGGATATTGTGCATAACCACCACCAGATCTCTGCCCAATAGCATTGAGTTCTTCTGTTTGGGTGCCCAAAATAGATTTTAGATGAGGCAACAAAGGGCATTTATCTGTTGAATGTTCCTTGGAACAAATTCCACAAATAGAAGTTTTGTTTAGGGGGCAATCCTGCAAGGCATGCTTACTCCTACACCTTGGGCAATAAATGGCTAAAGGTGGTGTAGAATTAGATTTTGTATTTCTCTCACCTAATGCGGTATTAAGTTGAACAAGGATATCAGTTTTTAAATTAGCCATTTCCTCCATCAACTCTTTTATGTCATTATTGCCAGAATTCCTTTTCTTTCTCCGTTGGTGAGTGCGGGAATAGTTTTTACATAACTCCACAATATCTTCAAGGTCAAGTTGATCTATGTCTCCTTTTCCCATTAAATCTAACACTTCCCTAGATTCATCCTGCAATCCTCTTAAGAAGATAGGCTTTAAGAAATCAGGTTCTACAGGACCACATCTCTTTTGGACAAAGGCAAAGCGATCAAGGTAATCTTCTAGACTCTCATCTTCGTCTTGCTTGATCCTAAACAACTCATCTTTCCTGTTTCTTACTCTACAATAATCCTGATATTTATTTAAGAATGCAGTCTCCATTTCATCCCAGGTACGGATTGAGTTAGGTTCAAGATTGCTCATGAACCATCGGAGAGCAGCATCCTTAAGTGTGGAAGGAAACAATTTCAATTTTTGATTATCATTTATGTAGTCATAAGTTTGACATAACACCTTGAATTCAAACAAAAATTGATCAGGATCTTCTGAAATAGTTCCCCTAAAAATTGGCAATATGGATGGAGAAATTGTTTTCATGGGGGCATCTTGAAGTGGATCCAATCTTATGGGATACTCAAAAGTCTTAGGAGGATCATCAAGATTATCATATCCACCTGGGGGTGCTGCTGCTGCAGCCATAGTTGTTTTCTTTCTAGAGTGTGATAGGAATCGTCCAATGTGAGGAGAATGTTTAGCAGCTAGTGCTTCAAAAAGCTCTTTTTCTAATTTTTCCAAAAATGCATCTGATGAAGAAGGTATGTCTGGCTTATCTTCCCCAAGGATTTCAAATTCTTCATCTGACCGAGCAGGTCGCTTTGGTGGTTCAGAGCCACTTCGGATAAACCTCCCTCTTTCGTCCCTTAGCCTATGCATTCATGCCTATTCACTAAATAAACTGAAATGCAGTATTTCAAGGATTGTAACACAATTCTTGACCTATTTCACTTTTTCTAACAACACCTATTAGTCCTCGACAACGGTGCCAAAAATGATGAGTGTCGTTGTTCATTCATCATTTAATCATTATATGTGTCAGTCCAGGGCGGTGTCCAAAGGCTGTATACGATAGAAGGTGTCACAGCTGCAGGTTCAATCCATTCAAGAACAGGGTTTTATTGGTGGAACAGTTAGTGTTTTTGGGGGTTTTTGTGTGACCTCTAATTCCTAGAACTGAAAATCAAATTGCAGAAGATAAAAACTAAATTAAAACTATAGTAAATGGAAATTGCAGAATTTGAAAGAGCAGGAAATGAAATGTTGCTGAATTGAAATTGACAGAAAGCAAATTACAGAAAATCACACACAGTTGCTGAAGGATAAACTAACTACAATTTCTCTGAGCATGTTATAAATCTATAAAATCAAATTAACATCTATTGCAAACTGGAAATGTCACAAATCTAGAAATTGCAGTAAATTACAAAAAACTGGAAATTGCTGCAAATCTGGCAAATGACAGAAAACTTGAAGTTGCTGCAAAGCTGGAACAAAAATATTGAAATTGCATGGAAATATGGAAAATATTGTCAAATGCTGAAATCTGAATTTAAAGCTGCTAAAGAAATGAAAAACTGGCAGAATTCTGCTAATCTGCTATAGCAAAAAATTAGCAAGATATTCTGTCAGAAGTTGCCTTCCTCTGGTCCTGCAAGTGGCCCTTGCTTCCAGAACCAGATGAAGGTGAAGAGTTATGCTAAAGAAACTTAAATGCCAATCATCAACTCAATCATGCTAATTGATAACTGAAAAACTGCACCTTTTATTAAATCTGGAAATGCATTACAGTAATGCAGGAAAAACCTGTAGATTACTATTCTGCTACAGAAATAACTGCACTCTATTGCCTATTTCTCTCCTATATGCCTAAATGCCTATATCTCTATATGCTCAACCATGTTGGGAGCTTTCTTATTTATAATGCAGTGCTGATATGCTTGGTTGCTGATTTGTAGGGATTTACAATTGTTTGCACAACTGTTTCCTGAAATGCATGAGCTTGCTTTGTCAAAACTTGATCCATTCAACCTTATTAAGCTGCATTCATTGAGGAAATCAGTTAACATGAGCTGGGACAACTTTTTGGTCAATTGCCATTAATTTCTTTTACCGATTTGTCACTTTTTGACCGTCTTCTGTTGTTCCTGCGCTATTCCCTATTCCTGCGCTATTATTTCTGCACTGCTCCGAAATAACAGGGAGGTGAATTTTAGTTGCTTTTTCATGCTTCAAACGCATAAGGAGGAAGTTTTAGACCACCTGGATGGTCTTCCCTTATCCTATTGCATAGGTGGCATGTGCGGGAGTGACTGTTTCCAAGCCCTGCTGTAAATGTACAGCTGGCTGGAACTGTCATAGTCTTACCCTGTTTTCCTGCACAGTCAGCTACAGGGGACAAGTTCCTTGGTGCCTTTTGCATTTGAATTAGTTCAAAATAGAGGAACATTATTACTAAGCACCAAACATTCAACAATGATTATTGATTCTGAATTCCTATTAATAAATTAGCTGAAAACAGGTGAAACTACAAAAATAAACAGTAAAACAGAATATATGCACTTAACATTTCAGAATATGCAAATATCATTACATAATGCATTTTACCCAAAATTAGCATAGAAACATAATAAAAAGGGTGATTCAAATAAGTAGAATGTATCAAAAAGTGTTTATGGATGAGGCAATTCCTGGCCTCATCAATAATGGCCAAGAAGAAGCATCTAATAAAACATTAATCAAAATCCTCAAAATACTGGTCAATAAATCTGGCCGAGATTGGCACATCCAATTATATCCTACTTTGTGGGCTTATCGAACTAGTGTTCGCACTCCCACGGGAACTTCACCTTTTGTTTTGGTTTATGGCGCTGAAGCAGTTTTTCCCTTTGAATTAGAAGTTCCTTCTTTGGCTCTACTACTTCAAGATACTGAAGTAGGAGATGAATATCATGCTAGTAGATTTAGTCAGCTGGAACTCCTAGATGAGAAGCACATCAATGCTTTGGAACATCTTTGAGCCTACCAAAACAAGATTAAACGAGCATACCTCAAGAAAGTTCATCATCGATCCTTTGAGATCGGTGACCTTGTCTTGAAAGAAAATAAAAAAAATACTAATGCAACTAAATATCTTAAAGGTAAATTTGAACCTAACTGGCTTGGGCCATATGTCATCACTACTAAATTTGGCTTAGGAGCATACCGATTAGCTACCTTAGATGGTAAAGATCTTAAAGAACCTATGAACATTATGCATCTTAAGCGCTATTATGCATAAAATCTGGTCATTTCATCATTGTATATATTGTTATTTTGCATATTGTTTCATTTTCTTCATCCATATAAAAATTTCAAAAAATAGTAATAGTATTTATTCTTTCCATTCATAAATTAAAATCAAAATATAAAACTTTAAAATCATCAAAATCTTCAAAAACATCTTTTATTTTCACACCTGTCAATTCTTGAAGTATTGCAGTAATATTTTTAGTTATTTTGGATAAATTAGCATTTATTTGGAATCCCGCACTTTCACACTCACATGAATCAATATCTTGATTTTATTTGGTATGATTATTCATCTCTTTTATATCAAAGCCCACATTTGAATTAAATAAATTTTTGAGCATAGAGAACTAATCTTGTTATTTACTTAAACCAAGTATATCTTTTCACATTAAAATGATTTCATTGCAAATTTGATATGATGCTACATAGTAGAAATGGTTTCTTGAGCGAAAATTTTCCCCTGCTATCCTATCATGCACATGGTGTAGATCTTTGAGAATTGACAAAAGGACAAGCTCACCCCTGCCCAGAATAAAAATCCCTTGCTCTACAGCCAATCCGAGCAAGTATCCCTAGCATAGGAAGAAAAAGAAAAGTCAAAGAAAATGAGAAAAAAAATATATCATTTTGTATCATCTCAATAATATTTCAGCATTATCTCAGTTCCAAGCAAAAATACAAAAAAAAAAAAAAAAAGAGAAAAGAAAAAGCAAAAAACAATAAAATCCTTTTCCCTACCCCTTGAAAAGAAAAGAAGGGTGAATGAGCTTGAATCCCTGGAATTCTCAATTATTCGAAAACGCGTGAGGTAAGCCCCATAACAGGCGGTTTGTGCCCAACCCGCTTGGCCTTGGGTAGTCCCTAGCATGGTGATATGTCCGTCACATTAGCGACCTTATTTTGTACGGGACCTATGTCGGCTTATGGATTAGCTAGCTCTTGATAACCTAACTTACACAGTAGTCTGGTATGGTTACATGCATATAAATCATGGTCAACGAACACTCAGTTGGTTAATTCAAATTACTTGTATCAAATTATCTTGCTCAAAATTGGTGAATGAACAACACAATTGCACACACATTTGTATTTGAGAGATTTTTTATCATTATGATAAATCAAGATCAGGAATGAACTCACATTTGCACATGAGGGTTCCTTATAAATCTACATTTTGTCTTTAAGATAATTTCAAATATCTCTGTAATTCTTTTAGAACCATTTCATCTTCTTATTTAAGAAATTTTGCTTAGAATCAAAACAGTTAAATATATTTCTTTCCACAAATCCTTTTTTTTTTTTTTTTCAAACATCTTCAAAAACCTAGTAAATAAAGTCATGTTTATATATTATTCTTTTCTGTTTATCTCAAAAATAAAAAATCAATCATGCAATAAAACTAAAATATCAATTTCCTTCTTTAGATTTCACGATGATGGTATAAATCTATACCTATAATTCTATGCCTAGCGCAAACCATTGTTCTAATTTTATTTTCCCATCCATTTTAAATTCATAAAAACTTATGGCTTACATCATTATGTTACACAATTGTGCTTTCAAAAGAACGCAATTTTTTCTATTTCATTTCATTATGTCAACATTCAATTTTGCAATGATGGTATAATTCCTAGCGAATTATTCAAAAATTTTATCACACTTAGGAATTTATACCTAGCAAAAATCATATTTCTTTTAATATCTCATGCTTAATATTTTTATGAAAATCTGAAAACAAATCATCACCATCATCATTTTTCATCATCACAACACAAAGTCTTAAGACAGTCTGTTAAGAATTCTTTTACTTTTAGCAATATTTTTATACTGGGATTAGCTTGACAACCTAGCGAGCGGCGACTCCATGAAATGGTCTATAATAATGACAATGTCCTTTGAAATTATTGTTAGAAGTCCATTTTATTTTTCATCAAATCACACCAAAACAACCAATTGTTTACATCAGATTATTTCATTTAAATTTTACAGCATGACATAAAATTATAATTTATTTCCAACGACATAATTACATGAATAATCAAATCAAAAAATCCAAAATTAAGGCATCATACAACATATACACAAGTCATATCATCAAAAATATAATATATATATATATATATATATCAATAAATTATGTACATCATCTGGATTGGTATTCCATAATCAATACCCTGGCATACTCAATCCCCTAAAAAAGTAATAATAATATATACAATTTGTAGTCTGTAGCATCTAGCCTCAATAAGCCCTCGAGCTCTTAGCCTCATCTCCTCTCCCACCCAGAGGTGGAGGAGGTGGTCCCATGGAGATCCAGGTAGTGTCTCAGGTCCTCATCGTCGATCGTGAGGATGTCCTCGATAATCCCATCATGACCGGCTCCGCAATGCTAGCTGGTAGTGGTATCCTCTGCCCCTCTGGAACCACATGATAGTATAATCCCTAGTAGAATGTGGTCTGAGCAATAGACCATGCCAGATCTTGAGTCCTCGCCCTTCTTCTTTGAGCCCTGAGCCATGTAGCCTCATCCTGTAGAGTCTGCACCTGAGCCCAGAGGTGGGCAACCTCAGCCCAAAGAGCCACTGTATCGCTACTCTCCCGTACCTTGACACCCTTGCCCTTATCAGGTGATGGTGGCCTCTCCACCTACTGAGAAGGGAATCCCTCCTCCCTTCTCCCTATCTGCTACGGTCTTGTGGAGCCTGTGGCATCCTCTGGCGTCTCTCCTACGGAGACCACCGCTGCTCTCTCCCACCATGACCCTATGTTGCCTCAATAGCAGCCTGGTGTCGCCTCCCCATCCATCACACAATCGAATGCACCAGACCCTGTGCCCTTGTCATTCAAGGAGGGCGGATGCCTATGTACCAAGAATCATATCCATTAGCGACCCCAACGTCATCTCCATCCACTTGTTGGATGGGGGCATCATCTATGTCCTGGCTCTAGAATCACTGCATATCCAGAGCCCCGCTCAGTGTAGTACTATCCCAAACAGTCTGGGAGTACTCATAATCCTTGAGAGAAGGGATCCCCTACTGAAGACCGAACTGTCATAGAACTCAGTTGTAGCGATGGAAATCTACCTCTCCCTGCTCCATCCTCAGCCAGCAGACTCACCTGATATGAGCTAGCTCTTGCCCATCCTTTGCCCACCTTGGGTGCTCTCTCCAGGACCTCCAGGTGATCTAGTCTAGGATGAGATCGTATAGCAACCTTCGTGACATCGATAGATCTATCCACCACTATGACCCTCTTTGTAGCCACCAATAGAAAACCCGGGCCCTCTCCCGATCAACCCCTATCAGTGGGAGTCCTATCGGCCTCTGCACCATGATGTGCTCCCAACATCAAACCTACAGTAGCGATATCAGAACCATATATCGACCTCCCTTGTATACGACCCCATGCAGGATCCTATACAAGCGACATAGTACAAAGATGCCCCATACAAACCTATATTCATGGTCTCTCATGTCATAGACCACATTGGATAGGAGCCAGGGTAATATGCACCTGCTCTGGTGGTATAGCAGCAAGCCACCCACTATCTCGGCCAAAACCTGAATCAACCTAGATGCCCCAGGCATCTACCTCAGAGACTCAATGTTCACTTCGCCCTTCTCCAAGGTGAAGCTCGGGTCTCTGCTCAGTCTCATCATAGCCTTGGCCCTGATTGGCTGTAGGAGTCATAAACCATCCCTATATGGGAATCCTCAAGATCCTCCATACGTCCTCTAGTGTGGGAGCCATCTCCCCTGTCGGTAACCGAAAGCAAGATGACCCCGGATACCATCTCTCTGCTAGGGCTATCAGTAGCCCCATGTCTGTCGGTACTTGTGGTATCTATGCCACATGCTGTAGTCTGACCTGTTCTAGTTGGTTTCGCTCCGCCTGGTCGAGCGTGGCCACGTCATCCCTCAGCCCCCCGTATTTCCATTTTTGACTCTTTAGTAATCCCCTTTGCAAAAAAAACAATAAAATAATAAAATTCATTAATAAACCAATTATTAAAGTCAAATAAATGCAATTCAAACAAGCTTAATTTCATAAAAATGATGATATCGTCCACCATTGGATGATATCGTCCCAAATTGGGTAAAATTGTCCTTGGTAGGACAAAATCATCTTCAATTTTGCAACTTGGGGATCACCCCTTGTTGGACGGGATCGCCCCTAGTTCGTCGATTTCACCCTTAGACGAAATCGACGATCTAGGGACGATTTCATCCCAACATTGTTGACAGCCTAAAAATGTTTGCGATGCCCCAAATAGTCAAAATTTAAAACAAAAAATTGCACAAATCAAATCCAAACATAATTCACTAGGATTAGATCCTTACCCGTAGCCCACACCGGACCTCTGTTGATCGGTGTGTTGTCTCAACCATTTTTTTTTGCAGAGCTCTCAATCAGTAAAAATGAACAGTAAAAATGAATTAGGGTTTTACCCTATTTTTCTTAATTTTATTTAAAAACAACAACATTTTTAGTTTTGCTTTTTTGCTCTTTTACCTCAAACGTTCGATTTGGGTAAAAACACGGAGGGGGCACCATAGTAAACAGTCGTATGATTCGACCAAGAATCATCATCTAAAAAATTGAGTAAATTTTGCTTTCTCGTAAAACAGGAAGAACTCGTCTTTAATGCATTTTCTTTGAAAAATTTGCTAAAGAGGGGGCAAAATGTAGCACCCTAAAATTGGCATAGTTAAACCTTATTAAAAAGATAAAAATTTGAATTTTAACCTAAAACCACCCGTTATCCGCTCCCCTTGTTTTTCGTGCCATTTTTAGGATTTGTTTTGACCGTTGGATGATATCGTCGCCGATTAAATGAAATCATCTCAGATCTGACAAATTCGTCTGGAATAGAATGTCCAGACGATTTTGTCCCAAAACCAAATTTTCATAATTAGCTTATGTTTCAACAACTTCTCTAACTTGGGCAGAAAGCGTGTCTACGCAGTTAGAGTCTCCCCCATTGGAGATCTCCCAAATTGGGATGATCTTCAACCTCCTAACCTCTCCCTAATCCTATATAAACCAGGATTTTCTTAGTTTTTCCCCCTGAACCCCTTGGCTGATTGATTTCCCTACAACTTTAACTTTTTGTGCATTAGAACACCTTCATACTTTCGTTTGCATTGCGTATTTCAAGTTTTCTTGCAGGAATTTTACTATTTTTCAACCGGAGCAAGCTCAAATTGTCGTAGACGATTCCATAAAATTTTGGATGATCCTGTTGCAGATCAGTGATGATATCGTATGATTTGAGGTGATCTCAACTGCAATCCAAATTGGGGGTAATTAGAGCTCGAATTTTGCATTCTCTTATCTTTTCTCTTCATTTTCTTATGCATTAACTTGGTTTATTTTATTCCTACATCCTGGAGTTCACCTCATTTAGTATAGATGCATGCTAAAGTTAAAATAAATTAATAAAGTAACGCATTTTCCTTTAATCATTATCTAGATCTATCATTTATGTAAATTTACTATCATTTCTATTATTTCCCCTTGCTTTTATAGTTGCATTTTGGTTTTTGGTATCTGTCTCTATGACTGCAAGTTTATGACAAATTCATCAGATTGATGACGATCTCGTATGATCTTAGATGACCGACTAATATCTGAGATGATTTTGTGACATTTCAGACGATTACGTACGATTTGAGACGATTTGGACTTCTACAAAACTTAGAATCTACATCAGACATCCAGAATCAGGTATATTCTATCTCATTTAGCATATTTTTTGTGTTTAGCACTTATTTATGTTCTTTGTATTCATATAAATCAGCATTGGCATATATAATAGCTTAGATTCATCTTGGAAAAACCTAGGAATTGAATTATTAAAGTACAAAATGAGTACATCAAACCTACTCTCAACCTAGGCATGGAAACTGCCACTCAAAAGTTTCCTGGTGAACCCACCATCCATCAAAAATTCACCTTTATATCCCCCCCGAGATGCGTGACCTTCAAAGGGCCTCTCAGTCCAAGGTATTGTCCCATCCTTCTCACATCCCCCTTCCGGGCGTGGATCCTATAGCCTGAAGGTAAGGATGCGAAAAAATTGGAGGGATACATAGTGTAATCAATACCTTCCTTTTGTAAGAAATCTTTAACCACTAATATTGCTTTATGCTTTTAAAATAACTCTTAAAGTAAACTTAGTCTTGTACCCTTTCGATGTATTGTCAACTCCCACAATCATTCTTTATCAATGAATTATACTCATATTTCATTGCTTTCCCACTTTGCCATACCTTATGTTTCTTAATATGTTTGTGGATCCTCAACATATACAGATCTAGTCATAAGAGCATAATTGGAAATGTATCTTCTTGGACCTTGTTCATAGATATCATTGATACTTGTTTTTCTTCTATGAGGTGTCTTACCATGTTCATCTTATACATATTCAATATTTTGTGTCTACAAAATATATCTTTGTTGCACTTATAGAAGATGTTCCCACTATAATTGAGCTAGTGCTACTATCAATGTATTCACTTTTATCATCAAAAACCTTAATTAAAGGAATAAAAGATCTATTATCATCAACAACAATAGAAACTAAATCCTCACCTAACAACACATCTCTCTTAATGTAGATTTATTTGGTTTCAAGATCATACAACCTATAGGTGTTGGACTCTTTACTATAACTAATCATGATGCATTTGCCTCTCTTCTTTTCTAGCCTTATCCTTTTAGCATTAAAAATATGAATAAAAGTATCACAACAAAAAACTTGAAAGTGGAAAACACTTGGTTTTCTACCACTCCAAGCTTCTTTAGGAGTTACATTTCTAACTACTATTAGTGGTTCTATTCAACATATATGCAATTGTATTGATTATTTTAGCCCAAAATTTGAAATCCATCTTCTTTGAATGTTACATACATCTAGCCATTTCTATCAAGGTTTTATTTTTTCTTTCTACCACTCCATTTTGTGATAGTTTAATATATTTATTCATGAATTCAATGACTCCATCTATTCTTAATATTCCAGTGAAATTTTGGCTTTGATTTTAAACAAACATCTTGAATTCTTTGAATCTATCAAACACTTTAGCTTTAGTATTCAAGAAATAAATACAATTTTTTTTGTTATAGTTATCAATGAATGTGATACGTTGAAGTTGAGAGTGAAAGAGTATGAATTGGACCCATCAAGTCACTATGACTAAGTGTAGATAAACTTGGGTTCTCCATGATTTTCCTTGTGGGAAACTATTCATGTTGCTTTCCCATAGCACAACCTTTATAAAATCCTTATTTTTATGCAATATTTTGTAAATCATGCACCATTTTGAACCTTGACATCAACCCCAAACTTTGGTAGTTGATATGTAACATCAATTCATGCCATAACTTGTTTGATTCACCTATTTTTGTAGTAGCACATGCCTATTTATTATTATTTTTAGATGTGAACTTGTGGAGAACTATAAAATATTTTTCAACTCTATTTATGAAAATTATATTAAATTTTGATTCACATCCTTAATCAAGTTTTTATCATCATAGAATTCAACCTTATTTTCCTTTCTTGGCAATTTAAAAATAAAAATCAAGTTTATATCAAATATGGAGCAAACATCATATTATTTATCATTATCGATAATATAAATAGAATAGAATTCATATTCCATAATAGTAAGTAACAATAGATCTATCAAGTGGCATTAGCTCAACTGGTTAAATTCCTCAACGTTTCAAGAAGGAGACCTAGGTTCAAATCTTGCCAAATGATACATGGATAATATCTAAGCTTTGTTATAATACCACTATGTGGTGATGATGTAATACAGGTGGGGCCTGTTTCAATCCTCTATAACCCATTGAAAAACAATAGATCTAAATTCTATCTAAAAATAATCCTAACCACTTAAAGAAAGCAAAGCCTCTTAACTACATAAAGAAGACGAAGTCTCATAGTCACACCAGAGGTGAGAAAAACTACAATATGATTAATTAAATAAAGATAATGTAAGTCATCCATTTATAGTCTGAGAAAATAACAACCTTAACCATAATGATCAAGGACTAATTGAGCTATAGTATGGTCCAATTTAAGGATATCAAAGATAGCTAATGTGTCTATATTGGAGCCATTACATAACTCCCCTAGAAAGCTTTATTCTCAAAGTTGAAAAGGCTAGAGTATATTTGTTGATTCCCATGTCACATTTTCATCCAAAAGATACTACCACTTGATGAGGAACTATTACACATGGAAATATCATGGATTATGGACTTGGTATTGCAAGCTTGCATTTGAATGGAGGTCTATTCATCCTTCTTCATCTAGTACTAGAAGCTCTACTTGGGACTACACATGATGACCAATCACCTGCTCAAGCTAAGAAATATGAAAAACATGATGAATTTTGGAGGTAGGAGGAAACTTTAACTAATATACCACCTCCCCAATTTTATGAATTATGTTGTAAGGACCAATGAATGGGGATTCCAACTTCTAATTAGAATTGGTCCTCTATGATAATTATTTATAAGTCTAAAGCTAAAAATAGACCATATCACCCACCTCAAAATTCCACTCCAAGTGGTGTACATCATGTTGCAACTTCATATAGTTTTGCGCTTGAAAAAGATATTGTTTGAGAAGCTGGAGAACAATTTTACATTATTAAAAAAATCCATCTACCTAGGCCACTTTGGAGGAACCTAGAATATAGTATTCTGTAAATGGTGGTTTATGGCCATACAATGCTTCAAATAGGAACATCTTATAGGAAAGTGATCAAAAGCCTTATACCATAATTTAGTGCAAGGAAGCCATTCAACCAACTGATGCTATTTATCTTGGGAAAAGAATTAAATGTATGTACCCAAACATTTATTTAGAATATCTATTTAACCATATGATTAAGGGTGATAAGAATATATAATGTTCAACGTAGTATCACTAAGAGTGGACAATTCCCTTCAAAAATTGCAAGTGAAATTCAAATTTTAATGACAGACAATAGTCTCAAGCATACCACATAGTTTGAATATAAATTCAAGGAACACCTTAGCTACCTTGTTGGTAGTGAATGGGTGTTGCAATGCATAGAAGTGGATATACTTTGAAAAGCAACCCACCACTACAAAAATTACTATTTTTCCCTCAAATTTGGGAAGACATTTAAATAATTCTATGGATATGTGCTCCCATTAGCAATCCAAGATATGAAAGGGATTGAAACAAACCTAGAGATTTAACTGTTACCTTTATTCATTTGGAATACCTCACATACGACTATAAATTATTTGATATTTGATTTCATTCATTTCCAAGAGAAATATTGCTTCATTTGTTAATAGGTTTTAAGAAACCCAAAATACTCGACCAACAATGAAGCACATAATTCCTAAATAATATTATTCTTGACCTTGGAAGACTAAATGAGATAAATATGTTCTTTATCCCTATTAAGCCTATCAATATTTGAAAATAAGGATGTGGGTAGGTTACCAACCTCTACATCATGAATCACACAAACAATATAAAGACCTGACTACCATTCCTCTTACAGATGGAAAATCCATTGATGAAGAGGTCTAAAGATAACATTAATAGTGTTAGAGCCTTTATATTTACAAGAAATAGTATCCACCAACACATTATCCTTCCCTTTATTATACTCAATAGAAAATTCATACCATAGCATCTTGGTCAACCATATGTTTTGTTTTAGATAAGGGACACACTATTCTAAGAAATACTTAAGACTACTATAGTCTATTTTGATAATAAAGTGATAACCTAACAATTAAGGCTTCCATTTCTCCATCTTGTGCAATATGAATAACATATATTTCTCTTAAGTAGAATGAACCATATTCTTTGTAGAGATCTATTTTCTTATAAAATTCATATCATGGTGTACCTACACCAAAAGAGCTCCAATACCTATTCTTGAAGTAGCATATACCAATTGAATTGTTCAAGTAAAAAAAGGCTAAACATGGGTGGTACATATAGCCTATTTTAAGGTATTGAGGGACCTCATAGCCTCATCAACTAGATAAATGTATCCTTATTGGTAAGATTCACAAGGGAAGTTGCAACCTTTCTATAACTATAGATAAATTTCCTATACTACTAAGTAAGACCTAAGAATCCTCTACGACTCAGGAAATATATAGATAGAGGCTAATCTTGCATGATCTTGATCTTGTTGGGGTCCACTTTGACACCTTTTGAGATATATTGTGACCCAAGTATTCCACTTTAGACACCTTAGAGTAACATTTGTACATCTTAAAATATAATTGTTCCTTCTCTAAAACATGAAGGACTTGTTTGACATGAAGCAAATGGGATGCTCAAGATTTACTATAAACTATAATATCATAAAAAAAGGCCAATATAAATTTATAAATAAGGTGATGAAAGACAAAAAATTGTTAAGCTTTAGAATGTGGAAGGGGCATTAGTAAGACCAAATGACATGACAAAGAACTCATAATGACCCCCATATGTAAAAATAATAATTTTGGAAATATCCTCTTCTCTAACCCTAATTTGATGAAATCCAAGATGTAAATCAAGCTTGATAAAATTCTTTGCCATGTAATTCATCCAATAAACCATCAAGAATAGGAATAGAAAACTTATATTTAACTATGATAGTGTTAAGTGGGAAAAAATTGGGGCATATACCCCAAGAATTGTCCTTGCATCAAAGATGAATGAGTACTAGGATGGATGATACTTTGCTCCAATATTTATTTGACTATCTTATGTATTTTATAATTTTAGACCTAGGGATAAGGGTAAGGATGAACATTGGGTGTGTCCTATTAGGAACTAAGTGGATGGTGTTGGACATTTTGAGCTTATTTAGTTGTCATTGATGTCAAGGTGAAAAGTCATCATTGATGCCAAAGTAAACATATGAAGACGTCATTAATACCATGGAACACACTATCAATAGCACCAAGAACAATGTGAAAAGTTGAAGAAAAATTTGGCAAAATAATGTTGTATGAGGATTTATGGTAAACTCATGGTGGAAGATTAAATGGTTTTATTAAAATAATTATGAGGATATAAAAGTCTCCTCACACATTGAGATGGCAGTTAAGATTTTAAAAGACCCACGGTGGCAAAATAATTTACAAATTAAAGGTTTAAGTTTAAACCCAAGGAAGGCTTTAATCTCCTTAAAGTTAAAGTTTATAAGTATAATTTATAAAATTTAAATTCCTTCGAATTTAAATAATTTATAAATTATAAAGGTTGAAAAGTGTCGATGTCATCAAATAAGTGGGAGCGCCGATGTCTAAGCAAAAAATGGAATTCATGTATAAATTAATGCCAAAGAGGCATTCAAAATTCACCCCTTGACATTTTAATGCATGTGACAAAGTTGGAAATGTTTTCGTGCAATCGTTGATCATTGAGGAAGAAGACAAGGGATTCGCTTGTCTTTAGCGCCAGGTGAAAGACATAATGGGAAGAGCATATTGGTTGAATAAAAAAGGACATGGTGGTCCATTAGTAGTGCATGTTTTATGAAGGCATTGGGAGTTGAGGAGCCCATGATCAATTTGCATGAAGTGGTGTGTGTCTTGAGTGCCAAGGGAAGTCTTTTGCACGTGCTCGCTTTGAGAGCCAACCTAGGACAAAGGGGACGAAGAGTGTCCAAGATCTCAAATGTGCTTCTAGCGCACGCGGAGGTCAAAGACACGGCTAGAGCACTCGTAGAGGTAGAGATTGTGGGTTCCAATCCCACTAGTAGCAAAGGTAATTTTTGATTAAATTTTTATATTACCTAAAGTTTTTCTAAGGTGTGGTTTGGAGTTATAAGGGTTTTTTGAAGAATTATTTTTGGTAATTGATTTGTGTTGTTTGGAGTTATAAGGGTTTGTTGAAGAATTATTTTTGGCAATTGATTTGTGTTGTTTGGAGTTATAAGGGTTTATGAAGAATTATTTTATTGGAAATTGATTTGTGCCATTTGGAGTTAAAAGGGTTTTTGAAAGATTGTTTTATTGAGAAGTGATTTATGCTATTTTAAGAAAAGAGGATTTGATTCTTTCCAAAGTTCTTTTTGCCATTAAAATGATTACAGGTTTTGAATTATTTTGGTGGTAGTTGAATTTATTTTTAGTTGGGAGTTTATAAGGTGTTAATGGATAAATATTTTATGTATGTTGATGGTTGTTTTTGAAATGTGGCGTGATAAGGTGTAATTGAGTATTTACATTATATTGTGAGAAATATTTATCTTCTAACCTCTTTGAGCTTGGCATAGAAGTGTTTGTGTTTGTGACGGATTTATGAGATCCATTCATCTTCAATAAAAAGCTATGAGCACATTCTTCCATAAGTTGAGTTGAGTGATTGGTTTTTTGGAAAATAAGTTTGGAGTTAAAAAGACTTGATTAGGGTTTCCTTTTGAGAGTGTTTGAGTTAATGCAACAAGGTTTTCTGGAATAAAGAGTTGTTAAAATATTGTTTGATAAGCATTTTTGTTGAAACCATTTGTTGTGTGAAGAACTTGAGTTAGGTTTTTGCAAAGAACATGAGTATCATTGTTATGTGAAGATTATTTTATAAGCATTATTGTTGAAGTGAGTTGTTGAGCAAAGAACTTGAACTAGGGTTTGAAAAGAACATGAGTATCATTATTATGCAAGATTAGTTATTGAGCATTGTTGGAAATATTTTGAGTTGGTGGTTATATGCTTGGACTAGGGTTTGTAAGAAAGGGGTGTTTCATTGAGTGATTGGTTGAGTAGAATTGATTGAGCCTAGTCAAGTGGATGTGTGAAGTGATTGTTCAAGTTCCATAAAACAAACTATTCTATATTATGATTTAAGTTGAGAAAGTGATTGAGCATTGAGTGTAGAACATATTGAGTCTCTAACAATTCTCTTTATGTTTCTATGAGATTGGACAAGTTTTGTGTGGACTTGTTAAGCATATTTGAGGTAAGTCTTTGAGGAGACTTGTGGATTGATTTTGTGTGAAGCTTTTTGTGGAAGCTTACAATATAAATTTGGTTAAAGTTCTGAGTGGACTTATTGAGCAGATTGGTTAAGTTCTGTGTGGAATTATTGAGCAGATTTGAGCAAGTTATGAGTGGACTTGTTGAGCAGATTTGAGCAAGTTCTTAAGTGGACTTGTTGAGCAGCTTTGAGCAAGTTTTGAGTGGACTTGTTGAGAAGAATTGAGCAAGTTCTGAATTGACTTGTTGAGAAAATTTGAGCAATTTTTGAGTGGACTTATTGAGCATATTTGAGCAAGTTTTGAGTGGACTTGTTGAGAATATTTGAGCAAGTTATGAGTGGACTTGTTGAGCAGATTTGAGCAAGTTTTGAGTGGACTTGTTGAGAATATTTGAGCAAGTTCTGAGTGGACTTGTTGAGTAGATTTGAGCAAGTTATGAGTGGAATTATTGAGCATTTTTAATCAAGTTTTGTGTGGAATTGTGAAGCAAATTTTGGTGCAGATTTGAGGATAGGTTTGTGCCAGACTAGAGATAGAGATTGAGAAAATTTATGCTAGACCGAAGGACTATGTTTAGTGCAGATTTGAGACAAATATTTGGAGGTGATAGAGCAAAGAGGACATTGGTCTCTAGTGGATAGATATACATCAACTAGGGTAGTGAAGATAGATCTTCTGAGTGGGTACAAGAGTCTTTAGTGGAGAAATATCCACAAGCCAGTGTTGTGGAGGTAGTAGTATTCTAAAGGATCATCAACCAGAGCATAGGAGAAGGAATTCTCCTATGGATAGAGATCCACAAACTTGATTTAGGGGATTGATTTCTCCTTTGGACAAAGGTCCATAAACCATTGTATAGAGAAAGGATATTTAAGAGATTGATTGAGGAAATTTTAGTGAAATATTTTCTCCATGGAGTATCCCACATTAGGTGAACCACGTAAATTGTGGTGTCTTTATTGGGTGTGGTTATTTGTGCATTTATTTGATTAATTTTGTTGATATTGCTATCTATGCATTGCATATTATTGATTTGGAAAGAAAAGTAAAAAGTGATCTTATACTATTCACCCCCCTCTTAGTATAAGCTTATGTTCTTCAATTGGTATCAGAGCAGGTTCCTTCATAAGAGTTTAACATCTTGAAGGAAAAGCTAACAAGAATACAATCGATCCTAAGGAGGTGTCCTCAAATAATTTAGAACTTGTATTTTATGAAAGTGACTATATATATTGGAGTATGATGACGAAGATCTACCTGATGGCACTTGGCAACAAAGTTTGGGAAGCAGTGGAACTTTGATGCAGGAGCATCCAACGAAAGGCAAAATACAAAAAAGTAGAAAAAGTGTCACGATATCGTGACATGTTGGCAAAGAAGAAAAGTGTCACGATATTGCGACATGTCGCAGGATCGTGACCAAAAGCTGAAAGAAGGCTCAAGTAGAAAAAATTTCATGATATCGCGACATGTCGCAAAATCGTGACCAAAATCTAAGAGAGGGCTCAAGTAGAAAAAGTGTCGTGATATCATGACATGTCGTAGAATCGTGACCAAAAGCCAAGAGAAGGCTCAAGAGAGAAAAGTGTCACGATATCGCAACATGTCGCAGAATCGCGACCAAAAGTTGAGAGAGGGCGCAAGAGAGAGAAGTGTCGCGATATCACAACATGTCACATTTTTGTGACTCAGGAAGGAGAGAGAAAGCATGGAGCAAAAAAATGTCACGATATCGCGACATGTCGCATTTTTGCGACGCAGGGAGGAAAGAGAAGACACGGAGCAAAAATGTCACGATTTCACAACATGTCACAAAATCACGACCGAAAGAAGACCAAAAGGGCTAGAGAAGAAAATGTCATGATTTCACGACATGTCACGAAATCGTGATCGAAAGAAGACCAGAAGGGCCTGAAAATAAAATGTCGCGATTTCGTGACATGTTGTGAAATCGCGATCGACGGAGCAAAAAGAAGGCAAGGAAGGAAACTGTCGCGATATCGCGACATGTCGAGTTTTCATGACCCAAAACAAAGAAAGAAGGCAGAGAGCAAAGTTGTCACGATATCGCGACATGTCACAATTTCACGACCCGAAAGGCGAGGAGGAGTCAGAAAGGAAAGGTGTCGCGATATCATGACATGTCACGATTTTGCGATCAAAAAGGAGAAAGAGGAACCGAAAAGGAAAGATGTCACGATATCGTGACATGTCACATTATCGCGACCAAAGGACGAGAGAAAGTGCAAAGGAGAAAAAGTGTCACGATATCATGACATGTCGCATTTTCATGACCAAAAGGCAAAGGAAGGCACAGGAGAGAAAAATGTCACGACATCGCGACATGTCGCATTTTTGTGACCAAAAGGTGAAGGAAGGCGCAGGAGAGAAAAATGTCACGATATCGCGACATGTCGCATTTTCGTGACCCGAACAGGACATGAAGGCAGAGAAGCCAAAAGTGTCACGATATCACGACATGTCACATTTTCGTGACTCGAGGAAAGCAGGAAGGCAGAGGAGCCGAAAGTTTCGCGATATCGTGACATGTCGTATTTTTGTGACTCAAAGAGGACAGGAAGGTAGAGGAGCCAAAAGTGTGGCGACATAGTGACATGTCGCATTTTCACGACTCGAAGAGGACAGGAAGGCAGAGAAGCCGAAAGTGTCGTGACATCGCGACATGTCGCATTTTTGTGACTCGAAGAGGACAGGAAGGCGGAGAAGCCAAAGTTGTCATGATATCATGACATGTCACATTTTTGTGACTCGATAGGGGGCAAGAAGGTAGTAAAGAAAAAATGTCATGATATCGCGACATGTCACGTTTTTGCAACCAAACAGAAGGAAAGAAAAGAAACGATAGGTAGTTATAGGGGCCGTTATAGAGGAAATTATCGAGCAGGGGGTATACCGAATGCCATCATTGGGTGACAGGTGGACAAAGTCTACAGTGGTAGCACTGGACAAGCACATGGCACCAAGGTGCAGTGAAAGCGGATGAAGACCAAGAGTCAGAACATTTCAAAAGCCAAAACAATGAAGAGGCATGGGAAATGAAATGAAGGGTCAGAAAAGGAAAACAGAGAGTCATGCCAGAGAGTTTAAAAGGGGAAGCAAAGGCATGCACAAGGGTTAGAAAATAGTGCAGACAGAGTTGCAGTCGAGAAACTACGGAGACGGAGTTGCAGCCATGAAGGCAAGAGGGCCATTCTGGACCTGTTAGGCTATTTTTCTTCTAGAATTGGAATGTTGTAATGTAATGTAAAATTTAATAAACTATCTTTCTGTAAAAGAAGTTTATTTGGCAGAGTCTGCCATTTTTGTAAATTTTTCCAAGTTTAATGAATGAGAGTTTGTGAGTATTTGGGCTGAGCAATTTTGGCTCCCCCATCAAGTGGTATCAGAGTGGGAGTTCCTGAGTGTGTAAACAGATCATCGAAAGTGAGGCAGTTTGCACCAGGATCTGTGGAAGAGTAGGAGTTTTTGAGTGTGTGAGCAGATCGCCAAAAGTGAGGCAGTTTGCACCAGGATCTGTGGTTAAGATTTGTGAGAAGAGAGAGAGGAGAAGCTATGGTCACAAGGAGAACCTTGTTGAATGAGGAGAAAGGACCAGACCAGAGGAAGAGCCTGTTCTGCACAAGGTGCAAATGTTCAGGTAAGGTCTGTAATGTTATCATAGATAATGGTAGCACAGATAATTTGGTTTCAGGAGAAATGGTTGCTAAGTTGAAATTGGAGAAGAGGGCGCACCCGCATCCATATCGGATTGCATGGTTGTAGAAAGATCATAGAGCATTAGTCAGTGAGCAGTGTTTAGTTAAATTTCATATTGGAACTTATCAAGATGAGGTTCTGTGTTATGTTTTGCCTATGGATGCTTGCCATTTGTTGTTGGGGAGGCCATGGCAATTTGACAGAAGTGTGGTGCATGATGGGCATGCAAATACTTACTCTCTGATGAAAGGTGGAGTGCGTCACAAGTTGAAGCCATTGAAGGAGATGGATAAAAAGAGTTTGCTGACAACAATGAGAGTGGAAGTTGTGGGATCTGAAGAACTTAAGGGTTTGTACCCTACAGATGCAGATTTTGCTGAAGCTTGGAGAGCTTGTACAGGCCCAGTTAAAAAGAAGGGGATAGAACAGTACAGAAGTGAAGGTCACTTCTCCATCCACCCCGGTTGTCTGATGTAGGAGCATCCAACGAAAGGCAAAATACAACAAAGTAGAAAAAGTGTCACGATATCGTGACATGTCGACAAAGAAGAAAAGTGTCATGATATCGCGACATGTCGCAGAATCATGACCAAAAGTTGAGAGAAGGCTCAAGTAGAAAAAGTGTCACGATATCACGACATGTCGCAGAATCACGACCAAAAGCCAAGAGAGGGCTCAAGTAGAAAAAGTGTCGTGATATCACGAAATGTCATTAAATCATGACCAAAAGCCGAGAGAAGGCTCAAGAGAGAAAAGTGTCACGATATCGCGACATGTCACAAAATTATGACCAAAAGCCAAGAGAATGCTCAAGAGAGAAAAGTGTCACGATATCGCAACATGTCGTAGAATCGCGACCAAAAGCCGAGAGAAGGCTTAAGAGAGAAAAGTGTCACGATATCGTGACATGTCACAGAATCACGACCAAAAGACGAAAGAGGGTGCAAGAGAAAGAAGTGTCGCGATATCGTGACATGTCACATTTTCACGACTCAGGAAGGAGAGAGAAAGCACGGAGCAAAAAAATGTCGCGATATCGCAACATGTCGCATTTTCATGACATAGGTAGGAAAGAGAAGATGCAGAGCAAAAATGTCACGATTTCGTGACATGTCGCGAAATCACGACCGAAAGAAGACCAAAAGGGCCAGAGAAGAAAATGTCATGATTTCGTGACATGTCGCAAAATCTTTATCAAAAGAAGACCAGAAGGGCCAGAGAAGAAAATGTCATGATTTCGTGACATGTCACGAAATCGAGACCGACAGAGCAGAAATAAGGCAAGGAAGGAAACTATCGTGATATCGTGACATGTCACGAAATCGTGACCGACGAAGCAGAAAGAAGGCAAGGAAGGAAACTGTCGTGATATCGTGACATGTCACATTTTTGTGACCCAAAAAAGAGAAATAAGGCAGAGAGAAAAGTTGTCATGATATCGCGACATGTCACGATTTCGTGACCCAAAAGGCGAGGAGGAGTTAGAAAGGAAAGGTGTCGTGATATCGCAACATGTCATAATTTCATGACTGAAAAGGAGAAAGAGGAACCAAAAAGGAAAGATGTCACGATATCGCGACATGTCACATTATAGCGACCAAAGGACAAGAGAAAGTGCAAAGGAGAAAAAGTGTGACAATATCGTGACATGTCACATTTTCGTGACCAAAAGGTGAAGGAATGCGTAGGAGAGAAAAATGTCACGATATCGTGACATGTCGCATTTTTGCAACCAAAATGCGAAGGAAGGCACAGGAGAGAAAAATGCCACGATATCGTGACAGGTCGCATTTTTGCGACTCGAACAGGACAGGAAGGCAGAGAAGCCAAAAGTGTCGTGATATCATGACATGTTGCATTTTTGCGACTCGAGGAAAGAAGGAAGGTAGAGGAGCCAAAAGTGTCACGATATCATGACATGTCGCATTTTCGTGACTCGAACAGGACAGGAAGGCAGAGGAGCCGAAAGTGTCGCGACATCACGACATGTCGTATTTTCGTGACTCAAAGAGGACAGGAAGGCGAAGAAGCTAAAAGTGTCACGACATCGCGACATGTCACATTTTTATGACTCAAAGAGGACAGGAAGGCGAAGAAGCCAAAGTTGTCACGATATCGCGACATGTCGCATTTTCATGACTCGACAGGGGGCAAGAAGGTAGTAAAGTAAAAATGTCGCGATATCGCGACATGTCACATTTTTGCAACCAAATAGAAGGAAATAAAAGAAATGATAGGATGTTACAAGGGCCGTTATAGAGGAAATTATTGAGTGGGGGGTATACTGAATGCCATCATTGGGTGACAGGTGGACAGAGTCTACAGTGGTAGCACTGGACAAGCATGTGGCACCAAGGTGCAGTGAAAGCGGATGAAGACCAAGAGTCGAAACGTTTTGAAAGCCAGAACAATGAAGAGGCACGAGAAATGAAATGAAGGGTCAGAAAAGGAAAATGGAGAGTCATGCCAGAGATTTTAAAAGGGGAAGTGAAGGCATGCACAAGGGTCAAAAAACAACGTAGACAGAGTTGCAATCGAGAAACTACGGAGACGGAGTTGCAGTCGTGAAGGCAAGAGGGCCATTCTGGACCTGTTAGGCTATTTTTCTTCCAAAATTGGAATGTTGTAATGTAATGTAAAATTTAATAAACTATCTTTCTATAAAAGAAGTTTATTTGGCAGAGTCTGCCATTTTTGTAAATTTTTCCAAGTTTAATGAATGAGAGTTTGTGAGTATTTGGGCTGAGCCATTTTGGCTCCCCCATCAAACTTGGATACGATCCCTTAGTCAATCCTCCTACAGATAAGGAAGGTAAGCTTCTACAACACTATAATTCAAAAGCAATGAATGCACTTGTGAGAGGTTTGCATAGAACAAAGTCTATGAAAGTTATGCATTGTCAAACTACAAAAGAAATGTGGGATAAATTGCAAAATATATATGAAGGAGATAAGAGTGTCAAGAAAGCAAAAATTCAAAATCTCAAAGGACAATTTGAAGCATTAAGAATGAACGATGAGGAAAATATTAGTGCTTATCTACTTCGAATTGATGAGGTTGTTAATGATATGCAAGGACTTGGAATGAAGATTGATGAATCTGATGTTTGTGATAAAGTATTAAGATCTCTTCCAAAAATATTTAGTGAAAAGGTTTTTGCTATAGAAGTATCATTGGATGGTGATACTTTGACAAGAGATATGTTGCTAGGTATGCTCACAACATTTGAGATAAGAACAAAAGATCCTATTCCTTAGAAGGAAGCAACATTCAAAGCAATCAAGAAGACAAAGGGTAAGAAGTCAGAATCAAGCAATGAGTCATCCAGTGATGAAGAAGCTAATTATGGTAGAAGAGATAAAGACTCTAGAAGATCCAGAGATCTAAGATCTATTAAGTGTTTCAATTGTGGAAAGTTTGGATATTTTGCAACAGATTGTCAAGAACCAAAGAACAACAATGGTGAAGAAAAATAGGATCACAAGAACAGGGAATCAGAAAGATATAGGCACCAAAAGAAAAGCAAGGATGGACAAAGTAGACAAGGAAAGAAGTTCTTTCAAAGATAAAAGAGGAGCTACTATGCGGATAAGGCAAGTAAGTACTCAAGTGATAGTGATGCTAGCTTTTCAGACAATGATAGAGATGAAGTCCTATTTATGATTGAAGAAAAAGAGCAAGTTAAGAAAAAGACTCCAGTAATTCTCAAGTGTTTTAGATGTGGTAACTTTGGACATCTTGAAGATAATTGTACAAGGGATGGTTATAGTTTTAGTGATGATGAATATGAGAATGCACTTGAAGGACCAGATGAAAATATTCTAATGGCATTAGAAGAAGAAGTAAGTGATCCTATAGAAGACAAGCCCATAGAAAATAAAGATGTGGACAAAGGCAAACAAATAGAGGAATATTCAAAAAAGGATGGTTATGATCTCAAGGGAGAACTTATTTATGCCCTTGACATGGTAAAGAAGGTAAGAAAGCAACACTCTAAACTTGAAATTTAGTTTCAAGAATGTGATGAAGAGAGAAGATTGCTTATAGAGGATTTAGAAAAATCAAAGGCTAAGGCAAAAAGGTTCAAGGATAAGTTAGAAGCAAATATCTTAGAATGTGAGAAGTTAGCACAAGAAGTGGCACTACTAAGAGAAGATTTAGAAGACTCCAAGGTCAAGATGAAAGGGTTTAAAAACAGCTCAAAGAACTTGGATAAGTTCATCAAGACACAAAAGACTACATCAAGCAAGACAAGTCTTGGATTTGAATAGAATCAAAAGAAATGGGAAGGAGAGTCAACCTCAAGTTTTGGAGATGAAGATACTTCAGAAGAAGACAATGTAAAAGAAAGTGAGACATCTAAGGATGAGTTGGACAATAGAGAGTTCAACAAAAATAGGAACAATGCACAAAGAAGATACAGATGGAACAACAATCAAAATAGGTCAAAAGAGACTAGGAGACCAATGAGGTCAAGACAAGGAAAATTCAATGGAAGATGCTTTTCATGTCACAAGTTTGGGCACATGGCTTCACAATGCAAGACACATGAAAGACAAGAATATGGGAACAAATAAATTTTCCATGGGTATTGCTACTCATGTAATCAATTTGGTCACAAAGCAATGAATTGCAGGGTTCATGATAGAAGAGGATATGGCTTCACTAGGAGAAATCCTATGACATTTGCACCTCCAAGGAATAATAACATTAAGTGTTATAAGTGCAAAAATGATGGTCACACAACAAAGTGGTGTAGAGCAGACATTACAAAAATAGGTATGAACAAGAATAGGAATAGGAATATGGATATGAACAAGAACAGATAGGAACAGGAATATGGATATAAATAGGAACAGAATAGGAACAAGAACATGAATAGGAACAAGAACATGGATATGAACAGGAATAGGAACAGGAACAAGAACATGGGTATGAACAGGAACATGGACATGGAAAGAAATAGTCAAAGGAATCAGAAGGATCAGATAGGAAGGAAAGAGGATAAAGGTAAAGAATAATGTTTTCTGGGAGTAGAAATACTCCCACCCTAAAATTAACCACCTCAAGAGGAGGTGGGGGAGGGGCTAAGCTAAGAGGCTCATTCTTAGCCCCGAGCCCCAAAGGTGACCCTTTGCCATTGATGTCAAAGGGGGAGATATTTGAGTAAGGGGGAGAGATTTGATATTTGAGAGAGCATTGAGCCAGGGGGAGCAATGTCCCAAGGGGAGCAAAACAAAGGAAAGATCAAGTTTTTAGTTAAAATAATTTGGGTTGCCATCAATGACAAAGGGGGAGATTGTTGGACATTTTGAGCTCATTTAGTTGTCATTGATGTCAAGGTGAAAAGTCGTCATTGATGCCAAAGTAAACATATGAAGACGTCATTAATACCATGGAGCACACTATCAATAGCACCAGGAACAATGCGAAGAGTTGAAGAAAAAGTTGGCAAAATAATGTTTTATGAGGATTTATGGTAAACTCATGGTGGAAGATTAAATGGTTTTATTAAAATCATTATGAGGATATAAAAGTCTCCTCACACATTGAGATGGCAGTTAAGATTTTAAAAGACCCACGGTGGCAGAATAATTTACAAATTAAAGGTTTAAGTTTAAACCCAAGGAAGGCTTTAATCTCCTTAAAGTTAAAGTTTATAAATATAATTTATAAAATTTAAATTCCTTAGAATTTAAATAATTTATAAATTATAAAGGTTGGAAAGCATCGACGTCATCAAATAAGTGGGAGCATCGACGTCTAAGCAACAAAGGGAATTCATGTATAAATTAATGCCAAAGAGGCATTCAAAATTCACCCCTCGACATTTTAATGCATGCGATAAAGTTGGAAACATTTTCGTGCAATCGTTGATCGTTGAGGAAGAAGACAAGGGATTCACTTGTCTTTAGCGCCAGGTGAAAGACATAAGGGGAAGAGCATATTGGTTGAATCACAAAGGACACGGTGGTCCATTGGTAGTGCACGTTTTGCAAAGGCATTGGGAGTTGAGGAGCCCACGATCGATTCACGTGGAGTGGTGTGTGTCTTGAGCGCCAAGGGAAGTCTTTTGCACGTGCTCATTTTGAGCGCCAGCCTAGGACAAAGGGGACGAAGAGCGTCCAAGCTCTCAAACATGTGTCTAGCACATGCGGAGGTCAAAGCCACGGCTAGAGCGCTCATGGAGGCAGAGATTGTGGGTTCGAATCCCACTAGTGGCAAAGGTAATTTTTGATTAAATTTTTATATTGCCTAAAGTTTTTCTAAGGTGTGGTTTGGAGTTATAAGGGTTTGTTGAAGAATTATTTTTGGTAATTGATTTGTGTTGTTTGGAGTTATAAGGGTTTGTTGAAGAATTATTTTTGGTAATTGATTTGTGTTGTTTGGAGTTATAAGGGTTTGTGAAGAATTATTTTATTGGAAATTGATTTGTGCCATTTGGAGTTAAAAGGGTTTTTGAAAGATTGTTTTATTGAGAAGTGATTTATGTTATTTTAAGGAAAGAGGATTTGATTCTTGCCAAAGTTCTTTTTGCCATTAAATTGATTAAAGAGGTTTTGAGTTATTTTGGTGGAAGTTGAATTTATTTTTAGTTGGGAGTTTATAAGGTGTTAATGGATAAATATTTTATGTATGTTGATGGTTGTTTTTGAAAGGTGGAGTGATAAGGTGTAATTGAGTATTTACATTATATTGTGAGAAATATTTATCTTCTAACCTCTTTGAGCTTGGCATAGAAGTGTTTGTGGTTGTGACAGATTTATGAGATCCCTTCATCTTCAATAAAAAGGTATGAGCACATTCTTCCATAAGTTGAGTTGATTGATTGGTTTTCTGGAAAATAAGTTTGGAGTGAAAAGGACTTGATTAGGGTTTCCTTTTGAGAGTGTTTGAGTTAATGCATCAAGGTTTTCTGGAATAAAGAGTTGTTGTTAAAACCTTGTTTGATAAGCATTGTTGTTGAAGCCATTTGTTGTGTGAAGAACTTGAGTTAGGGTTTTGCAAAGAACATGAGTATCATTGTTATGTGAAGATTGTTTTATAAGCATTGTTGTTGAAGTGAGTTGTTGAGCAAAGAACTTGAACTAGGGTTTGAAAAGAACATGAGTATCATTGTTATGTGAGATTAGTTGTTGAGCATTGTTGGAAATATTTTGAGTTGGTGGTTATATGCTTGGACTAGGGTTTGTGAGAAAGGGGTGTTTCATTGAGTGATTGGTTGAGTAGAGTTGATTGAGCCTAGTCAAGTGGATGTGTGAAGTGATTGTTCAAGTTCCATAAAACAAACTATTCTATATTCTGATTTGAGTTGAGAAAGTGATTGAGCATTGAGTGTAGAACATATTGAGTCTCTAACAATTCTCTTTATGTTTCTATGAGATTGGACAAGTTCTGTGTGGACTTGTTAAGCAGATTTGAGGTAAGTCTTTGAGGAGACTTGTGGACTGATTTTGTGTGAGCCTTTTGTGGAAGCTTACAATACATATTTGGTTAAAGTTCTGAGTGGACTTATTGAGCAGATTGGTTAAGTTCTGTGTGGACTTATTGAGCAGATTTGAGCAAGTTTTGAGTGGACTTGTTGAGCATATTTGAGCAAGTTCTGAGTGGACTTGTTGAGCATATTTGAGCAAGTTTTGAGTGGACTTGTTGAGCAGATTTGAGCAAGTTCTGAGTGGACTTGTTGAGCAGATTTGAGCAAGTTCTGAGTGGACTTGTTGAGCATATTTGAGCAAGTTTTGAGTGGACTTGTTGAGCAGATTTGAGCAAGTTTTGAGTGGACTTGTTGAGCAGATTTGAGCAAGTTATGAGTGGACTTGTTGAGCAGATTTGAGCAAGTTCTGAGTGGACTTGTTGAGCATATTTAAGCAAGTTCTGTGTGGACTTGTGGAGCAGATTTTGGTGCAGATTTGAGGATAGGTTTGTGCTAGACTAGAGATAGATATTGAGCAGATTTGTGCTAGATCGAAGGACTGTGTTTAGTGCAGATTTGAGATAGAGCTTTGGAGGTGACAGAGCAAAGAGGATAGTGGTCTCCAGTGGATAGAGATCCATCAGCCAGGGTAGTGAGGATAGGTCTTCTGAGTGGGGACAAGAGTCTTCAGTGGAGAGAGATCCACAAGCCAGTGTAGTGGAGGCAGTAGTCTTCTAGAGGATCACCAACTAGAGCAGAGGAGAAGGAGTTCTCCTATGGATAGAGATCCATGAACTTGATTTAGGGGATTGGTATCTCCTTTGGACAGAGGTCCATAAAACATTGTAATAGGGAAAGGATTCCCAAGAGATTGATTGAGGAAATTTTAGTGAAATATTTTCTCCGTGGAGTAGCCCACATTGGGTGAACCACGTAAATTATGGTGTCTCTATTGTGTGTGGTGATTTGTGCATTGCTTTGATTACTTCTATTGATATTGCTATCTATACATTGCATAATATTGATTTGGAAAGAAAAGTAAAAAGTGGTCTTATACTGTTCACCCCCCTCTTAGTATAAGCTTGTGTTCTTCGGATGGAATTATAATGGGTCCATTGATATGGAATGCACCTAGGTTCATCAATGACTAAAGAACATTTATCAATAAGATATTGCATGTCACAAGTAATATCCAAAGATAATTCATCTGTGGCTCATACTTCCATGCAATGCATCTAGGAAAATAAGCCTTTGTTTTTATTCTTCAATATTTTCCCATCTTGGAGGAGATAATGACCTTGGAAGGTAGGGATTGTGTACCATGGAAATGGATGAATTTTCCATTTTCTATCCACTACACATGTAACCACTGTATATTTAAAGTGACATCCTCTAAGACAACAATTGACCTCCTAGGATAACATCCACACTCCCTAATTGGATCACATAAAAATAACAAAGCTAGGTGTAAGGTCCTATTTATATGCAAACATTAACAATATATCCTATATATTGAGATTTACCCCCATTGATAATACATGGAATTTTTCCTAGTTATAATTGTTGACATATAGCCTTAAGACTTTTTTTAAATTCTAATTGACAAAATTGTGGGACCTAACTAAACTAATCAATGCATTGACCTATTATTTTTTATGAAGCCTGTACCATGAGGGAAAATATTGAGAGAGTCATAATATTAATATACTATTGAGGATCCTCAATTTTAGTTAGTACCTCATATTTATGGTAAGGTGGAAACCTCCTCCTCAAATACATCTTCTTTCTCTACTTCCATCTAGAAATTATATCACTTCTCATAATATTTATCCCACGGATGGTAATTTTGACATTTATAAATAAGGAACCTTGTGGGCATTCCTCATTAATGTTATTGAAGTAATGTTGATAGGGATTGTATTCATGTCATTGTTACCACAAACTAAATAGTTAGTATCATGAAGGGTATAATAATCATGTATATTTATTTCCCACCTAATATGATCCTTGAGGCTATGACAAAATACCAACACTACCATGACTACATCCAAGTTATATGTATATATTAGGCCTATAAAATTGGTTCAATACTCTTCCACTATGCTAGTTTGTTTGTTTTGCATTAACCAAACTTTATAATAGAGAGAAAGGGCCTTATCAAACTTGAGTAGGAATATCTTCTTGAACTCTATCCAAGAAATATAATAACCATAATTCCTACGTAATTTAGAAATTAATGAGCATGGATACTTATCTTAGAGGTAGCCAAAGTAACCCGACCATTCATAGGAACATTGTGCAAGCCTATGAGTAAATCCATATTGGATATACAATGATGAGAATCATTACCCTCAAAGGTCATAATATTAATTCTATAAACAAAAATATCATGTGTTCAATTAAGGAAAAATGTTATACCATATATAGTGGAATTAATATCAACAATAAACTCTAAATTAAACTCACCCATACCTAGAGAAGTTCTTAGTATGGAGTGGGTATATATGTTGGTAGTACAAGAGAAACTAGGATCTAACAAAAAATGTAGTTGTTGGTAGAAGCTTGGACCCTATCCAAGGGTTATGCTTTGGTATTTTCCTAATTCTTAATGTCAAAAGGACCTTAGATCTTGTTTGTAACATGACCATTGGAAGTTCCCTATATCCACATACTAGAAATTATTAATAAGTGGAGTGTAGTTTAACTATTGCTTAGATCCCTTCTATTTATATTTCTATTATGGATTGAAAACCATTCTCCAATAATAATTTAGTGTGGAGAATTTCATTATCATGCTTCTCTAGTAATTGATCCAACTTGTTTTCAATGATATGGAGATTCTTGAAGTAGGTTTGTTGAGAAATATTAAGCTTGTAAATTTATTCATTCAATATTTCATGCTCAACCAATAAATACTCATGAAGATTATATGAAAGGAAAAATATAAGCTCAAGAAGGTGATGATGACCCTTAGGAGGAGTGGGAGGGGTCCTCATGGTTCTTAGAATAGAAAGAGTGTGAGGCTTAATGCTATTGGCGTACCCTAATATATTATGGTGCTTACTTAGGTTCCTTGATAAATCCTTATTTTAGCTCATATAAACATCGTTATGTTTATTTGTGTGTTGCAAATGTATGTCAACTTGTTTCCAACTAGAAGAAGCCAAGGGTTTAGACATACACTATTGACTAATGATGGAACATGAATTTTTTTTTAACCATTTGAAAAATGTTTTTCCAAATAAATAATAGTTTGATCAGTGTGATGAGATGGTCAAAATGGGAGAGGTCTACCACAAGGGATTGGACACATTCAATACCATATTTTTAAGTTAAAAAAAATACAAACAATTCCTCCCTAATTCAAAATATTGTAGAATAAAATTGTACTAGAAGATAGTAGCAAGAAAAACTTGATAAAATATACCTAATTGAAAAATGTCAATCTAGCTATAAGAGGTATAGAATATCTCACATACTCATTTAATACTTTTTGGAATAAAAATAGGGAACCAAGATCATTGCTTTAATACCACTTGTATCTTCTAGAAATAGAAATAGCAATGGTAAATCTAAAAAATGCAATAACATAAGATCATACAACTAGAATAGAACTTAGATTCCATAATAGTAAATTACTATAGATCCAAATATTTCTTCTCAAAATAATCATGGCAACTCAAAAAGGGTAAAGTGTATTAGCCACTTAAAGAGTGTGAAGTCTCTTAGGCACACTAAAGGAAAAATAAGATTACAAGTATGATTCTTAAAACAACTACAACACAAGTCATCTACTTATAGACTAAACAAGTAACAACCCTAACCTTAATGATCAAGGGCCAACTAAAATATCCAAGATCTCAAGCTAAGAATATAAAAGATAGCCAATGCAACTATATTGGAGACATTACAATAATTTCATTCTCAATACTAACATTTATCTTTCCTTTGGAATTATAAGATACTATTATCACCCCATTTTTCCTTACTTACATCCTCATTTAATGACACAAACTTTTATTTATTAAGAGAAATATTGAGTTGCACTAGAAATAATAACCTTTAGTAAAGGATTTATAGGCCTTAAGAGAAATAACAAGAGCATTTCCTTTAGAATTGTTGGAATGAGAAACTTTATCTCTTTTTTCCATGTCTTTTATCCTCTTAAAATATTCATTGGCCTTATGACATAGCTCCCTCAATAGTTGCAATTTATGTAGTACTTGGGCTTGTTCTTTTAATATTCATAATTCCTATATGATTTATTTTGGAATCACTTGTGTCTTGATTTAGATAAAAGTATTTCCTATGGATTTGGTCTCCCTTAGACACAAGAGTATGACCATGGAGAAATAGAAATAACAACTAACTTGTAGGTGGTTGAGAGTTTTGTCCTCCTAATATGGGATAGGGATAGACTAACTTCATTAGTCCTTGGATAGGATAGTTGAAATCCAATAGGAAAATAAGATTTATTCCTTTTCAAGGTCTCTATTTGCAATATTTTTCGATATTATTCTAGGCATTTTATACATGAACAATCCCTAACATATTAGTTCAAGATATAAGAATAATGGGGATACAAGATGACACATGTCCCCAAAATTATAGGTCTAAAAAGTTAATGATGCCATGATCTCAACTTTAAGTGGTGATATTGGGCACTGATTAAAACTTTAGGTTTTAAAATACCATTAGCAAATTAGCATGTTTGCATGCATGGGGTCAAGACAAAATGCCATTTTGATCAAATTTTGATGATTTTATAGATTCAAAAATGTGTAATCTAACCATGTGTCAAAAATGAAAACTTCTCCCTCTTTTATAAATATCCATTTTCATTTGTCCTTTTACTATCGATTAATTGAAAAATCCATAATTTAATAATCTCTTGTGCTACTAAAGCATTTTCTCTTCTATCATTAGAGAAGGCTTTCACTATGATCATATGACTTCTCTTGCAAGTACATCTAAAGATTCTTGACTATTGGTTAGGTACTTGTAGGTCAAAATTCCCTCATGCCCAATTTCCATGAATCAAGTTCTAAAGATTTGAATATATTAGAAGGTTGGATAGATGTTTGAACCTCTTACATAGGTACAAAATTGGAGGTAATGCAAAAGAAAATATGGCTAAGTCCATAAAGGTTTTAGCATCTTGCAAGCTCGATGTTGTTTAAAGTTGGACTCAATGTCCACTGAAATCCCCAAGTGCATGAATATGGAATTGAACTATTCTAGAACTTTAAAGAGGGTGACATCAGTGAAAGGGAAAAAATTCCAAAATCAATTAATTGCACAAAGCCAAAAGTGTTGAACAAATTCAGACTCCCAAAAGCCAAGACAACGCATCGTCGATATTGATAAAATAATATGATTCCTTCTCAAAGACAAAGGTTAATGATTTTAGACTATTTTAGATGATGATATTAGCAACCCCACACTGAAGTCCGATGTCATGCAAAATATATTACATTTAAATAAAGTTGGTGTTATCAGTACTGAAACGCTAACAAAGCCAAAGAGTGCACAAATATAGAAGACCAAGATGAAAAAAGTTAGGATTTATCCCAAAGTGATGTCATTAGAGCGCTCCTAAGGTTTGGATTTGTTCTAAATAACTCTTCAAGCAAATAAAAATATTGGCTTCGATACATAGCATTCTAAAGTTCTCCTTTTAAAGTTACAACTACCTTAATGTCTTCTAGTTGTTCAAGGTGATATCATTAAACATGAAAACAATATCTTTGATAGATTAGTGGCAATGACTTGACCATTTGCAGAAGATAGTTGATGATCAACAAAGCAAATTATAGGCATTTAGATTCAAATGCAAGGGAAAAAATTGAACTGGCCATCTTCGCATCATGAGTTGTTAAATAAGCCCTCTTCCATACTATTTTCATAATAGAACCCTAATTACCATTGTAAATATTAGGATACAAGATTAAAAAAAACAACCTATAAATACACCATGTCACCTCTAATTGAGGGGTCGAATCTATAGCATTTGCTTGGATGTATGTTGTATTATTTTTTCTACCAATTAATGATAAGTAATAGTCATTTGGCCTCCATTGTTGGTGTTATTGCAGGTTTTTATGAATGAGTTTATGTTTTAATTCATTTTTGTTACACTTTGTGATTAGTTTATTTTATTAAAGCAAATTTTTCTACTTATATTATTTTTGGATTACTTTTCATTAAAGTCTTTGGAATGAAGCATAAATTTGTAATTGAATTAACTCTTTTACACACTTGGCAATGGATTATCTATTAAGTTTCATTACAAACTAATTATTAGGTTCTTGTAGTATGTGCCCAATGTTGTTACACTATATTTTGTACACCATTTATTTATTTCTTTAAACCTTTACTCTCTTCTAACCCTCTATTTTTCTACCCTCAGCTTAAACCCTTGCTTTAATTTTACAAGTATTTCAAGAATTTGGATGTCTCCCAAGGTTTAACTGGGAAAATCTCATTCATCTAAAATGTTGGCTAAAGTATAGGGCACATTTCATAGACTAGGTAGATTTTACTCCAATTTTTTTGGCATACCTGGTAGGACGTCTTGTCCATAATTTGATTTACTCAGAGAACTCAATATTTAGTGAATAATCTTGATTTTGTAAGCAGATAATGAAGAACACAAGCTTATACTGAGAGGGGGGTGAACAGTATAAGACCACTTTTTACTTTTATTTCCAAATCAATATTATGTAATGTATAGATAGCAATATCAACAACAATAATCAAATCAATGCACAAATAACCACACACAATAGAGACACCAATTTAACATGGTTCACCCAATGTGGACTACTCCACGGAGAAAATATTTCACTAAAATTTTCTCAATAAATCTCTTGGGAATCCTTTCCCTATTACAATGCTTATGGATCTCTATCCAAAGGAGATACCAATTCCCTAATAAAGTTCATGGATATATATCCATAGGAGAACTCCTTTCTCCTTAGCTCTAACTGTTGATATTCTAGAAGAACTACTACCCCCACTGCTCTGTCTGATGGATCTCTATCCACTAAAGACACCTTTACTCACTGCATTGGCTAATGTATCTCTATCCACTGGAGATTATCATCCTCTATACTCTATCACCTTCAAAGATCTATCTAAAATCTATACTAAACATAGTCCTTCGGTCTTGCAAAAATTTGCTCAATCTCTGCCTCTGGTCTGGCACAAACCTATCCTCAAATTTGCACCAAACTCTTTCATCTGATATACACTAAAAATAGTCCTTCGGTCTAGCACAAATATGTCCTCAATATCTATCCTCAAGCCTTAACACAAATCTTGACTCAATTACAAATCAACTCTGCTAGATTTTTCCCAAACCTTAACTCAAGGTTTGAATAAATCAATCAATCAAATTTGCTCTCAAGTCTTATCAAATACTTGTCTCAACTCTGCCTTGTAATCTTCCACAAAATCTCACACTTATCTATCCACAAGTCCTCTCTAGAACTTGTCCAAATCTGCTCAACAAGTCCTCACTAGAACTTGTCCAAATATGCTCAATAAGTCCTCACTAGAACTTATCCAAATTTACTCTCAATATGTATTGTAAGCTTCCACAAAATCTCACACAAATATCTCCATAAGTCTTATTAAATACTTACCTCAAATATGCTCAACATACACACTATAAATTTTCCAATATCATAGAAACACAAAGAGAATTTGTTAGGGACTCAATATGCTTCACATTCACCGCAATGTTCAATTAATTTCAATCACTCTTTTAGAAATGTATAGAGAATTTTTAGAGACTCAATATGCTTCACATTCACCACAATGCTCAATTAATTTCAATCACTCTTTTAGAAACATATAGAGAATTGTTAGAGACTCAATATGCTTCACACTCATAAACTCTCAATCACTTTCAATATTTCTTTTATCACAAAAACATATAGAGAATTGTTAGAGACTCAATATGTTTCACCTTCATCCACACTCAACCTCTTTCTCAAATAAATTTAGAATATAGAATAATTTGTTTTATAGAACTTGAACTATCACTTCAACACATCCACTTGACTAGGCTCAACCAAATCTACTCAACCAATCACTCAATGAAATAATCCTTGCTCACAAACCCTAGTTTAAGTATATCAAAACTCACTCAAATGTTTCCAATAATGCTTATCAATCAATCTCACATAACAATGATACTTATGATCTTTGCAAACCCTAGTTCAAGTTCTTCACTCAACCAATCACTTCAACAATAATGCTTATAAAACAATCTTCACATAACAATGATGCTCATGATATTTGCAACCCTAGTTCAAGTTCACTCAACTTAATCACTTCAACAAAAATGCTTATAAAACAAGGTTTTATCAACAACTCTTTATTCCAGAAAACCTTGAAGCATTAATTCAAAACACACTCAACAATGTTTACCAAACAATCCTTTTCACTCCAACTTTGCATTCACAACATTCAACAATCACTCATGAGGAAGATGTGCCCATACATTTTGTTTGATGTAGAAGTGCCCTTAGAGAAACCTGTCTCAATCACAATTTTCTTATTTGCCAATTTCAATAGTTATATGACAAATATCACACTAACTCTCTTTCAAAATATTTTCAAACACAAAATAATCAATCCCAAATACACCTTATTACTCCTTCTTGAAATTAGCAATCATCAAATCACACATAAAAATAATCACTCAAATTTACTCCTTATAATCTCCAAATTAATAAATCAATCTTTCAAAAATAACCCTTCAGAAATAATAATTGCCTACCCTTTTATCTCCCTCAAAACACTTAATAATCAATATTAATTTAGGCAAAAATTAAATCCTATAAACCCTCAAAAATTATTTTTCAACCTTAGGCACATAAAAATATTTTTTATTTTCCTTCAACCTTAGCACATTCCAAATTAAGCGACAAACCCAACAATCATCAGCGCATACCTTTGTCTCATCCGCTAAAAGGCCTTGGTGGGTTTCGACCTCGAAACCTCTCCATCGAGCACCTTACCAAGGCGCTAGCCCACCACATGGGCTAGGCGCTCCCACGAGAAGGGGAAGGCACTAGCCTCCCTTTGTTCCTCATGCTAGGCACCATTCACAAAAATGCAAACCTTCTTCCTTGCAAAACATGAACCCCACGAGGTTCGAACCTGCATCCTCCTGCCAACAAATGTTTCAACACTTACCGTCGTCACTAGCTGTGCTACGCGATGCATGTGCAAAGTGGAAGGAGCCTTGCTCCTTTACTTCCACCGAAGACTTTTCAAACAAAAATCATTGCTTTCTCTTTGTGCTCATTTTCAAACTTAGGGGCATTCAAAATAATAATTGCATGGGGGACTAAGGCAAAGGTTTTGCCTTCATATATATACATAGTGCCTTGATGTTGTAATACGTCGACGCTTCACATCGAATTTTAAATTTGATTTATAACTTTGCTTTATAACCCTTTTTAGGGTTTATTAAATTAATAAAAATTAATTTATAATTAAATTAAAATTAACTTATAATTAACTTAAGTAACATGAAAGTTAATTAAAATTTTTAATAAATTAATTTACAATAAAATTATATTAATTAATTTATAATTAATTTAAATTTCCTTTTTAATATTATAATAAATTATTATAATATTATTTGCCTAGGCCTCTTCTTTGCCCTTTGGACCTCATCTGACTTCTTGGAACCAGGTCTTGATCAACTAAAGGTGGACTATCCTTTTGCACTTATTGGAGAATCTAAAACTGATGTTGCCCACTGAAACTGCCACTGACTAGTGCTGAAATCTTGATATCAATGACCACTCACTCTTGACATCAATGAAAACTCATCTACTTAAAATGTCCAACATATAATGTTCACTTCGAAACTATACTAATTGAAGAATATTGTTTTTACAACTCTACTGGAAATCGAATCTAGAATCATCTAAAGAGGAACTTCGGGCCTTACCCCCCATAGAAAGACCCTCATTTAGTCAAACATGGATGAAAAAACCTACCATACTTGGGATAATACTGACCCTCTTGATATCCCAACCCTACATAAAATTCCTAAAGCTTTCGTAAAAGCCCTTCCCATTTACCATTGTAGTGGGAAAACAACTTATGAACACTATAAAGATGTAGCTGCATTAGCCACTACATATAATATTGCCTTTGAAGATGTAATGAATAATTTATTAATTCAATATCTTCGAGGTAAAGTATTGATATCGTACCATTATTTAGAAGATAAAAACATTAGAACTTGGGTAAAACTAGTCAAATATTTCATAATAGAGTTTGACAATCCTGGAGATCCATTTCTGTTACTCACCCAATTTTCCTCTATTCAAAGAACCCCCCATGAAAGCATTACAAATTTTAATATTTGGTTCAAAATAAATTGGAATATGATTCCACAAGAGATCTAGCCATCCCATGCCCAAGCATATCTTTACTATATCCATACCTTTGACCCTGACCCGAGTCTTTTAATTCAGTAAACCAAAGAGAAAAAATTTCCAATTTTTTTCCAAGAAGCTATAATGGTAGAAAATATGCTTATTACTACTAAAAAGCTTCCTCCTAGAACCACCTTATGGAAAATCCCTCAAAATCATCTAGATGAACCTCAAGTACAACTTCTAAATACATCCTACCTGCAACACCACAATACATTAGAATTATGCTGATCTTCTCCATTCATAATGAAGCCTATTTTCACCATATCATTGTCACAACATCAGATAGCTCAAAATTTAAAATATATAATTCACCAACTCACTAAAGATCTTGATAGAATGGAAGAGCAACAAGATAAATTCAGAATCAAAATGAAACACCTCAGTAGATCTATCCTAAAAAGTCAAAAAATATTCAACAATGAAGTTAGTAGACAAGAACAATTTCATGATATGGTCATATGCAATTCTTCATTGCTTGACATGAGTTATGGGGATAAAAAATACCAACCATTTTTTCAATCAAATATGACTCTAGAAATGGGAGGAGTGATAACTCTTACATCACATTCTAAACAATTCTTCTTGGAAGGGAAAATTCTCATGAATCTTCCATCAGATAAGAGAAAGAAATGTGATACCGTCCATACACCAACCCATGATTGAAACACTAGGAAGTGGAAAAATTAAGAACAATACAAGAGAAAAGAGTTGGATCAAGCATTACATTCACAAAATAATCAACAAGGAGAAGAAAGCCTAGAGCCGTATGCGAGAACATCAAGTCCAAAAATATGGTAACTAAACCAACAAAGAATTAATGCCTACAAAAGTTGTATTTTATTTCTATGAATAAAAAAAAAAGAGAAGGAATAGCTAAACAATAGCAGAGTCTTTTAAAGTCACCAATCCTAAAACCAAGATCATCAAACAACTCTTCTAAAAAGGGAAGAATCCTAAGGAAATATTTGCTGGTATTTGAACAAGCAAATCTGGTTGGACTAGCATTGAAAGGACCAAAAGAAATGGATAATACCAAAAATATAGCAAGTAGGTAGTCATTATTGAGTATAAAAGGTTATCAGTCTTCCCCTTTATATCTCTCTTTTCTTGGAGGGTTGGATATTGCACAACTGCATTGTATATTTGAAATCAAACATTGCCATCATGCCCCAAGAGATATGTAATAATTTGGGCATAGATTACATCCAATGGGAATCCAAACTGATGCATTTTAATGAGACACAGATTAGGGTAATCAACCTCATTAAAAGAGCCTCGATATTATTATATGAATGCACATACCTTGTAGTATTTCAAGATATAGTAATTGAAAATATACCACCCCTATTCGAGATACCTTTATCCAAAGAATTTTTGAACCAATTAGGGGGACACTTGCTCTTGGATAGGCATATAAGTATCCATTGTATCTAAAAATTGGTTTGAATATCCAACAAAGGGATCAAATCTTATCACACAAAAAGATAGAAGGAACACAAGACAAGCGGGAAAGACTATGTAAATGCACATATAGAGATGGTTGATTTTCCAAAAGAAAAATAGAATGGTATGAACTTATGAAAGATTATGAAAGCACTAAAATAAGGTTTCCAAGTTGGGAAATGTAGTCAAGCTCAAAATCCTATCATGGGCCTTTTCTAGAAATAGAAGATCATGAGTTATAGCATACTAGGCCTAAAAATTAGAGAATACAGATAGAGTTAGAACTAGTAACATAAAAGTTTTTTGAAACTCTACAAATAACTATTGTTAATCTAACATATGGAAAACAAATATTTCATGATTGACTCCCTCTAGAACAATCCTCCTTATTATTTTCCAATGGTGTGTGTCGATTATTCTTTGAAAATGAAAGATTTTTAGAGCTAGATCAAAATTGGGACCCAAAGAATATAGATTGTGAGTTTCAAGATACAGACTAGAGAGAAAAATGTAAGCTTGACATGATTTGGTTGAGTCACTACATATTCTTATGCAAGAGCTAAAAATTAGGAACCACCGACGTGTGAATATGCACCACAAATTTATGTAAATAGGTTGGCAAATAAATAAAAGGTTGTATTCAACTAGAAAATAAGGTAATTAGCTATGGGGGATAGCATAAGTCCTTAGAAATCATACAGATAGTAACAAATTATAAGGACCAATAACCCAAAAACATAAAAAATATAGCTTCAATGCAAAGGGTTGACAAGACCAATTACATGACAACACCCCCAGGGAGACAAGCCTATATAAAGGGAGTCTTCCCTCTCTTGGCATTAGATCATTCATGAGGAAGAGTTTTCTCTCAAGGGCATATGGTGGATAGAATTTAGTAAAAGATGAAGGTAGTGGTAAGAAATATCCCCAGGCTAAAGCTATGGTTAAGTTTAAAAATTGCTACACCTAGAGGAAATGCAAAAGAATTGGAAGAAAAGGATGGTGAATCATTGACTTTCTGGTGTTAGCTAATATGGATATTAAAACTTATAAAAGCCCAAAGCAATCCTGATATTAGCTAAAACCATCCCAATGTTAGCTAGCATACCAACTTAGAAGATAACACATAAAGCATGTTATATGACATGTCATATTCTCAATGACTACGTCAAAAGTACTCGGTTGGTAGTAAATCATTAAATATGTGTAAGAAGCATGCAAGAAAATTTCCCACATGAGTCACAAAATTTTTGAATAAATACCAAATAAAGAGGATTACATCAAACAATAATTTCTATTCTTAGCTAGCACAATATGTAGCGCTATATAAGAATTCAAGGCCTAATCAAAAGCAAAAACATAGTTCTCAAAAAAATCCATGCAATTCTTGAAAGCTTTGATGTACCGCGTAAACATCTACGATGGAGAGGAGATATTCCTATGTGATTTTGTAAATAAAAGGGAGATACAAGGAAATAAAAGGACCTAGTCCTTGAGCTCCTAGAATATTTACCTAAGGTTATTTTCCTAGGTCTAAAATAGCTCTTAGTTGTGGTAGACTATGCTCATGAAAGCACCATTTTTTTAGGATATACCATTCCTCAGGTGTCTCTAGCCTATATCCATTATTCTTTCCTTCTCATATTCCCATTTATTCTAGTTGTCCACACCCTACCCACCTAAATATCTCTCCACCATTGCTTGCCATTCCATATTCCAACACCATTATATTTCTCACTTCTTGTAGTCTACTTCCCCCAATTTCTAATTTCATAGTTCTCTTATTTACCCATATTATAAGCCACTTTGTCCCCTAAGTCTTCCATTTTTTTCATCTTATATTCAATATCCCTCCTCTTCTCATGACTTTATACCCAATAAATAAGGTTATATAGGTTTATCTTTTTTGTAATAAAAAAACACTGGGAGACACCAAGAATGTATGTCAAAATGCCCTCATGCCCAATTTACATGAATCAAGCTATGAAGATTTGAATATCTTAGAAGACTGACCAAGTTTTTGGCCCTCTTTGGAAGGTACAAATTTGGATTTAATGCAAAATAAAAAATGGCTAAGTCCATAAAGGTTTCATAACTGTACAAGCTCAACGTTGTTCAAAGTTGAAATCAATACCTGCTAAAAGCCCTAAGTGCATAAATTTAAAATTGAAAAATTCTAGATATTTGAAGTAGGTGATATTAGTAGAAGGGTAAAAAAGGCTAGAATTAGTTAACTACACAAATTAAAAAGTATTGAACAAATCCAAACTCCCCAAATATAGGACAACACATCCTCAAAATTGATCAAAGAATACACTCCCTACTCAAAGACAAAGGATAATGATTTTGGAATATTTTGGGGATGATGTTAGCAATCCCACACTAAAATATGGTATCATTTAAAAGACAATACAATTTAAAAAGTTGGGTTATTAGTATTGAAACACCACAAAGCCAAAGAGTGCACAAAGTCAGAAGACCAATATGAACAAAGTTAGGATTTCTCTCAAAGTGATGTCATCAGAGTGATCTTAAGGTCTAGATTTTTTCTAAAGAACTCTTCAAGAAAATAAAAAGCTTGACTTTAATACACAACACTCTAAGTGACCCTTTTAGAGTTATAAATACCTCAATGCCTTCTAACTATTCAAGGTGATACCATTAAAACATGAAAATGATATCTTTGACAAATTAGTTACAACATCCTGACCATTTGTAGAAGATAGTTGAATATCAATGGAGCGTATTTTAGATATATTCAGATTCAAATACAAGGGAAAAATATGAACTAGCCACCTTCACATCATGAGCTATCATATAAGCCCTCTTCCAGACTGTTTTCATAATAGAACTATAACTATTATTGTAAATATTTGACTACACGATTAAAAATGGTAGCCTATAAATACACAATGGCACCTCTAAGTGAGGGGTCAACTTTGTAGCATTTTTCTAGGTGTATGTTGTGTTATATCTATTGCCAATTAATGAGAAGTGATAGTTGTTTGACCTCCATTTCTAGTGTTATTGTAGGTTTTTATGAATGAGTTTATATTTTAATTCATTTATGTTACACTTTGTGATTAGTTTATTCCGTTAAAGCAAATTCTACTATTTGGATTATTGTTGGATTACTTTTCACAAGTCTTTGGAATGATTGAAGTATGTTTTTACAATTGAATTAAATTTGTTACACACTTGATAATGGATGGTTTGTTAAGTATCATTACAAATTAATTATTATAGGTTCTTGTAGTATGTACCCAATGTTGTTACACTATACCTCGTCCACCATTTATTCATTTCTCTAAACCCTTACTCTCTCCTAACCCTCTCTTTTCTCACCCTCAACTTAAACCCCTATTTTAATTTTGCAAGTATTTCAAGGAGCCATCCTTCTTCGAAGGTTGAATTGAGAGAAATCTCATTCATCCAAAATGTTGGCTAAATTCTAGGGCACATTTCATAGACTACGAAGATTTTATGCCAACTATACCTTCCATAGGGGAGGATAGAGTGCTCCACTAAATAGGAGCATCCAAAAATCATTCTAAACATCACTATATTGATTTCCTTGGTTTCTTGATCCTTCGTGTGATTCTTTATTATATGTTCTCTTTTTTTTGGTGACATGCTAGCTACAACTTATGGGAGTTATCTAAATTACTAAATTTATTTGCTAGTGATTTATTGATCAAAATTTAATTGCTACATTGACCTCAAAGATTAAAATTTTTATTGAGAAATTTAGTATAGGAATGTTTTATTTTCATGCTATTTTAGTTTATGCTAGGATAGTTACTATAATGAATGCTTTACTATTTCCTTACATATATGACTTACATTCCTTGCATCGATTTTTTCTAGATAGTTTAGGTAATGCTATTTTTTTGTATAGCATTTGATAAATCCAATGTGCAATCCATTTTGGAATTCTTAAACAATTCATTAATTAAAAAATTGTATGATTCAAAAAATTTATCTTTTACCATCGTAGAACTTTTTTGTTTCAATCATACAACTTCTCTTGACCTTACAAGTACCTCCAAAGCTTCTTGACTATTGGTTTAATGTCTTCAATGGATGAGTAAAAAGTGATCACTAAATCTTAGCAAGCATAGGTCATGCTTGTCATCAGTGGATGTGTTTCCTCAGTTTTTGACCTTCTATGTGATCCCTATTTATACATTTCCTTCTCTTTGATGACATGCTAGCTAGGGGTTGCTTATGGGAATTTTTCTTAAATTGTTTAATTGCATTACTATTGGTTTTTTAATCAAAACTTAACTTTTACATTAAACTCAAGGATTAAAAACTCTCATTGAGAAAATTAGTATAGGAAGAATTTATTTTTATGCTAGGATAGTTTCTATCATGAACACTTTATTATTTCTAACATATACATATTGCATTGCTTAAATTAGTTCTTGCTATCTACTATATGTAATGTCCAAATTTATGTATTATAAACCATAATCAACAAAATATTATCTTTCAATTACTATTCTCTTTTTTCATGCACTAAATTTACATGTAAATTTTTTGATGTAATTCTATCTGATTTATCAGTAGTGTCAAGACCTCTGATAAATGATTGGTATGGTCATGAAAGACTTTGAAGAATTATATAAAAAATATATTTATCCTTAATATTCCTACCAAGTGAGATAAACTTACCTTTTTTCATCTTAGTAATATGAGGAACTAAGTATTTTGAATCTAAAAGCTTCATATTATGAAACTCTAATGTAATATTAAATATCTATATATCACCTAAGTTTTCATACTTCTTCAATGTGTTCCAAACTATAACTCCACATATATCATTATAAATTTTAAGAAGCAAATAAATTAGTATATAAATGGGAGATACTTGTAGCCCAAGTTACTCTAGGGTTTGTGTAGATTTTTTGGATCAAGAGGTGGTGACAAATTTTTTGGAGCAAGTGACATTGACAATTTTTTTGGATCAAGTGATGATGATAGATTTTCTAGATCAAACAGTGGCCACATATTTTTTGGAGCAAGCAATGATGGTATATTTTATGGTTCAAGTGAATGATAATTTTTGAGAATCAAGCAGTTGTGGAAGATTTTTTAGATCAAGCAGTGGTGGAAATTTTTTTTTGGATCAAGTGATAGTGGTGGATTTTTTGGAGCAAGCAATGATGAAAGATTTTTTGGAACAAGCAATGATGAAATATTTTTTGGAGCAAGTGGTAGCAATATATTTTTATCCAAAAATTGATGATATGTGAATAACACGAGAGAAATATGGAGAGAATTTCTAAGGCTACTAGTAATAAGGAAGAAGATCAGGGAGGAATAGTTCCTCCAGATCTGGGAGTACATCAATCATGGGTAAATTTACTAGTGGGATTATTTAACCCAAAAAGGGAAAGCTTTGACTTGGATCCAGTAATACAGGAGGAATTCCCAATGTTGAGGATCCTACAACCTATTCTTTAGAGAATTTATAAAGAAAGAGAAAACTCTTTGGTTGGAAAATTTATGGGTATTTGTCTAGACTTAGACACAATTTGGAGATGGGTAGATCAAAAATGGCAAGCAAAATGTGAACTAGAAATTGTGGCATTGAACAAGGATTTTTTATTCAAATTTAAAATCCAGAAGATATGAGTTTAGTCCTATTGAAAGGATCATGTTTTTTTGGGTAAAAAGGTGTGTATCTAAGAAAATGGACTCTAAAATTTAACCCAAATATATATTTTTTTAATATGGCCATATTTGGTTTTGACTATCTAGACTTCTAGTGATTTTCTAGGATGAAATATTTTTTAAAGGAATAGCCAAAACAATGGGAAAATTGATAGCTTTTGATCAAACAACAAGGAAGAAAAAGGATTTTTTTCTTGGCTTCTACGTGAATGCATATCTCACAAAACCCTTACCTACTGTAATCAAACTGGTCTTAAATGGAGGAGTTTGGACACAAGAAATACAATATGAGTCCTCAATGCCAATTTGTTATGGCTATAAGAAGGTAGGTCACTTACAAGTGAAATTTCTAGAGAGGAAAGAGTCAAATAAGGGAATGCTCAAATTTGGGAGAGAAAAGAGTTTCAATTAGAAGAAAAATAATCTCTATTGGAGAAAGGCAAATATTCCAAAATAAGAGTAGATAATGAAAATAACTTTAAAGTTTTATGTGAGCTAAATGAACAGTAAATAGAAAAAGAAGGAGATGATGAAGGAAATATGTCCCATAAAAAAATAGATTAGAACCAATTGGTTATCCAAGAGAGAGCTCAAGAATAAATAAATTTCAATCAAGTAGGCCAGATTTTAGAGGGAGAGGAAAAAAAGTTATCCCAATAAGGGAAAGAGGAGGGAGTGGTAAGAGAGACTCAATGGGATGGTGAAGAGGGTGAAGTATTACCCAATGAACAAGAAAGAGAATCAAAGGATATTTGGTCATCTTCAAAATAAAAATATGACTTCCAAAAGGTAGTGAATAAAAGGAAAATGAAGAAGAGTAAAAGAGGGATTATGAAACAATAGATTCTATTTTTAGTAGAGAAACAAAATAAGGAGGGCATAAGTTCTATGCGAATAACTAGAAGCACTAGAAAAACAATAGATCTGGGAAGTGGTAAAAATTCAAGAATACCCAAAATGCAGAGGTGAGAAGTAGGAAAGTAGCCCAGGAAGTAGCTAATGGCACACAAAAATCATTATGATTGAGTGGTGGGGAAGTATCACAATCTTCCAAAAAATGAAGATCATATAATTAAATATTCATGGATTGAATGTCCCATCAAAGCAAAGAATAATGAAGGACTTTAGGAAGAAGTTTACATTTCATAGTTTTCTATTGTAGAAAACTAAAGTGCTTAAATTGAAGGACTTTGCTTAAACTAAGACCAATCTATTTTGGCATTATATTTGTAATAATTTTCTTTTGATAGTGTCACTTTAGCAGTATCATTCCTAGGAGGAAAGGTGTATAGTTTTCACTAGCATATATTTTGTTGGCCTATGGTTTTTATTTTCCAATATGATTAGGCCTCTCATGTAAAAGGGTCAGGGTCCCTTTCAAAACCCTATTTTTCACCCAATATAAAAATAAATTAGGAAGTAAATCTTTAGAAAGTATAAGCTTGATCAATAAAAATGGTGTTGTAATCACAATGACACTGAGAGGGGGTTGAATCAGTGTGTTCTTTAAAAACTTCTAAAACAATTAGTTTTAAATCCAGCAACAGTTTAAAGCAGATAAAAGAGATACTAAATGCATCAAGAAAGCATCACACATAACACAACAATTTAACGAGGTTCACCAATGTGGCTACTCCTCAAAAATGACTGCTTGGACTACCATCCAAATCCAGTCAATGCAAAGCTACAACTTTACATAATCCTTTACCAGCACCAACTGGAAGGAGCACCAACCCCTTAACTTTATCTGCTTCAACAGAATGGAGCACCAACTCCTATTTTACCAGCACCTACTGGAAAGAGGCACCAACCCCTTATACCAAGCTGCAACTTGGAGAACAATAAAGATAATAAAAATGATAGAATAAAACTTCATTCCTTACAGTCTGCTATTTTTTTGCATTCTGCTTCTACGCAAAACTCTTCGCACTGTCCGATCGCTTTTGTGTACTTCTTCGCAATCTCTGCTGCAACCGGATGATCGACACTTCTGCTATTTGCGTGCTAACATTTTGAACTTAGAACTCCATCTCTACACATTGCGCTTTTCATCCATGCAATCACGATATGCAGATTCGAACTACGACTTTGCACTATACTCGACCGAACTTCACTTGCGCAATCACTCTTCTCGCATTCGCACATTATCTCCTCGCAACACACTTTCAAACTCGACGTAGTCCTCCTTATATAGAAGAAATTTCAAGACAGATCTTAAATTCTAGTCGGCTGTAACCCTGAGGACGTCGACTGCAAACCCTAAGAACAACCATTGTAAAACCCTAGAAGATGTCGGCTTCAACCTCTAAGAACATCCGCTGTAAAACCCTAAAAGATGTCAGCTTCAAATCCGCTGTAAAACCCTAGATGATGTCGGCTTCAAACTCTAAGAACATCCACTGTAAAACCCTAGAAGATGTCGGTCGTAAACCCTAGAAGATGTCGGCTTCAACCTCTAAGAACATCCGCTGTAAAACCCTAGAAGATGTCGGCTTCAAACCCTAAAATCTGTCGGCCCAGATTTAACTTTGTCGGCCTCAAACTCTTCTGCCACCTTCGTCACCTTCCTGTAGCTTATTGCCATGAAATAGCAACACGTCGCGATATCGTGACACTTTTTGTGGCCGTACGCCTTCTTGACCTTGTCGTCGCGAAATCGTGACCCTTTTTGGCCTTTGAACGCTTCACTACCGTTCTTGTCATGAAATCGTGACACTTTGATCAGTTGCTGACGTCATCCTCATTTTTGTCGTGAAATCGTGACGCTTTCGGCTTCCAGCAGCTTTTCTTGCATCCTGTCGCGAAATCGTGACACTTTCAACTTTTGCTGATGTCATCCTCATTCTTGTCACGAAATCGTGATGCTTTCGGCTTCCGTACATTTTGTGCTTCATGCAGTAGCGAAATTGCTACAACTTTGTGCCTTGTGCTTCCAACTTGCTTCTACCCATGAAATTTTGACTTGTAACATAATCGCTGCATCTTTAAGTTTTGCACTTTTTTTCAACTCGTAGCGAAATCGCTACACCTTTGTTTTGAGCAACTTTTACCCGTAGCGAAATCGCTACACCTTTGTTTTGTGCAACTTTTGCCCGTAGCGAAATCGCTACACCTTTGCTTTGTGCACTTTTGACTTGTAGCGAAATCGCTACAGCTTTTCAACTTAACGCTTTCTTCTTGCTTCGGTCAGCGAAAAATCAACATGTAGCGAAATCGCTACAGTTTCTCGACTTAGCTTCTTGGCCTCCAACATGTCACGAAATCGTGACAGTTTGCCTTGCGCCTTCTCTCTCTTCCGACTTGTCGTGAAATCGTGACATTTTCAACTATGCCTTCTCTCTCCTTCGACTTGTCATGAAATCATGACATTTTCGATTGCGCCTTCTCTCTCCTCCGACTTGTCGTGAAATCGTGACATTTTTGATTGCGCCTTCTCTCTCCTCCGACTTGTCGCGATATCGTGACATTTTCGATTGTGCCTTCTCTCTCCTCCGACTTGTCGCGAAATCGTGACATTTTTGATTGCGCCTTCTCTCTCCTCCGACTTGTCATGATATCATGACATTTTCGATTGCGCCTTCTCTCTCCTCCGACTTGTCGCGATATCGCGACATTTTCGGCTGCATCTTCTCTCTCCTCCAACTTGTCGCGAAATCGCGACAGAAAATAGGTCGCGATATCGCGACAGTTTTCTCACTTGACTTTTTCTTCGAATTTTTTCTATCTTCTGCATCTGAATGACTCCTACACTGTCTATCCATTGCATCATTGGATCTAACTGCCTGTGTTGACAACAATGACAAACTTCTTGCAACACCTTGCTCAACAATCTCCCCCTTTGGAATTGTTGGCAACACTCGTGTACATTCCTCGTAACTCTTCTCCCCCTTTGTCAATAATACCAAAGGGCTGCTGCGGACTCCCCCCGAGTCCATCCTCACACTTCTCGGGCACACTTTGTTGCATCCGGCACAAATTATGATCATGAGCAAAAGAATAGTCAAATACTCAAATGCTCCCCCCGAGAAAGTGATCCCTGTAGCTAGTCACTTCTTAGGAAGTGTGACTACTCCTAATTTGCTTCGAAGGTACTCAAATACTTCCTTGGGCAAAGGTTTTGTAAAAATATCTCGCTACTTGTTCTGTAGTTGGGACATAATCCAATTTAACTTCTCCTTCGCAACTTTCTCTTTCAAGAAATGATACCTTATAGCAATGTGCTTTGTCCGTGAGTGCATTACTGGATTCTTAGAGATGTTAATTGCACTGGTGTTGTCACACTTTACTGATATTGGTTCACTAAAATTAATACCTAGATCTTTCAAAGTTTGTTTCATCCATAAGACTTGTGTGCAACATGTTGCTGCTGCAATATATTCTGCCTCACTGTAGATAAAGAAACTGACTCTTGCTTCTTACTGTGCCATGCAACCAATCTGTCCCCCAAATAGAATGCACCACCACTGGTACTCTTTCTGTCATCAACACATCCAGCCCAATCTGCATCTGAATATGATATAAGAGTGAAGTCTTTGCCTTTTGGATACCACAACCCATACTCCATGGTGCCCTTAAGATACCGAAAAATCCTTTTTACTGCTGTCACATGAGTCTCTTTAGGACTGGCCTGAAATCTAGCTACCATGCAAACTGCCTACAGAATATCAGGTCTAGTGGCTGTTAAATATAATAGACTTCCAATCATAGATCTGTACATGGTTTGGTCTACAGGTGGAGATTTATCTTCTTTACTCAATTTGCAGCCTGTTGTCATGGGAGTGCTGACTGGCTTACAGTCCTCCATAGTGAACCTTTTTAGCATTTCTTTGACATATTTGATTTGGGAAATGAATATGCCTTTCTCATTTTGATTAACTTGTAGCCCAAGAAAGTAAGACAGTTCACCAATCATAGACATTTCAAATTCATTCTGCATCTTATTTGCTAAGTCTTTACAAGCTTCATCTTTGTTGCTGCCAAATATGATATCATCTACATAGACAACTAAAACAATGAGATGCCCACCTTCTATTTTTACATACATATTACTGTCCACTAAACCTTTCTTGAATCCCTGTTGAGAGAGATAGTTATCTAGCCTAGCATACCAAGCCCGTGGTGCTTGCTTTAATCCATACAGTGCTTTCTTTAATTTGCAGACAAGGTTAGGATCCTCACTAATTTGAAATCCATCCGGTTGTTCAATATAGACCTCTTCTTCGAGTTTCCCATTTAAAAAGGCAGATTTTACATCCATCTGATACACCCTAAAGTTTTTGTGAACTGCTAAGGCCAAAAACATTCTAATTGCTTCTAATCTGGCCACTGGAGCAAAAGTCTCTTCAAAATCAATGCCTTCGACCTGTGCATATCCTTTACAAACCAGTCTTGCTTTGTTCCTAATGACCTGTCCGTCTTCATTTAATTTGTTTCGAAATATCCATTTGGTGCCGATTACATTCTTGTTTATAGGTCTAGGTACTAACTCCCAAGTTCTGTTCTTTTCAATCTGATCTAACTCTTCATTTATTGCCTTCATCCAGCTGTCATCTTTGCTTGCTTCATCTATGTTTTTGGGCTCAATGCTGGATAAAAGAGAGTAATTACTTATTACTTTCTTTCTTGTCTGAATGCCAGCTGTGGGATCTCCAATTATTTGGTCTCTAGGATGATTTTTCTGCCAATTTCCCTGTTTTGTATTTTCTATTTTCTTGCACCTCTGAGTCATCTGATAAGTTATCTGCATCAGCCGTAGACGTATTTTCTGTTCCATGCACTTCATCTCCTTCAATGACTTCTTCGTAGATTGGGTAGTTTTCTTCAAAGTTAACTCGTTTGTTTCCTCCCTTCATCGAATTTAACATCTCGCACTGTCCACAATTTTCTTGAGTCTCTTGTTGTAGCATTTGTAAGCTTTGCTATTTGGAGAATAACCAACAAAAACACCTTCATCTGCTCTATCTTCAAACTTTCCAAGGTTGTCATCAGTTTTTCTGATGTAGCACTTACAGCCAAATACTTTGAGATGCTTTGTTGTTGCTTTTCTACCAAACCACAACTCATAGGGTGTTTTGCATTCATGAGTTCTTAACATATACCTGTTTTGAATGTATACTGTTGTGTGAACTGCTTCTTTCCAGAATCTATCTGCTATTTTGTTTTCTCGCCAAGCATGGTGCGTGCCATTTCCTGTATGGTTCTGTTCTTTCTCTCTACTACTCCATTCTGCTGGGGAGTTTTGGCTACTGAATATTGTCTCCTGATACCATATTTTTCATAGTATTCTATAAATTCATTCGAAATGAATTCTCCTCCTCTGTCTGATCGCAAGCATTTAATCCTTTTTCCTGTTTCATTCTCAACTAGCTGTTTGAAGGTTCTGAACATTTCAAAAGCTTCTGTTTTATCTTTTAGGAAGAATATCCATGTCATTCTGGAATAATCATCGATACACAGCATAAAGTATTTGTCGCCGTTTATGCTTTGAGTCCTCATGGGTCCACATAAGTCTGTATGAATGAGTTCTAAAGGCCTGCTAGTGTGGTACTCTTTTGTTTTGAATGATACTCTGGTTTGCTTTCCCTTCTGACATGAAGCACAAACACTATTTGAAGGTTTCTTAATGGTTGGAATATCTCTTACTGCTTGTTTAGAGCTGATTTTCACCAAATTATCAAAACTTATGTGTCCAAGCCTCTTATGCCACAACCAGTTCTCTTCTTCTTGTCCAATAAAACACGTACCTTCTGAAGTTTTTGAGAGTGTGTACAGATTACCAGACGTCCTTGAACCAGTTGCTATCAATTTCCCACTGTTTATTTTTCTGACTTCACAACCCTCGCTTCTTGAAGACTACTTCATGACCTTTATCACAGATTTGACTAACACTTAACAAGTTATGTTTCAAACCATCCACAAATAAAACTTCTTCTGACTTGATTTTCCCTTCACTAATTTTGATGAGACCCTTTTCCTATAATTTTGGCTCCATCATTATTTCCAAACTTCACAGAGCCACCCTCATATTTCTGTAGTTTTTCAAATTTTTGTTTATCACTCGTCATATGACTTGAGCACCCACTATCAAGGATCCACGGTACACATTTATTCCGAGCTCTAAAAGTCGTCTCGCACTATTAAAGATTCTTGTTCTTTCCTGAAGTTGTTCTTTTTGTTTCCATTCTGTTTTAACTGTGGTGTTGGGTTCTAGCTTGGATTTCCCCTTTTTAGAATCTTGCACATATCCTTCAGAAGAAATTCTATTTTGTTTTGCCCTATATGGTTGAATTCTTCTTTTCTGAGATTGATTTGAAACAGAAATACTGTGACAGTTTCTAGCAATATGCCCAAAGTTGTGACAATTAAAGCATTCTACTGCATAACTCATTAGAGGAGCAAAAGCATTTCTACTAGTGAAACTTCTAGGACCTATATTGTACTTGCAGTCCACAATTTTATGCCCATAACCATTACATTTAAAATAGAAACCATAGAAATAATGATTGAACCTGAAAGATGGTTTTTGCCAAGTTGTTGCAGGAGCCTTGGATCTTCTTTTCTTTTGATGTGTGACCTTGGTAAAACCGTCATTGTCAGTTCCTATTTCAGGACTGGCATTACTGCTTTCTTTTGCCTGATTTGTTTTTCTTTCAACAGCCTGTTTCTTGTCTTTACTCTTTTCACATTCAACATTGCTTGCCTTTGGTCCATTTGATGATTCTCCTTCAGTAAAGCCCAGACCGAATTTGATACCTGTGGGTCTTTGATCGCTTAGGATTTTGTCCAGCTTCATCGAACTTTCATCACGTTTTAAATGACAGCTAATTTTTCGATCCAGCTCTTGTATCTGTATTCGAAGACTAACATTTTCTTCTTCCAATTTGCAACAGTAATCTATCTTCATGGTTACCTGTACTTCAAGATCTTCGGACATTTTCTTGTACTCTTCTGTCTGTGTTTTTAGACTGGCTATAATGTCATTTGCATCCTCAAGCTTCCTTAACAATTTTTTATTCTTTCTTTTCTCAGATTTCCATTCCATAAGAGCAGAAACCAGCTCACCTTCTAAATCAACTTCAGCCTCACCTATTTCAATAGATACTTCAGTGTTCATTCCTTCTCTCTTTTGTGTGTTTTCTCGCCTCTTCGATTCTTCTACTTCAAACGCCATAAAGAGAGCCTCACCTGTTCCTTCTTCGAGTCTTCACTAGAACTGTCCTCTCGAAGATTCTCGCATTTCGGGAGATAAAGCTTTTCTTTTTGAAATTGCCTTTTCTGAAGTTAGTTTTCTTCCTCCATTCACTTCTTTCTTGATGCTGAGTTTCTTCACCTTTGTTCTTGTCATGGAGAGGACATTTGATAGCAAAGTGTCCAATGCCTCCATAATTGAAACATTTAAAAGGTAGCTTTCCTTTGTATTTTCCTTTTCCTTTTCTCGCATTTCTGACAAAATTTGCTTCCATTTCATCCGAAGCATCCTCTTCTTCAGACTCTTGTTTTGTGCTTTTGCCTTTTAGGGCTTTGAAAGTTGCTTCTCTGTCTATGGGATTAGACCTTCCTATTCTCATTTCAAAAGCAGTCAAAGAACCATGCATCTCATCCATACTAAAACTATTTAGATCTTTGGCTTCTTCTATGGCAGAGACTTTAGAATCAAATCTAGGAGGGAGCGATCTTAATACCTTTTTCACGATAGAAGCATCGGTTAATTCTTCGTCGAGACCTCCGATTGAATTGGTGATCCCATTGACTCTTTGCATGAAGGTCTCTATGTTCTCATCATTGTCCATCTTTAAAGATTCGTATTGAGCTCGATGTGCTTGAAGCTTGGCCTCCTTGATCCTATCATCTCCTTCATGGATGTTCTCTAGTTTATCCCATATATCTTTTGTTGATTCACAATTTATGACCTTGACTAGCTCACTGTCCACTAGTCCACACATGATGGCATTTTTTGCTTTTGAATCATATTCAAATGCCTTTTTACCAGCAGATGTCTGTTGGAGCGGTGGCGTGGAGCTTTGTAACCATTAACTACCGCACCCCGGATGTCAAAACCCAAAGCACCGAGATATGTCCGCATTCTAATTTTCTCGAACGCATAGTTAGTCCCATCAAACAATGGTGCTTTGTTCGAGGAGAAACCTTCACCACTTGCCATTGCGTAACTTCTAAGATCACCTTAGCTGTTTAAGCCTGTTCAGGTACTTGGCTCTGATACCAATTGTTGTAATCACAATGACACTGAGAGGGGGGGTGAATCAGTGTGTTCTTTAAAAACTTCTAAAACAATTAGTTTTAAATCCAGTAGCAGTTTAAAGCAGATAAAAGAGATACTAAATGCATCAAGAAAGCATCACACATAACACAACAATTTAACGAGGTTCACCAATGTGGCTACTCCTCAAAAATGACTGCTTGGACTACCATCCAAATCCAGTCAATGCAAAGCTACAACTTTACATAATCCTTTACCAGCACCAACTGGAAGGAGCACCAACCCCTTAACTTTATCTGCTTCAACAGAATGGAGCACCAACTCCTATTTTACCAAGCACCTACTCGGAAAGAGGCACCAACCCCTTATACCAAGCTGCAACTTGGAGAACAATAAAGATAATAAAAATGATAGAATAAAACTTCATTCCTTACAGTCTGCTATTTTTTTGCATTCTGCTTCTATGCAAAACTCTTCGCACTGTCCGATCGCTTCTATGTACTTCTTCGCAATCTCTGCTGCAATCGGATGATCGACACTTCTGCTATTTGCGCGCTAACATTTTGAACTTAGAACTCCATCTCTACACATTGCGCTTTTCATCCATGCAATCACGATATGCAGATTCGAACTACGACTTTGCACTATACTCGACCGAACTTCACTTGCGCAATCACTCTTCTCGCATTCGCACATTATCTCCTCGCAACACACTTTCAAACTCGACGTAGTCCTCCTTATATAGAAGAAATTTCAAGACAGATCTTAAATTCTAGTCGGCTGTAACCCTAAGGACGTCGGCTGCAAACCCTAAGAACAACCACTGTAAAACCCTAGAAGATGTCGGCTTCAACCTCTAAGAACATCCACTGTAAAACCCTAAAAGATGTCAGCTTCAAATCCACTGTAAAACCCTAGATGATGTCGGCTTCAAACTCTAAGAACATCCGCTATAAAACCCTAGAAGATGTCGGTCGTAAACCCTAGAAGATGTCGGCTTCAACCTCTAAGAACATCCATTGTAAAACCCTAGAAGATGTCGGCTTCAAACCCTAAAATCTATCGACCCAGATTTAACTTTGTCGGCCTCAAACTCTTCTGCCACCTTCGTCACCTTCCTGTAGCTTATTGCCATGAAATAGCAACACGTCGCGATATCGCGACACTTTTTGTGGCCGTACGCCTTCTTGACCTTGTCGTCGCGAAATCGTGACCCTTTTTGGCCTTTGAACGCTTCACTACCGTTCTTGTCATGAAATCGTGACACTTTGATCAGTTGCTGACGTCATCCTCATTTTTGTCACGAAATCGTGACGCTTCCGGCTTCCAGCAGCTTTTCTTGCATCCTGTCATGAAATCGTGACACTTTCAGCTTTTGCTGACGTCATCCTCATTCTTGTCATGAAATCGTGACGCTTTCGGCTTCCGTACATTTTGTGCTTCATGCAGTAGCGAAATTGCTACAACTTTGTGCCTTGTGCTTCCAACTTGCTTCTACCCATGAAATTTTGACTTGTAACATAATCGCTGCATCTTTAAGTTTTGCACTTTTGTCTGGTAGCGAAATCGCTACACCTTTGTTTTGAGCAACTTTTACCCGTAGCGAAATCGCTACACCTTTGTTTTGTGCAACTTTTGCTCGTAGCGAAATCGCTACACCTTTGCTTTGTGCACTTTTGACTTGTAGCGAAATCGCTACAGCTTTTCAACTTAACGCTTTCTTCTTGCTTCGGTCAGCGAAAAATCAACATGTAGCGAAATCGCTACAGTTTCTCGACTTAGCTTCTTGGCCTCCAACATGTCGCGAAATCGCGACAGTTTGCCTTGCGCCTTCTCTCTCTTTCGACTTGTCATGAAATCGTGACATTTTCAACTATGCCTTCTCTCTCCTTCGACTTGTCACGAAATCGTGACATTTTCGATTGCGCCTTCTCTCTCCTCCGACTTGTCACGAAATCGTGACATTTTTGATTGCGCCTTCTCTCTCCTCCGACTTGTCGCGATATCGTGACATTTTCGATTGCGCCTTCTCTCTCCTCCGACTTGTCACGAAATCGTGACATTTTTGATTGCGCCTTCTCTCTCCTCCGACTTGTCGTGATATCGCGACATTTTCGATTGCGCCTTCTCTCTCCTCCGACTTGTCGCGATATCGCGACATTTTTGGCTGCATCTTCTCTCTCCTCCAACTTGTCGCGAAATCGCGACAGAAAACAGGTCGCGATATCGCGACAGTTTTCTCACTTGACTTTTTCTTCGAATTTTTTCTATCTTCTGCATCTGAATGACTCCTACACTGTCTGTCCACTGCATCATTGGATCTAACTGCCTGTGTTGACAACAATGACAAACTTCTTGCAACACCTTGCTCAACAAATGGTTGCTTATCTCTCTTTTCTCAATTATCAGTATATAAGTTCTTGGACTAATAAATGTTTTCTCATTACTAATTCCAAACTCATAGCAACTCTTCAAAGTTAAAAATATCTCTATCCTAGAAACCCAACCATAATACTTTTCCCATTTAATTTGATTTGAGGAATAGATATACCTAAGTCTGTATTGAAGCCTAAAAAACATCCATACCTCAATCAAATTGTAACATGCTAAATGATCTAGAACTTAGAATTTTGAGCTAAGGAAGACCAAGAAAGAGTGCAATTTAAAAATAACATGTTATAACAAGTTAGAACAAAAAAATATAAGTAAAAAAACATAATGATTTATTTGTCAAAAAATAAAGTATAATACAAATAATCTTTGTGAAGAGGTGTGAGGCTATAACAATGCATCCACTGCTCATGCTTTTTATAGTGAGGGATGCATCTCTCTTCATACAATATCTAGTGTGTTGAAAATTGACCACATTGAATATGGAAGGTCACCCATATGGAAATGTGGTGGTTCACCTTCCATAAGTTAGAAGACCAATATGGTGGTTCACCTTCTAAGTTACAAAGTACATATTTAATGAAAATTACATATATATGTCCTCTTGTGTTTTATCTTCTACTAATGTGTCAACATGGTTAGAGATGCATTTCGGTTCTAAATATCTAAAAATACAAAAGTACTATTTTTATTAAAAATATTATTTAACATTTGAGGGCCTCTAAAGCATTTTTCATGCAATTACTAGCAACCCTATCATAGATAGGGTTTCCTATTGAAATTTTTTCTCTCTCCAAGCTTTCTCATGCTTCTCAAACATATCAAAATTAAATCTCATGTATAAATTTATGCCATTAATAGAGTTCTTAGGCCTAAAATTAGGTTTAAAAGCATTAAACCATGCCTCAAGAAGGTCACATGCATGAATCATTTGTCTTCCCATAAAAGCAATGGTCCATATTGTGTCAATGTTTGATATTAGGTGTAGAAATTATTTCTTTATCTAATTTTTTGTTAGCCATTCTCCTTGACGACCAAGTTGTCCCACCTTGACCACTCCAAACATTGGGGGTCTTAGTCTATGTATCAACAATCTAATCCTTTCATTAGTGCTAAACTATTTGAATTGTGTTCTTCAAGGTCCAAAAAATTTACTACTAAATAAGTGTCCAACAAAGGTTTATGATAAGACCTGAGAAGTTCAACATTAAATATTGGACATAAACAAAGATAATATGGAAGATTCAATTCAAAATAATTCTCTCCTACAGTATTGGTGATGATGTATGGCCCACAATGAAGAGGTCTAATCTTCCTATGGGATTTCACAAGTCTATTTTTTAAGACATGACTATATCTTATATCTAGCCTTGAGTTGATATGGGACCCTATGCTAGTCACGGTGTTGCTTGTATTTATTATTTGTGTTCACTATGAGATCATGGACCTATTATTGGATATGTTGATTCTATTCCATAAATTGTGCTAAAATTTATACTTATTTATATGTATGAGGTGAGTGCTCTATGTGTTGCATAGGGAAATCTACATCAACGAGTGCCAAGGGTTCGAATATAAAATGAACATGAAATGGGTTTTGTTTGATAGATCTCATAGATCTTAATTGTACATATGCTAAAGTTAGGGGGGTATCATACCTTATGTATGGATGTTTGGAATTGCTAATCCAAAGAAGATGTACAACTAGTTGATTCATAACTTCTGCATGACCGTCAATCTAAGGATGAAATGCCATGGATATGGTCAACTTGGTATCATCATGGATCTATAATTTTTTTTAAATTGCTAACCCTATGAGAGGTAATGGAGTTTGGCAAGCCAAAATTGAGCCACACATGACTGGAATAGAGATTAGTAGTTTTTTTTAACTAAAATAAATTTCTTACAAGGAATCATAATAGTTGTTTTTGAAAAAATATTAACTACTACAAAAACACAATCAGTATCATGTTTAGATGTGGGTAAACCTAAGAGGAAATCCATGGATGTGGTTTTATAAGGATTGGATAACAATAGCAATTATGTATACAACTTCTTGTTGGTTGGTTTGGTAATAGTGCAAGGGGTACATGATGATGTATCTCTTGACATTATTTCTCATTTTGGATCAATAAAAGTTATTTTGAACAATTTCTAATATTTTATCCACTCCAAAGTAACTTACAACTTTGCTAAATTTTATTTCCAAAATTATATTTATGTGTTTAATAGTTGGTGCACAAATATGTACCATGTGATAAAGGAGGTTATCTTACAAATAAAAATAAGGAACATGCTTACCCAGAAAAGAGCTTCATATACATCTATAGAATACAAATCTACTTTATAAAATATGGACTAATTAGAAGTATCATGCCCAAAGGAATCATGAATGGTGGTGAGTGATATGATTAATGTTCCTTTCAAATAGTATACTACTAAATTAACACTTCCTTTCTTGTGCTTGACAATTAGATAAAACTACTACAAATATGTGGCCCACTTTTGATATTTTTATTCCTTAACCAACATCTAAATAAATATAGAACTCTATGATCTATATGAACGATGGTTATCTTTCCTAAGATGTAGTGCTTACACTATTTGTATTCTTGTACATAGAGCTCTATGTCATATATGGGGTATTTTTAAATTATATTGAATTTTTTATTGTGATGGGAAACTAGATACCCATATTATGTGAGTATAAATCCTAATGCATACTTTGCATTAGTTATTACGTTAAAATGTTATTATAAATAAAGTAGGGAAAGTATAGAAGTTAAATAGAATTGGTCTTTCAAATTCTCAGATGCTCTTTATTATGTATCTCCTAAATGGAACTTGGATTTGCCACCTCCTTTGGCCAATTGGTGCAGTGATCAAGTAATATGTGAGGATCACAATACAAATATTTAATAGATATGAGAAAGACCCAAGAAGCATCAAATAACTATTAAACTCTTTGGGGTAGTTCAATATATTATTAATTAAATATTATCAAGATCAATATGGACTCACCTAGGTTTTGTAGATGAGTTGGAGAGGAGAGGGCAATCCTCCAAGGGAGGTCCCAGGTTCAAATATCCACCCTACCAAAATGTTGAATTGGGTACCCAAAAATCCAATTGATAATGTTGGTGCGAGTAGGGCCGAGTGTGAATCTCAGGTGACTTTGATGGTGTAGAGCCCCTTGGTCATGGTCTCTTAGACCAAGGTGACCCCACAAGGGGTTTTTTTCTTAAAAAAAATATGGACTCCATTTTTGTCAAAAAAAAACCCAAGGCACTGAACCTTCATCATGCCAAATGAATTATTCTCAAAATTAGCATATAGCTTATGTCTTTGAAGATTTTGAAGTACCTTTTGAATACATTGTAGATGATCTAAAGTATTTGATCCAAAAAAAGAGAGCACAAAAAGTGCAACAAAAATGCAACAAAAAAATTAAAGTAGCAAAAATACAACATTTTTGCAACAACACATGACAGTATAAATTTGAAGGACCAAAATGGATTAGGATTTGATAAAATTTTAGGAGTGAATTCTACACAAAAATACCTTTCCAATGGTGTATCACATGTGCAAAACAAAGTTGTAAAACAAAAGTTATGAGCTTTTAAATTTGATTGCAGGTTTCAAAAAAATAGGGACAACAAGCATGTTTTTCACAAAATGAATGGAATAGAATATTGTTTTGCATTCCAAATGAACTTATAAGTATTACAAATATTTTTACACAATATCTTACAACTATAATACTCTATTTTATATTTACAAGAGAAAATGATGTTACAACACTTCATTTTATATTCTAGGAAGTCCAACAGTCATAGTAACTCTTCAAGGCCTATAGAAACTTTTGGGCTTCTTCAAATTCATGGGAGAACTTTTGGTTTTATATTTTTATTAGTCAGCATCGATATAAAACATACTCCCCCTTGATTTTGCATGGTGAGACAAGTTTATCTCTCAATCTCAAAAATTATTCTTTATTGACACCTTTGGTAAATAGGTCTACAAGTTGTTTGGTGTTGCAATATTTCAAATCTACAACCTTATTTTCCACCATGTCTCTTATGAAATTAGGCTTTAATTCAATATTTTTAGTTTTATTAATTATGGAAGGTATTTTTTGTGATCTTGATTGCACTTGTGTTGTCACAAAAAAATGTTGTTGGACTATTTTGAACTTCACCAATCTCTTCAAGTACCTTTCTCAACCAAAGTGCTTGTGTACTTGTTGCAATAGTTGCAACATATTCTACCTCTATAGAAGATAAATAAATAATATTTTTCTTCTTTTAAATCCATGGTATCACTCCTAAACAAAGTGAAAAACACTTTCTATAAGTTTATTTTCTATCATCCAAACAACCTCCCCAATCTGAATCACTGTATCCAACAAGCTCCATTTTATTGTTAGCATCATAATGTATGTCAAAATTCAAGGTTCCTTTGATATACCTCAATATTATCTTGGTTTATCTCATGTGGTTTTGTGAAGGTTCATTCATGTACCTTGATACAAGTGAATTTGTAAATGCAATATCAGGTCTTTTTGTAGTAAGGAACATTAAGCTCCCAACAATGCTTCTAAAAAATTTTTCATCAACTTTATCTTCTCCATATCTCTACACAACACTTCTCCATGTTCTAAAGCTGTCCAAAGTAGTTTAAAATTTTCCATTCCATATTTCTTCAACATATATTTTGCATATTTTTATTGACAAATAAAAATTTTCCATCACCTTGATGTACTTCCACACCAAGAAAGTATTGCATCAATCCTAAATATTTCATATCAAATTCCTTCATCATAGCATGCTTAAAATTATTCATCATCTTTGAACTACTTTCCATGTAGATAAAATCATCAACATATAGGCATTTAAGAAAAATATCATCACATTCATTCTTGAGATAGAGTGTGGGGTCATTCTTACTTTTATTGAAACCACAATCTTGGAAGTACCCATCAATTCTTGAGTACCATGCTCTAGGTGCTTTCTTCAATCCATACAATTCTTTCTTCAATTTGTAAACATGGTTTTCCTTTCCTTCCACTTCAAATCCTTGAGGTTTCTAAACATAAACCTCCTCATCTAGATAACCATTCAAGAATGCACTTTTCATGTCCATGTGATAAACTTTCCACTATTTATTGGCTACCAATGAAAGAGCCATTTGGATTGTCTCTTGTCTTGCAACAAGGGATACTATTTCTTCATAGTCCACACCATATATTTGAGTGAATCCTTTTGCAACTAGCCTTGCATTGTATCTTTCTATGCTTCCATAACTGTTAAACTTTATTTTGTATACCCACTTGGATCCAACAATCTTCTTGTCCTTGGGCAATTCCACAAGTTCCCAAGTGTCATTTTTTTCAATGGACTCAATTTATTCTTTCATTGATTGCACCCAAACATTATTAGTACAAGCATATTTATAACATGAAGGTTCCAAATCAACTTAAAAAAATAGAGCATAATTCACCAACTCACCTTTTGGTTCTTCTTCATCATCACCATATATTTGGAGCTTTTCCAATATTGAAACAACTTGGTCCAACTCTTGCAATTGGATTCTTGTTAACCTCCTTTGAAAGTTCTTATCCATAATTTGGCTGGTTGGATGTGCTTTGATTATTCTCTTTCCTTTATTTATATTCTTGGTGGGACTTGTAGATGAGTTTCTTGTGCTTGAACTTGGTGTAGTCTCCTTTGAAATTTTTGATGGGTTGCTAGGTGGTCTTGGAGGAGTAGAGGGAGCATTTAAAGGTTTTTCCAAAATTGTATTATCTTCTTCAACATCATATATATTTCCTGCAAATTTTTGATGATTGTACACTCCCCCTTCATAAAAAATTATATCTCTAGAGACTACAAACTTGTGAGTTTTTGGATTATACAGTCTATATGCCTTAATTATTTTAGAATATCCCACAAGAATGCATGGATCACTCTTGGGGTCCAACTTCTTTCTCACTTCATCATTCACATGTGCATATGCAAGACAACCAAAAAATCTCAAATGACTTACAATGGATTTTGTGCCATACCATGCTTCATGTGGAGTCTTCTTGTGTAGTGCTCTTGTGGAGCATCTATTGAGAATGTACACCATCAACTACATAAGACCAATAAGAATTGATCAAAAAAAATTTCTTCAACATGCTTCTTGTCATTTCTACAATGGTTCTATTTTTTCTCTCAGCTACCCCATTTTGTTGTGGTGTATAGGTAGTAGTGAGCTACCTCTTGATGCCATATTGTTTGTAAAAATTATTGAACTCATTTGAACAAAATTCTCCTCCATGGTCAGTTCTCAAACACTTTATTTTATATCCACTTTCATTCTCAACCAATGCTTTGAAAATATTGAACATGCCAAAATATTCATCCTTATATTTCAAAAAATACACCCAACACTTCCTTGAAAATTCATCAATGAATGTGAGAAAATATGAAGACTTACCCAAAATTTGTGTTTGCATAGATCCACAAATATCAAAATGCACAAGTTGCATTGGGTATGAGGCTTTCCATGCTTTTCATTTTGGAAACTCCTTCCTTGCATGCCTTCCAATCACACATGCTTCAAACACACCCTTGTGCTCTCCAACCTTAGGTAGTCCATTTACCATATATTTTGAAGATAAAAATTCTAGAATTTTAAAATTCAAATATCCAAATTTGATATGCTAAAGCTAATTCTTATATTCAAGTTTCATATGTTCCATGTTCATACTCCATTTTACTCTAAACCTAAAATAAAACATCTAGTTCTTTGTAATAGGAACAATGGTGACCATACAATTCCTATCATTCTTATCATAAATGATAAATTCATTGTTATCAAACACAACTTTATAGTTTTTCTACAACTTTATTATTCTTATCATAAATGATGAATTCATTCTTATCACAAATTATTCTTCAAATTGGGAGCATAGTAGATATCATGAATTTTATTTGTACCTTCTTTAGTGCCAACCTCCATGGTGCCTTTTGTAGCCAAATCCAAAGCATTATTGTTCCCAAGAATGATCTTGGTCTTGAAATTCTCATTCACATTAGCAAAAAACTCTTTATTTCTAGTCATGTGGTTAGAACAACTAGAATCTAGATACCAAACTTCTTGACTAGTTTTTCAGCCATGTAACTAGTAAAAAACCATTACCTTGTGCAACTTCATCCTCACATACATAGTGATATCTTCTATCTCCATTTGCGGTATTCACTCTACAATAGCATGCAATGTGGCCCATTTTATGACAATTATAACATTTAGCTCTCTTTTAATTAGTCCTTCCATGTCCTCTTCTAGCAACAATAGCTCCTCTTCCTCTTCCTCCTACACATCTTGAGTAATTCTATTTTTTCCCTCTTCCATGTCCTTGTACCAACTTCATAATTCTCAAAAATTTTCAATTTAGAATTAAAAACATTCTCCTCATTTTATTTAATGGTTTCTCTTAGTCTTTGATCATGTGACATAAGAGAACCAACTAGACAATCAAATTCAAGTATAGACAAATCTTTACTCTACTAATAAAATTATTGCAACAATATTCCATTTAGGGGTGAGAAATCTCAATACCTTATTTATGACTACCTATTTATTCAAGGTCTCTCCTAGTGTGGCCTTCTTTTTCACAACATCCTTCACTCTAACACAATAATCACCCACACTTTCAACATCTTTCATCTATAGATTCTCAAACTCTTTCTTCATGATCTACAACTTTACCATTATCACTTGGTCACTTCGTTGGTAATCCCATTGAAGATAATTCTTGTAAGTGAAAGACAATAATAATTTCATTGAACATAACAAATAAATAATACATGCTATGCCTAATTAGTCCATAGAAATTGGATCTAACACGCCCACAATAGTAGGCAGTTCGAACAGTAATACTAACAACTAACTTAATAATGTAATAATAGATAGTATATATATGCTATCTACGTTAACATCCCCCCTTATTACATTATTTGGGTAATGGAATAACTACTAGCTACACTATCATCCCCCTAATTACATCATTCAACAATACAAAGAGAGCTGCGAAACAATTCAAATTTGACACGTGCAAGTGCCTTAGTGAAAATATTTGCAACTTGAGCATTTGTGGGAATGTACTGAAGCTGAATTCGGTGCCTTGGAACTTCGTCTCGAATGAAGTGACATTGTGTGTCAATGTGCTTGGTTCTTTCATGATGTACTGGATTCTTGACAAGGTTTAGAACACCCTGGTTGTCGCAAAACAAGTGAATTGGAGATTTGGATGGAAGACCCATACTTGTCAAAATGTGACACAACCATATCACTTCGCACATAGCTTCACGTGCGGCATGATATTCTGCCTCTGTAGATGAGATAGCAACCACCTATTGCTTCTTGTTGTGCCATGAGACAGGATCGGATCCAAGATGAAAAATATATCCTGAAGTTGACTTGTGATCATCAAATGACCCGACATAGTCGGAGTCCGTGTATCCATGCAAGAAGAATTTACCATTCCTCTTGTATTCTAGGCCATATTCCATAGTACCACGGACATAGTGAAGAACACGTTTGGCTACTTTCCAGTGAGTAGTCTTAGGTTCCTGCATGAACCTCGAAAGATAGTTAACAACAAACACGATATTTGGCCTAGTGTTTGTCAGATATATGAGACTCCCAATCAACTGTCGATAGAGAGTACCATCTACCTGAGGTGAATCATCATATCATGATAACTGAAGCCCTGATTCCATTGGAGTTGCCATTGGCTTGCAATCAGTCATGCGATATTTTTCTAACAATGTCTTGGCGTATTTTTTCTGAGACACCTTGATGTAGTGCTCCTTCTGGCTTACTTCCAGACCAAGACAATAATGGAGAAGTCCGAGATCTGTCATCTCAAAATATTTACACAAGTCACTTTTGACAACAGAGATCATAGTTTTTGAATTCCCTGTAATGAGCAGATCATCAACATAAAGTACAAGAAACACTATCTCAGAACCTATTTTCTTGAAATAGAGGTTTGCATCTGATGGACATCTCTTAAATCCATGTTGCAGAAGGTGATTATCCATTTTTATATACCAAGCTCGAGGAGCTTGTTTCAAACCATACAAGGATTTGACCAACTTGCAAACTTTTTGCTCTTGGCCTTCCACTTCAAATCCTTCAGGTTGAGTCATGTAGACTTCCTCTTGGAGATCACCATTTAGAAAATCACTCTTGACATCCATTTGGTGAACTTTCCACCCATATTGTGCAGCCATAGCACAAAGAACTCGAATGGTGGTCATCCGAGCAGTAGGTGCAAAAGTTTCCTCATAGTCAATGCCTTCCTTTTGAGCATAGCCCTTTGCAACAAGACGGGCCTTATGCTTATCAATTGTCCCATATGCCTTATACTTGACTTTGTACACCCATTTGCAGCCTATGGGCTTCTTTCCGTATGGCAGATTGACAAGCTTCCAAGTTTTGTTTTTCATCAGAGACTGATACTCAACATCCATAGCAGCCTTCCATTGTGGCTCACTAAGGGCATCTTGCATCGAAACAGGTTCATGTTCATTCATTGAAGACATAAACACCCTATCTTCATCTATATCCATATCCTCTATTGGTCTCTCTGGATCAACAGAAAGTTCCTCAAAATATTGACAAAGATCATCAACCCCAGTAGTCTCTACTGTTGCTCTCTCCTGTTGAGCCATGCTGCGAGTACGAGGCCTATTCAAAGTCAAATCAGGTGGAGTAGATAGCTTGGAGTCTCTGATTGTACTTGTATACCATTTTGGATTCTTATTCTATGATTTTGAAGAAGATGGAGAAGAACCTCCAATATTTGATGATGAAGGAGACTTCTCAACTTTAGATTCCACAAGATCTAGGTATACATCTGATGTGCTTTGTGATGTGAAAGCCTCATCAAAAACAACATCTCTACTTACATGAATCTTCTTGGTCAAGGGATCAATCAAACGATAACCCTTAGAGTGCTCATCATAGCCAAGAAGAATACACTTCAATGTCTTCTCATCTAGCTTCTTCCTTTTCTCTTTTGGTATGTGCATGAAAGCTTTACACCCAAAAATGCGTAGATGAGAAATGGAGGGTTTCCTACCACTCCATGCTTCCTATGGAGTCATTCCTTGTAGGGCCTTTGTGGGTGCCCTATTCAATAGATATATTGTTGTGGTGACAACTTCTGCCCAATATTGTTGCCCAAGACTAGCTCCTGTGAGCATGCAACGAACCATTTCCATGATGGAACGATTCCTCCTTTCAGCAACTCCATTTTGTTGAGGAGTATAAGCAATAGTTAACTGTCTCATGATCCCATGTGCAGCCAAGAATGCAAAAAATTCTTTAGAGGTAAACTCCCCCCCTCGATCTGAGCGGAGAGTCTTTATAGAAGCCCTTGACTCCTTCTCAACAGATTTCTTGAATTGCTGAAAGAAACCAAATGCCTCAGATTTTAGAGTAAGAAAGAACACCCACATTTTTCATGAGTAATCATCTACAAATAACTAAAAATACCTCTTCCCCCCACAACTGATGGGTGTGAAAGGACCGCACAGATCGGTGTGAATCAACTCCAGAGGTTTCTTTGCTCTTGTAGAGCTTTTCTCAAAAGGTACTCTATGCTGCTTTCCTACCAAACAATCAGAGCACACTGGCAATGTGGTAGAAAGGGAAGGAAGACCCTTTACCATCTCATACTTAGCTCAAGTAAGTAACCAGAACTAAGATGCCCATATCTCTTGTGCCATAGGGAAGTTGCCTCCTTTGTAGAGACTGTCATGGCGACATGTGGAGTAGAGATAGCATCTAAGGCAAATAAGCCATGCTTAAATGAAGCGGTTGCAATCTTCTTACCCCTCCTGGTAATAGAACAACACTTCTTGCCTCCCTCAACACTAAAGTTCACAACCATATCTTTGTCCAGAATTTGTGTGACTGACAACAAATTGTTCGCCAATCCTGGAACATAGAGGACTTTTTCAATCTGACACTTGCCATCAGAAAGAGTAACTAAAATAGTACCTTCTCCCTGAACCTTATAGGTTTTATCATCAGCAATAGTGACAGGTTTGCCCTCTTTAGCCTCAAAGGACTCAAACCATGATTTGTCGCCAGTCATGTGCTTACTAGCGCCAGAATCGACATACCATACAGGATCCATCTGCTTGGAGGCTGTGGTAGTCATGAGCACCTTGTGTGCCCACTCAGAATCCGAGTCAGATTCTTCAACAACAACATTCACCTTGGGTTGCTTGTTCTTGTTGTGTGGTTTGTTCTGGCCTTTCTATTTAGGTTGTTTATTCTTATGCCAACATCTGTTTGTATCATGACCCTCTTTGTCATAGATCTTGCAATATATTTTTGGTTGTTGAGGTTGTTTCCCTTTTGAATCCTTTTGAGAACCACCTCCTTTCGAAAAATTACCCTTCTTCTTGTTTGGCCCCTTTCTGTTGGTGTAGAGGGCAGTGTTAGAAGAATCATCTCGCTGTAGTTGGCGTGCCTCCTCTTCTTGAAGCATATTAACCAACTCTACAAAAGTAACTTTTCATTGTGACACCTGAAGGGAAGTGATCAACACCCTATAAGAATTAGGTAAAGCTCTCAATACAATTGAGGTAAGGAGCTTGTCATCAACTGGTTCTCCCAAAGAATTCAACTTTACCTTCAATTCAGACACTCTGCAAAGAAAAAGTTCAATTGTCTCCCCCTGCTTCATGCTTAGACTGTGTAATTGAGATTGAAGAAATAGAATAGTGGAATCATTCTTTCCCTCATATATAGTATTAAGGGCATCCCATGCCTCTTTACTATGTTCACAATCAACAATATGGGGTTGAACTTCATCAGACACAACAAGCAAAATGAGCACTTTTGCTTTGTTGTCTTTCTTGTCAAAGTCTTTCTGAACAGCAGATGGAGTTGTAGCACCAGCAACAGATGAAGGTCTTGTTGTTGCTCTAGATACAACATCCCATAAGTCATCCATTGCTAGGATTGCCTTCATCTTGTTTTTCCATGGTGTGTAATTAGGACCTTTCAACAACTGATGAGAATCAGTCATTAATTTTGCAGACATGGTGAAGGTTCCTTATAACACCAATTGGTCCCCCTTTCGATATACCTTTTTCTAGGCCGTTATACCATACAAAATACCCGCCCTTACGTGAGGGAGACTATAGGTATTTAGAAAGATCAAAAAAAATCACCCGCCCTTACGTGAGGGAAACTATAGGTAATTTTTAGAGATCATACGATACGTGGTACTTAAGCAGTACTGAAAGGGAATAGTCTCGTTGATGGCACCTACCATAGAAAGTCTTCAATCCTCATGCGTGGGGTGTAACTTCCCCTAAACACTTCGGATTTCAGAACTTTCGTCAAGATTTACGCCTAAACACAAGAACTATTAGGGTAATGGATGGAGTAAAAAAATGCAAAAGATGGCAAACTTATCTCTCCCCGATGATTTATAGAGAACAAGATCAGACATCATTTTTGGCAGCTATATTAGGTGGCGGATACAGTAGCGCAATCACGACAGCTTTACCTGTAAGTGTTGGCCAGAGGTATCACAAATACTGAACGCTGTAGTGCAATAAATTGCACGGATGGGTTTTATTTATTCTGGGGACTTAGGGAATGATTTTGATTTTTAACTTTAATGAAGTAGTGCATAAAGGAATGAAAATGCTACATACATCAGAAAAGTGCCCACAAAAAAATAAACCTGTAGGTGTCGGGCACTGCCGAAAATGCACCTTTACAAAAATGCCTAATTGCTTTTTCAAATGCTGAAAAAACTACTCACTTTCACTTTTCCCTTTTTGTAATTGGTGCTCTTTTGAAAAAAACAAATACCCCCTTTTGAAATGTTTATTGCAAAAAAATAATAATTTTAATCATATTACATTAATAAGAAAATAATAATTTTTTTAAAATAAAAATCAAATTTAAAAAAAATGATTTTAATTAAAAATATATATTAACTTATTAATGAAAAAAGATTAAAAAAATTAAAGAAATACAAAAAAACAAAAAAAATTAAGGTACCTTGCTGTCAATGGGAATGGAACCACCGACCTCCCAGCAGCAAGCGCCTTGACATAAATTCAATGACCACCCGAGGTAGAATCCTTGGTGAAACAAAAGAGGAAGATCCCTTTGTTATTGGCTCCTCAAGCTGCGATAGCGGGTGATGCGCTCGCACTTTCTCCATCGACGACATGCCTCGAGTGGTGGTGGTGCTTCTTCAACACATGCAATCATGAGGTCACATATCTAATCGATGATCCTTTGCGTTAGAAACGTAAATAATGGGATATGAAAAAAAAATGTCCTCCCAAAAAGAATCCCGCTTTGTGACATCGAACTTGGTTTATAGGTATTATGTTCGGTGCTCTCTAAAACCAACTTACGTCAAATGCAATCAAATGATTGCGCATAGCTCCTTTTGTAGGTGGTAAATCAAAATAAAACCTTTATTGAGATTTGTGTCCATGATGTCCTTCAATAGAATATCTCTAGATTTATTATTTCTCTCATCTTATTCTTCATGCACACCAAAGACTCAAGCTTTCAGATTTAATCACGATTTAAGCACAATTTAAATGCACTCTAAACGTGCCATCCATGACGTTGACGACTATCATTCCTCCGTGCTCGTGTTCTGCTCGTCCAAACTCCAGCGATCAATGCCAAACCAAATCGTGGTCTCTTTTCTCTTAGGATAGGAAGTTTCATATGAGCATGTAGATCTCACCAAATAACATTGGATCCCTCTCAGATCTCTTCTAGGTGAACGAATTAATTCACACAGGTTTCATGAATTAATTGTGGACGATCAAGCTATGCAAAATAATCCTCCTAGAACATCTTCCTTAGCATGTCAAAGCAAACTTTTTTTTTTGATTGCTTCCTTTCAGCAACCTCTTAAAGCAGACCTCAGTCCCTTCGTAGGCCTTTTCCTTAATTCAACTTTTCATGCTCACTGTCTCTACGTGGACTGAACTCACTACACGAGTGATGGGTAATCCATAACAGCTGAGCACTTTTCCTCTAGCTCTGATACCATGTAAGTGAAATACAATAATAATTGCATTGAACATAACAAATAAATAATACATGCTATGCCTAATTAGTCCATAGAAACCAGATCTAACACACCCACAATAGTAGGCAGTTCAAACAGTAATACTAACAACTAACTTAATAATGTAATAATAGATAGTATATATATGCTATCTACGCTAACAATTCCAAGCCTCCTTGACTGATGTAGCAACAAAAATACATGGAAATAAAATCTTGTCAAGAGTAGACGAGTACGGTAGAGGGCTAATGAATTCTTCTTCCTTATTTCCATTTTTGTTGTCCTATCATTTCCTTGTAATGTGTTCTAGTCAGGTGGTTCTTCATAACCACTCTTCACTACCTCTCAAATATAATTTCCAATCAACAGTGTTCTCATATTTATGCTCCAATAATCATAATATTACTCATTAAATTTGAAATAGGTAATAAGTTATTGAAGTTGGCCATTAGACTCAAGCAACAACAAATGAAGTTTTTCTTCAATGAATTTGTCAAAGAACTTGATAAAATATTAGAATGACCATAAATCCAAGTTCACTCAAACCCAAAAACCAACCAATATCTTATCCCAAATTAATTATTTAACCCAAAAATGAAGAGCACAAAAAGTGCAACATAAACACAACAAAAAAATTAAAATAGCAAAAATGTAGTAATTTTTGTAGTAGCACACAGTAGTCTAAATTTGAAGGACCAAAATATCTCATAATTTGATAAAATTTTGGAAGTGGATTCTACACTAAAATTCCTTTCCAACGGTGTATCATGTGTGTAAAATAACCTACAAAAGAAAAGTTATGAGCTTTTAAAGTTGACTATAGGTTTTAGAAAAATAGGGACAACAAGCATGTTTTTCACAAAATGAATAGAATAGAACGTTGTTTTGAATTCCAAACAAACTTAGAAGTATTAAAAATATTTTTCCACAATATCCTACAACTATAATACTCTATTTTACATTTACAAGAGATAAAATTATGTTACAACATTTCATTTCACATTCTAGGAATTCCAATAGTCATAGTGACTCTTCAAGGCCTATAGAAACTTTTGGGCTTCTTCAAATTTGTGGGAGAACTTTTGGTTTTGTATATTTTTAGTCATAATAAATATCCAACATGATTATCCTATTTCTTACTATAGATGATAATGTCATCTAAGTAGACTACCAAAAATGAGTTGGTGTAGGAACATAAGATGCCATACATCATCCTCATGAATGTGGTAACACATTGGTTAAGATAAAAGATATAACTAACCACTCAAATAAAATATCTTTGGATTTAAATGTAGTGCTTCATATGTTAGTAATATGGATGGATTTATATTTGCTTTGTGAGAAGTTTGGTTCCCATGTACCCATGGATTTTGGCTAGAGACTTCAACTCTATCACTTTTCTAGAGGAGAAATGTGGTGGGGTGGACCGTCTCGAGCCTTTTTCTTCTATCTTCAGTGCTCATATCCAGGACCTAAACTTGCTTGAAATCAAGCCAGATAATGGGATATTTATTTGGCACAATAGAAGGTGTGGGGAAGCTTCCATCTCAGAGATACTGGATAGGTTTTCGATATCCATTTATTGGATGGGTAATAACAAAGGTGCTAGTTCTATGATTTTGGAGGGTAGGGGATCTGATCATTGGCCTATCAAACTCTCTCCTTTGGAGTTAGGGCTAAAAAAGAATCCCTCCTTTGTGTTTCAAATTATATGACTTCGTGATCCTAAGCTCCATGATTTCATGCGAGGCTGGTGGACCACTAGCAAATCTCCTCATGGCACCGCTATGTATTCCTTTATGAAGTGACTACAATTTGTAAAACATAAATTGAAGAGATGGAATAGACTAAATTTTGGGAACCTTTCCTTGGCTAAGCTGGCAGCTCTTAGGAGGATGGAAGAAGCTTCAAAGAAGATTAGAGATTAGGGATTCATGAAGGAGGTTCTTGTTGAGGAATCTGAGGTTGCGAAAGACCTTGCTGAATGGGAACTGAGGGAAGAAATTTTTTGGAAACAAAAAGCTCGAGTAGATTGGCTTCAGGAAGGGGATAGGAACACAAAATTATTTTATAAATTAGTTAAGGCTCACCGTAATGGTAACCTAAATACCTCTCTTGTGAATTCTCAGGGTGCCCTGCTCTCTTCTTTCAAGGATATTTCAGAAGATACTAAGAGGTATTTTTCCTCTCTCTTCAAGGAGGACTCCTTATCAGATGATGAGAATGAAAAGCTTATTCTAAATTATATTCCAGTGATTGTTTCTAGAGATATGAATGAGCACTTGATGGGTCAAATTTACCTTGAGGAGTTAGAAAATATTATATTCAATATGAAAAAAGGAAAAGCCCCAGGTCCAGATGGATTCCCAATTGAGTTTTATCAAGAGTTTTGGGATTTAATCAAATTTGATCTTTTGGAGGTGGTCCATGAGTCCAAAAAGAACAAACAGATGCTAAGGGCCCTAAATTCTACCTTTGTGGTGATTATACCCAAAAAGAGGGAGAAAATTCCTTGGATATGTTCAGGCCTATTGCTCTCTACAATGTTGTGTATAAGATCATCACAAAAATTATTGCTGAGAGGCCAAAAATATGGTTGAGCAAAATCATATCTGAGGAGCAAGGAGGGTTTGTTGCTGGCCGACAAATATTGGATGAGATTGTTATTACTATAGAATTTATTCACTCAATGGAAAATTCTAAGGAGAAAACTATGTTCATTAAGTTGGACATGGCCAAAGCCTATGATCAGGTCAGATGGTCCTTTCTTCAAAAATTTCTTGCTACTTTTGGATTTGAGGAGGAATGGATTAGATGGATGATGAGTTGTGTTTCTTCTTCCTCATTATCTGTTCTTGTTAATAATGAGCCATCAGAGCTATTTAAGGCCTCAATGGGATTGAGGCAAGGAGATCATTTATCTCCTTATTTGTTTATCATTATGGCGAAAGGGTTGGGAAGATTGCTCAAGTCTCAAGTCATGCAGGGTCTCATTAAGGGGTGGAAGGGGGATAGTAGTTTGCCACCTCTTTCCCACATTCAATTTTTTGATTATATTGCTTTGTTGGGAGTTGCCACTATCGGGAAAGCTGGCAATATTAGATAGTCTCTTGACATATATCTTGGTGCTTCTGGACAATAGATTATTGAGGACAAGTCTTCTATTTTTTTCTTCAATACCCCTTCTCTTATTCAAACCAGGATTGCTCGCATTCTAAGATTTCAGGTTGGGACTCCCCCCTTCATTTATCTTGGTATTCCAATTTCATATCACCCTCTACCTAGATCTTCTTGGCAGTCTATGCTTGATAAGTTTATATGGAAGGTGAATCATTGGACTTTCTGATGGCTATCCACTGCAGGTAGAGTGTTGCTTTTAAAATCTATTGTTCAAGATTTACACATTTATAGATGTTTTGTACAAATAACTCCCTCTCACTTCATCAAGGACATGGATGCCTTGTCAAGACAATTTTTATGGTCTGTAAAACTTGATCAATCTAAATAGAGTTTGGTTAGGTGGGATTCTATATGTAGGCCGATGCAAGAGGGAGGCCTTGGGTTGTGATAGACATCTCTTTTTGGGTAGGCTTTGGCTGCAAAACTTTATTGGAGATGGTGTACCTCTCAAGATTAGATTTGGGCTAAAATATTATCTTGTAAATACTTGAGAGGTATTTCTGAGGCTGAAATACATAGAGTTAGCTTGGTTGGGAAAGGTTCAGTTATCTGGGATACTCTGAAAAGAGGAGCTAATTTAATCAAGCAGGGTTTGTTCTGGATTTGCAATCAGGGATCAAATACTCTTTTTTGGGAGGATTATTGGGATGGCCACCCTCCTATATTGAATAAATATCCTAGGTTACACTCCATAAGAATTTTTTTCTTGGAAGCAGGTTGGTCTTGTGTGGAGGACTTTAAAAAAATCTTGTCTTTTGGAAATATGGAGATGTACAGGTGGAAAGATCCGCAAGAATAGCCCCATGGGGGACTGTCCAAATACAGAGAGGTGCTTGCTCTTATTCTTACGGGGAGGCCTTGTTCTTCATTGAGGGGTAAATATATTTTGGCTTGGAACCCTGATACTAATGGAACTTACTCAGTAGCCTATGGTTATTAGGTTCTTAATAAGAAAAAGTATGGGAGTCTTCTTGTCACTTGGTGGAAAAAGGTGTGGAACAAATTTTCTTGGCCAAAATGTAACTTCTTTCTCTAGTTGGTAGCTCGTAATAAATGCCTCACTTGGGATAATGTGAGGAAGAGGGGATTTTAGGGTCCCTCTTTTTATGTCCTTTACAGTAAAAATGAGGATGACTCTTCTCATTTATTTTTCCAATGCTCCTTTTCCAGAGACATTTGGCACCGTTGGTGGAGTTCCTGGAACCATCCATGTTTTCATGTGTTGTTCCTAGTGGAGTTTTGGAGTAGTCTATGCAGACCTCTAGCCAAGGCCCCCTTCCTTCGGGTGTCTTGGAATTTGGGCCCTTCTTGCATCATCTGGAAAATTTATCTCAAATAGAATCGACGCATATTTTAGGGTAGTTATTTGGTTGTTCAACAGATCTAGCAAAGGATCCTGTATATGGTTCAGGAAACCATCCATAGCAAATGTGATGTGGACCCTCTTTTGGATTCTAGGGAGGAGAATGTATAGCAATCCCTTGGTATCTTTGGGGATGGTGTGAACTCTTCTATCCCTAGTAGGGTTCCTCAACTCAGCAATAAGGTTAGGAGAGATGGTAGGTGGAGGCCACCCCCTAGAGGAGTTTTAAAAATTAATACTGATGGATCATCTAGGGGTAATCCTGGACATGTTGGCATTGGTGGTGTTGGGAGAGATTCTACTGGTGTTGTCAGTTTTTTCTTTTCCATTTATAAAGGTGTTCACTCCAAAAATTTTATGGAAGCTCTTGCAATTCTTGAGGCCTTGTAGAGGGGGTTTTCTCTTGGCTGGCATAGGATTATCTGCAAGTCTGACTCTCAAATTATGGTTAATATTTTAAAAATTAAAAGTGTGGAGGAAGTTAATTGGTAGTTGGCCTTTGTAGCCGTTCAAATTCTCAAAATGAGTGAAGAGTTTGAATTTATATCCTTTGTGCACATTCCAAGGGAATCGAATGTGGTTTTTGAATACCTTGCCAAAAGGGCTTCTGAGCTACTGGATCCTTGGAGTATCGATAATTTGGAGAATATCCCATCTAGGGACTCTCAACGCCTATGGGAGTTGATCCAAAAGGATGTACATACTTAATGTGGTTCATTCTTGTTGTCTTTTTTGGGTCTCATTCTATTCTAGTGGTTTTATCTTGTTTGGTTGTTTATTTGAGTCCTGGTTGGAAGCTCAGTTGTACTCTGTAATCCAGAATTTTTATCAATAAATTTTTACCCCTTTATTTAAAAAAAAAAAATATGGATGGATATTTGATGATATCTAAATTTGAGATCATTTTTGGTGAATAATTTTACACAATGTAGCTAGTCCAAGAAGTAATCTACTTGAGGGAGTGGATAGTGGTTCTTCATAATAATATTAGTCAAAGTTCTATAGTTGATACAAAATTTTCAAGTTCTATTTTCTTTGAATCTAAGACAATTGGATTACCACATGAAAAACTTGGTTTTAAGTGCCCCTTCTATATCAATTATATGATCTATCTCTTTATTTCATTATTTTCAAGGATTCATGTATTATACACAAGTGCATTAGGCAAAGGAAAACCAGAACCTAAATCAATAGAATGATTTACCTTGTCAAAATATATTACATCATTTGGTTCTTTACTAATGTACCTTCATGGGTACATATTTAGATTAGGATTATATTAGGAGATAAATAGTTTATTAGAGTAATTTAATAAATGCACAAGTGTTAGAATGTGCAATGATGTAAATGTGCATGTAGTCCACATGTACATGAGTCTTAGGGTTGAGTGAGAGGCAAGGAATCTATCTTTCTATATAAAGGCCTCATTGTGAGTGTTTGAGAGAGAGTTTTGGAGTGCATAGGTTTGAGTAGTAGTAGTCACAATGTAGCTCCATTTTGATATCATGGAGGAGTTGTAAACTCCATGAGAGGAGCATTGTAATTTTCGTGAGCTTTCTTATATGAGCATTTCTAGAGCATTGTATCAAGTTTTCTATCATATTTTCATGCATGTTAAGTTTCCTTTATCATAGTTATAATATTGCATGCTTATTTCTATACTTGTGATCACATTTCCTTTAAGTTTAAGGCTCCAAAAGCTAACAGTGGTATCAGAGCCACGGTGGATCAAAGGAAATCACAAAGTGATCACCATTGCTATTGTTGAGTATTTGCAAACCGGATCAGCCATAGTGCGCCGCTGCATGCAAATACCATCACAATAGATTTTTTGATAGAAGTAGCTCTAGGTAGAAGAATAGAAAGTAGAGAAAGCCACATGATTGATTTGGCTAGAGTTTTTCCATAGAGTTGCAATAACTTGTGAAGACTAGAACTCAACATTGCATCCACTAGATTGGCAATCCAACTAGTGAAGATTATTTTCTTTAGAGTCATAGAAATTTTTATTATCATTTCTAATATTTCATTGCAAGAGAGAAAAGAAGTTTTCAGGAAAACCATTGGGTTACTATCATCTAAGTTTTTCTTGTTGCAAAAAATTAACTCTCAGAAGTTGGGAAGCTTCCTACAACAGATAGAGAAGAACTCCATCTTCATTGCCTGAAGGTCGACGTTACTTTCCTCGTGCAGGGATTAATTCTTTGTTGTAGAAAAATAAGGATTGAAGATTTGGAGGCCTAAGGAGAAAGGTCCCATTGAGATATTTGCAGATTGAAGACTCCTAGTTGAAATATTGAGGAGAAGATCTAGTGGCCAAGGAAGCCACATTGAAGATTGTAAATCTAGGAAGGAGGTCCTAGAAAGAAGACCCCATTGAAGATTGAAGAGACTCAAGGAGAAGAGTCCTAGAAAATATTGGAGATTGGTGATCTCCATTGAAGACTAAAAACTTCACATTGAAGAAGAGGTCCATTGAAGGCCCTATTGAAGAACTTCCATAGTGGAAGATTGAGCATTGAGAAGAACTAACAAAAGTTCTATTGCAGATTTCAGTAGTAGCAGATTTAGGAGATCCTAGGAGAAGATCTCACTACGAAACTTCCATAGTTGAAGATTGAAGAGGCCAAGGAAGGTCTCATTGAAGATTTTGAAGCTGCAAGTTTGAGGACCTTGGAGAGGTCTCAAGGAGAAACAAGAAGAAGGCTTGGTGAGCCTCATTGAAGGAGTTCCTAGAAGAACTCATTGGAGAAATTACTACCAAGGAAGAAGCTAAGGAATTGGGACAATCATTGCCATCCGACGACAAGCCCAAAGGAGAAGGTTTGGCAAGAAGATTGTCAAATCACAAGGTAGTATGGAATAGATCTCAAGATTGACAAGATTGTTTGAGGAGGAGATCTACTTTGAAGTCAGAATTTGGCAAGAGAAAGGAGATAGAAAAACCACCAAATATGAGAGATTTGGGGGCCATCATTGAAGGGTTCTTGAGTGAACATCTCAGCTATGATTTGGGGGAGGATCCTACCAAATTTTTGGGATTCAAGGATAAATTTTCAGTGAAGGTATTGACTGCTTTACAATCTGAAATTTTTTAGATTTGAGGATAGAAAAAGGCAGCAATTTGGGTAGCATTAGTGACTGCTAAAGATCAGATTTTAGAGGTACATCCTGAAGGAGCATTTAAGCCACCAAGTTATAGTATTGGGTAGCATATTAGTCAAGTATTGAAGCTACAAAAAGGTGAGCAAGTGAGCTGTTTTGGACAGCCTAGAAGAGCTGCAATAACATCTACAAAAGGTAGCAAATTTAAGTGACTAAAGTCACTATCATCATCATCATCTACAAGGAAAAAGGTATGCAACAAAAAGGTGCAAAAGTTCATTAGTTGAGATTTTTATATTTGGATTTCTATTAAAGTTTTAAAGCACCAATTACAAAGTTTAAAGGTTGCATCAAAAGTTTCATTTCAAGTCTTCAAAAGTAGTGCAGAAGTTATAGTTTACAAGGATCAAACCTGCACATAGAAGAAAATAGAAGTTAGGTATATTTCGAGAGAAAGAAACGTATCAACATTCTATTGCTTATTCTAATCAAAAGAAGACTATAAATTTGCATAAATCTATAGTGCAAATATTTTATTGAGAAGCTTGGATTGATAAGTGAAAGAATAGCCAAGCAAGGAAGATATTGCCAAGGATTAAAGGCAATAATAATATCAATTTTATCTCAGCCAAACAAGGAAGTTGAAGGCAGTTACTTGCAGAATATTGTGGCAAAGGAGTAGCCACCAAAAAGGTTAAGTATTACCTCCAAAAGTTGGAGAAGAAAGTCAACATATTAAGGCAAAAGAAAATCTTGAAAGGGAGAAGAAAATCCAAGTCTAAGGTGCAATCGAAGGCCACATTTCCAAAAGGATTATTTGGGAAGATTTGAAGAGGAGTAAAAATAGTTTTGAAAGCTATCTTGGACAACACAATCAAATAGCAAAACCAACCAATTGAAGCCTATAGTTTGAGTGAGTTAAAGGCTCATATTACAAGCATAGGGGGCAGTCATAATCTACATATAAGAGTCATCCAAAAAGGACTCTACAAGCATGGTTAAGAGGCAGATTGGACAACAATAGAGAAATGTAGCAAGGTCTCCAAGTGGACATCCTACAATGTCCTAAAAGAAAGCCTCGATAAGCATTAGGAAGAGCCATCCAAAGGCTCAAAAATCTAGTTATCTAAGGTGTCTAAAGACATCCAATGAAGCACCATTGCCATCAGAGTTATCACCTACATGGAGCACAAAAATCAGACCTGCAAAAGAGCTAATACAAGTGAAAGAATACAAGGATAGAGTAGACATCATATTGCAAATGGTTTATCATCACCAAGGAGGAGCGATTACCATTGAAGCAAGCTGGAAAAGGATAGGTATTGATGTCCAATAGTGCCATTGAAGATAGCCTGAGTATTCTGCCCAAGGAGAAGACGTAGACAACAAGAAATATTACCAAGGAGTGAGCATTGGAAAAGTATCGGAAAGAATATTGGACAAGTCCAAAGGAGTTGAAAAGAAGATAGAAATCCATCACCATGTGGAAGGAGTGGTTTCATGCACTTTAGAGGAAGAGTGCCACATTGAAGAGCAAGTTTGAGTGCCCAACATTATATCATAACATCTCATATTTGAAATTCTAGCAAAGATAAGTGAAAGGAGCACTCAACATAAGTGAAAAAGATGAAAACAACATTGATAACACTCCATATATGAGTACCCAACATGGAGAAAGAAGGTAGAAGTATTGATAACAGGTAGCAATCACCAAAAGGGAAGGAATCAAGTACCACATGTCATAGGCATTGGGAGGAGGTGCAATAAGAACCATTTTCAAGAAGATAGGAAAAGACAAGTGCCACTTGGCACTTCCATTCCATAATACATCAAGGTTAAGAAGGCACCCACGTACATAGCCTTTGAAAGAACAAAAGAGCATTGAAAGCAAGTAGAAAGTCATTATTTTAAAGAGCACATAGAGTGACAGGGAAACCAAAAACAAAGGAAGACAAACCAACTTATCTACAAGAAGGAGAAAGTGCACAAGCAAGGTGAAGAGTAACAAGAGTAATCAACCTTTGCAAACAACATACATTCCAAGCAACTTGCAAACCAGAATCAAGCATCAAGAAGGTGAGAAATATTCATAGTCATATTGCAAGTTTGATATCAAGTACATTATATATTCTAGAGATATTAGTAATAGGAGTAATAAGGTGTTGAAAGAATCTCTAGAGAAGATATTGGTTATATGAAATAAAGGAGTTAAAACTAGAAGCATTTAAACTATTTCTATTGCTTCAAGAATATTTACAAACATTAAAAACACAAGGAGATATAAGGATTAGAAAAATCTAGTTTGCAAATACTTAGTATTTCTAAAACTTCTAATTAGGGAGATATAAGGAATCCTACTTCAACTGAATTTCTAGAAGTTTAGAAACCTATTATTGCATTGAATCATAGTTGAAGAGATTAAGATATTGAGTGCATCAAAATTATAGTTGGAATATTAAGATAGAATGACATAGACAATCCAACTAAAAATATTGAACTCCTATCTTTGAAGTTGCATTTCTAAACACTTTCTACAAGAAGAGATAAAAGTTATAAAAGTGTTAGAGTTGAATTTCATTCTAAAAGATTTTATCTCATTAAGATCATAGCATACCTCAGTCTCTAGGGAGTCAAAAGGGATTCGACAAAATTCAAGATTAGAAAGTCAAGCATAAGCATCAAGTTCATAGCTTGAAAATTTTGAGAATTAAGTCCAAGCTTGTTCCTACAAACAAGGAAAAGAAATCAAATCACATTAATATGGATAGATTGACAAGAGGAACATATCATCACTATAATAGGACTCAAGATCAAAATACATCCAATATGTCCTATCAAAGGTATAAAATTGGTACAAACTCAAATAATCTCACAAATCAAAATGAAAAGGACATTTGGTACATAGATTCATGTGCAAGTCATCATATGACTAGAAACTTGCAATGGTTTGATTGTCTTGAAGTCACCAACAATTACAGACTAAGAATTGCAGATGGAAAATTCTACCATATACATGGTTATGGATGTGTAGCTCCTAGCAAATTATTTCCAAATTTTGTACTACATAATGTCATGTATGTTCCAGGCTTATCATCCAATCTCATTTCAGTAGCAAAGTTAGTAGAGAGCAAAAGAAAAATTGACTTCAAATACTCAAATGGAGTCAACATGTGCCTCATAATAAATCAAGGAGAAATTGAAGCTACTGGATCAATTCATAAAAATATATATGCTCTGGAATTTATGGGAACATCACAAGATATTGTTGCATTTCAAAATAATACTAATACATTTGTTGAAGAACAGGATGCAACATATGTAGAACCAACATATCACAAGAACAAATAGAAAAATAGAAGACTCAAGATTAAGAGAATGAGAGGACAACAAAACTACACTCTATTCAACTATCAGCAAACCAAAGAAGGAGAAGAACCTCATCAAGATGAAGGATACCCAAAAGAGAAAGATCCTTATTGAAGACTAAAGTCTTCAAAACCAAATAATGTAATACAAGGGGGTGTTGGAATATATTACATCATTTGGTTCTTTACTAATGTACCTTCATGGGTACATATTTAGATTAGGATTATATTAGGAGATAAATAGTTTATTAGAGTAATTTAATAAATGCACAAGTGTTAGAATGTGCAATGATGTAAATGTGCATGTAGTCCACATGTACATGAGTCTTAGGGTTGAGTGAGAGGCAAGGAATCTATCTTTCTATATAAAGGCCTCATTGTGAGTGTTTGAGTGAGAGAGTTTTGGAGTGCATAGGTTAGAGTAGTAGTAGTCACAATGTAGCTCCATTTTGATATCATGGAGGAGTTGTAAACTCCATGAGAGGAGCATTGTAATTTTCGTGAGCTTTCTTATATGAGCATTTCTAGAGCATTGTATCAAGTTTTCTATCATATTTTCATGCATGTTAAGTTTCCTTTATCATAGTTATAATATTGCATGCTTATTTCTATACTTGTGATCACATTTCCTTTAAGTTTAAGGCTCCAAAAGCTAACATACATTACAATGAAATGGAACACTAATTGGTGACTTGTATAAGCTATCATATTCTATTACAATCTAGTCCATCTACTTCTACTGTGTAGACCCTATGATTGATGTAGTGGTAATCCTTTTTTCTACTTTCTAGCTTGATCATCAATAGGATAAATGTATTTTTTTAGATATCATCTCCCTAAATTTTTTGGCATTTATTAAATAAATATTGGTAGGAGAAGATACCTATGATATCCTGAAGCACTATACTTTGAAAATTATGATGATCCATATCACTTCCACATGAATGGTTGGCTCAAAATAACATCAAAAATATCCCAAGGTACAATATCATATTAAGTTACTATTTAATAACATGAAGTCACTACCTTGTTGTAACCATACAATATTATATGGTTGTGGGTATGGTATGAAAAATAGATTCAAATCCTTTATAATTTGAGTAAAAATCAGATTCTTTAATGGCTTATCCTTGACCCACGTTTATGAGTAAAATAAGAATTCCTCCTTGTATAACTTTTTTGTGACTCCTTTGGTGTAGCATCTATGGTGAAGATGGTTTCATTTGGATTATATTTCACAACACAATTTCCTCTATCATTAGCCTATGGACCTATAGGTGATGTTGCAATGGATATAGATGGTTATGACTCAACAAAAAATGATTAAATTGTACAATACTTCTCCCCGAAATGTTGATTGCTCTTATTAAAATCACACCATCTTTCAATATTGGATCTCAAGGGATTCTTTTCTTGGGAGTATTTATTCTATTTCTAAGTATGAATTTAGGGTTCATCCCCTTTGTTTTGATTCTTTAGAGTGTCACTCATGCATTTATTTTTATGGTGCTTATATTTTTTGTTCTTGTTATTTAATCCTCCTTTTCTATTTTATATTGTGCTTCTCCTCCAATTTAATTATAAGTTTTTATATTTTTCCCAATGTCTTTAACTCAAATAGGTCCATGTCCTATTGAATGTACCATTGTATCACATTTTTGTACTTAAAGGTTCAATACCCTTTGGTATCTTGAATGCTTAGTTTGTTGCTATGGAATCAAAATTATCAATATACTCTTGAATAGACTATCCTTTAGATTGATTCAATTGTTTCCATCTCATTTCTTGGTCTTCATAAGCTCCCATGGGATAATATTCTTCCTTGTTGACCTCCATGAAATAATACCATGTAAACACTACTTCTTCATCTTCAATATCCTCCTTGATATTATTATAGTATGATTTCCACTAATTTTGAATAGGTAATGAAGTTTTTAAGAGTGCAAAAGTGATCTTCTCATTGTTGATAAATTTATTTAGAAAGAAGTATAAAAATAACCTTTCCAATTATTTTATGGAATCAACATTAATTTTCCTCCAAAAGTGAGAATATCAAAATTCACATGCACCTTAAAAGGTTTGGAAGAACTAAATGGTTCTAGGGGAATAATAAGTTGTGTGAAGTAGGTCACAAATTTTGTACTAGGGATACATTAAAATATTTGAGCAAAGCAATCCATTGTATAATTCCTCTATTTCACAATGGCTTCCTTCAACATTTGCTTGAAAGGATCAACTATATTAATGTCTTACATTCTAGTTTCCATTTGAGATATTTTGGAATGACAAGGTAGGTAATCATATGGATCTCATATCTTATACTAAATGTTTTGATATCCCAATATCATGTTTATGGATATACACTCACAAGATAAATTTATCTAATACCAATGATATAAATCTTATAATTTTGATTTAAGGAAGATCAATAAAGAGTGCAATTGAAAAATAACCTAGTATAGGGGAGAGCACTTTAGGGTTTAAGACCGTTCTAATGTGAATTATTCTTGGTTTGAAGTAGAGTTTGTACAATTTATTTTGGTCAGTCCCTTTTGATTTAAAATAGCCTCCAACCCTTGCATCCCAATGATTATTACTAGCAACATAGGTGCAAGGACATTCAAAGATGGCACCCATCAAACGACCCATGATCCACAAGGTAATTTTTCTTCTTCTGATGTGATCTTCCTATTGCCAAAAATTTTCAATGCTTACAAGTGGTTAGAATCCTATATCCTGGTTAGATATTTTATGGGGAACACTCCCATTTAAGCTTTCTCGCAGTCTTGGTTAAATTTAGTTTGGGCTCCTCATAGAGTTAAACTCAAGCTGATTCAAAAATTAGCTAAGAGTTTTTTTCTTTTCCACTTTGCAAATTATTCATATGAAAAGGAAATCTATGAGCATAGGCCATGGTTTATGAGGAGCTCCTTATTGGTATTTTTTGCATGGACCTAATATTTTTTTAATATTATAGGAATGAACCTCTAAGGTCCTAGTCTAGGTATAGTTTCTTGGTCTCCTCCTCCTCCTCTAGACTTTCCTAAACCACATAGCGGTAGCCTTAGGGAAATTTATCCTAGTAGAAGCTAATAAGTTTCTCCATGCCTGATCATAGAAGTGAGTTTGTGTAAAGGTAGACTTGTCCAAAGAGCTCAAGGAGTCAATTGAGATCTAGGTTGGTGACTCCATTATTTCTCAATGAGTGGTTTATATCAATATTGTAAATTTTTTATTTTTCTTAGATCAAATATTTCCCTCTTATGCCTCAAAATAAGAATAAATTGATCCCCAAGAAAGTAATTATGTAACCCTCTCAATTCATTAAGGATGGATGCACCATGGTAGATACAAAAATGTGTGAGTTAATATTGCTAAGAATTTAACAATCCAAGATAACAATTAAGACAATTGCCACTTTAGATCATAAGCCTTTAGAAAATATGAATGAGCAAATAGTTGTAGGGCCTACATCAGTGGAAGTGGTTAACAAATAGGATCCTTAACCTTGGTAAAGTTACACTTCAAAATAAACCAATAGAGTCACCATTCCTGTCAACCAGGAAAGCTTTCCCCTCATTATCCTCCAATGAGCTCAAGGCACTCTCGTAGTCTGAGGCAAGAGGTAGAAGAAGCATTTATTTTACTAGATAAAAGGCTCAAATTCTTTAATATCCAGTTGAGGAGTTACAAATATAACCCCAAGGGCAGTAATAGTTTTGAGGTGTTGGAGTACTTTGATGATGAGGATATGCCATTAGACTCCCTTTCCTAATGAACTTCCTATATTAGAATGTTTGGGATCTTATGGACTCTAAGCATGAATATGTGATGCATGAGGCTCATTAAAAATTCCTAGATCTTGGTCTCTCATGTTTGTAGGAGTTAAAAATTATAGGGTTTGAGAGCTCAAAAACCGTGCACCAATAAAGTAAATGTAAACACAATAAATAAAAATAAAGTATGTAAATAAAATGCGATGATAAAAATAGTAAAATATGGGTCTCATTTTTATTAATGATAGTTTGTTTTTATCAAAGTGTATTACAATAACATCCAATTGAGGGAGTTGATAAATGTGATATAATACATACAAAAAGTGAGGGTTTCAATCCCCTTTGAATCTTCCTGATGCACTGAATGGTCTTCTTGCAATAAAAAATTGTTTGGGAATGGGTTTTTTGTGATCATCATAGTGAGTATGATGTGAATCTTGTATTCCTTTTTCATCTATTTAATCCTATAATCTACATACAAGGAAACTAGAAACATATCAAAAGTATATGAAGATCCTACCAAAATCAAGCTTGTATTAATCGATATGAATGTGATAAATGAAGATAAAACCAAACTTAAACATATATAATATGAAATCTATCTAAATGCAAAAATAGTAAAAATATTTATCTAAGATATGCTAAAATAAAAAATAGTAAACTAGGCCTTTAGTCGAGATCGTCTCAAGGTGAGACGATCTTGTTTATGGGCCATCCCGGGGCAAGACGACTACTATCACAGGACTGTGTTTTTTGAAACCAAATTTGAGTGACGTTCAAGATACCCTGGGTGTGCTATCGATAGATTATTTCACTATGAGAGTGGCTTGATGGATTGAAGTGGTTACTGAAGTGAAGAGGTTCAATTACATAGAAGATAGAAGCACGACTTTCAATCTTTATAGTAATTTGGCAACATGGTTTTTAGTAGTAGGAGGAGTTTGGAGGATTGAAGTGGGTAGCTATTTGTTGCTTGGAAAATTGAGGATTGAATTTGGTGGCATTTTTTTTGCATAAAATCAGAAAATTTTGGATCTTTTTAATTGAGGGGTGAGCGTCAATTTATAGACTTCTTGGATGAAAGCTAAAACTTATCTCTGAAAAATGCAAAGAGGCAGTTTGCTTTAAGAAAAGTGAATAATTATCTTTGAACTTTTATGTGATTGATAATGGTACATGTTTTTTCTAATTTTGGTCCATACGGTGTGCTTAATGCCTTTTTTGAGATCATGTGCATGGTTAATAGGTAATTTTGGCTGCCAGTTATGCACCTTTTATTTTTAAACTTACTTTTTGGTGGCCATCTTGGGTCGAGACGACCACATTTTGGAGGTCATCTTAGGTCAATATGGCCATAGTTTGGAGGCCATATCAGGTCAATATGGTCATAGTTTTATGGGTAATTATACCCATTTAAGTGTTTAAAACCACTATTTTAGTCCTGAGGCTACCCAAGGTGGGTTGTGTGGTCTAAAAGGAGTCCATTCAGATAGTCTTATCAATATGATATATTTTAGATGTCTATAGATACCCATTTTTTGGATGCTTTGTGTGACTACACAATGCAAAGAAAAAATATATAACCTAAAACCATTTATTTTATGGTTAATGACATTCATTAAACAAATCAGTGTACTTTGGTTTGAGAGGAGGATGTTTTTCGTAGAACTGCCCAAAATGTAGAACTTGTTTTGGCCATATTTCACTCATCTACACTCAGATTGAGCTGAAATTATGAGGGTAGATACTTGAAAAACCCTAGAACATATCCATAAATTTATATATAATTTGAAGCAACATAGATTCTAACACATCCCTATATATGAACAAGATTTTTAGCAAGTGACTATGCGAGGGTTCCATCTGGTTTGATGCAAGAAGCTCTAGATATGGCATCTATGACTTTGATTGTGACTTTGAATATGACTATTATGGGAGGTGGGAGAGTGAATAAGATGAATCATGATGGAATTCTCATAACGGTCATGGGTTGTACACTTTCTACCGACATTGAAGGTGCTAAGTCAGATCCTAATGGTTTTAGGAATGCAGAGACCATAGGGAGCAAGGATCCTCTTGATAAGGGACACTTGTACAATGGGTCCCTCTCTCAATACCATGATTCCTCTCCTTAGTCTTATGCTGAGAAATTAAAAGGGTCTATGAAATCTCCTTTAGATAGTGAAACCCTTTTACTCCCAGCGGTTGAAGACATAGTAATTCCTGAAATCCTAATGGCAGATTACATTTTTGTTGAATCCCACAATCTAGTGGGGAAATTTATCTAAGGATGGCCAGTTATGGAATCGATTTGATTATGGGCCTATACCAAATAGAAAGCCCTAGGCAATATGGAGTTGGTTGCCCTTTCAAAGGGTTTTTCCTCATTCATCTCAACAATGAAGAAGATGCCTCCCAGATCCATACTAGGGGTCCTTTGTTCTTCGATAATAAGAGTCTCTTTTTTCGAATATGGGGTGAAGACTTCAACCCCGAGATGCAAAGCATAAATTTTGCACCAATCTGGATTCAATTACCATATCTGCCTGTTCATTTTTGGTACGAAGTTATTTTAAAGGGTATTAGAAAATATATAGGTGAGTTGGTTGCTATTGATCCAATGAAAAAAACATGCACTCACATGGTACATGCTAGAATTTGTGTTAATACCAATCTTGATTCCTAGCTTCCCACTTGGATAAATCTGGTTTATGGCTCCTGTTGTAGATGTTAGGCCATATAATATGAGAATAAGCTTGCATTTTGCATTGAATGCAAGGCTTAGGACCATCTCAAAACCCAATTCCCATTGCTAAGAAACTCAAAGGAGATGAAATTTCCCAATAGCTCTCGAATTGGGTTGTAATCCAAGAAACAACAAGGTAGACCCCTATAGGGAAAGCAACAAAGCAACTACCAAAAGAAGGAATAAATTTCAAAAAATTCCAAAGGAATGTAGATTGAAATCCAATATTCGAAGAATGATCATCCAAAGGTGAGTTCCATTTTTACCTTTGAAAATCATTTTGATGTTTTAAAAGGAACTACTTTTCATGGGTCTGAACCTAGTGAGGGTGACACTACCTTAAATCCAACTGAAACCCTAGTTTCTGACCAAGAGGAACCTCAATCCCCATCCATATTTGGACCCTCCAATACTATCTCAAAACCTCCATCCACCCCTGAGGAGCATATAGAAATTGGTAGTCCCATATCAAACAAAGTGGAGAAAGAAGATAAATATGATTTCAACCCCATTAATACTAGAAGTCTCAAGAAAGCTTCTGTTGATATCAACAATGAAAAGAAAAAGAAATGAAGACCCTCTATAAATTATCAAAAAAAAAAGAAAACAGGAAATGATATTGCAAATGGTACCCAGAAAACTCTATTCCAATATCTTCTCATACAGGATAAGGATGAATCAAAAATACCCAGACCTCCCTTGCAACAATCTAAGGGAGACCAAATTTTTTCTAAAAATTCTAAATGAGGATCCTATCATGGAATGTGAGAGGCCTCAATAGTGCTGTCAAGCAAAGGATTATTTGCACTTTGAGGAAAAAACATAGACCCACTATCATAAGTCTGTAAGAAACAAATATTGACCAAAATAAAATCCAAATGAAAGTAAAATTCTATCTGGAAAAATGGTGAGTTTGCTTTTTGCCTTTTTCAAGGTATGTCTAGGGGACTTCTCTGTATTTGGAACTCAAACAAGTTAGAATGCAGAATCATTTCCTCTTTCGATAGGGTCCTCAATATGATGTTTTTATATAAAAGTAGTAATTTATCTTGGGTTCTATCCAATGTCTACACCCCTAACAATCCTCTCAGTTGTAGGGGCCTATGGGATACTTTGAATTAAATGAGAAGTGCTTTCTTAAACCTTCCATGGATTATTGCTAGAGATTTCAACTCTCCCCTTCTTCCTTCTAACAAGTAGGGAGGGAACCTAATTCCCTCCAAGAGCATTGAGTATTTTTATAACTTTGTCACTGATTATGAGCTAATGGATGTTCAGACTAAAGGGGCAAAATACACTTGGATCAACTAGAGAATTGGGGATCAACACATTCAAGTAAAACTTGATATATTTTTTGTCTCAAGAAGCTATACCGGTGATGGGTGGTGGGACTCTTATCTATCTTCCCAGAGTTGGATCTGATCATTATCCTTTATTATTTGAAGATAAAGGTCCTTGTTTCAAAATCCCCTTCATATTTGAATCTATGTGGACTCAACACCTAAATTTGTGGATGCAAATTACTAACTGGTGGTAATTTTACTGTCATGGGTCCTTTACTTTCAGGGTTTCTCAAAAACTTAAGTGTGTTAAAGAAAATATTCGAGTCTGGAACAAAGAATTTTTTGGTAACATATTTGAAAATAAGGAAAATATTTTGCAAAATCTTAAAAGTATTGAACTCCAAATTCAGAATGGGCATCTCAATGAACAACTCATAAATGAAGAGAGATAGGTTCTTGTAGATTATCACAATGTACTGGCTAAAGAGGAGACTTTTTGGAGGCAAAAATCAAGGGCCCTTTGGCTCAAAGAGGGGGACTCTAACAAAAAAATTTGTCATGTCACTACTCTGAGGCATCGAAGTTCGAACAAAATTAAAGACTTAAATAGAAGTGATGGCACCATCACCAAGGACATTTTTGAGATCTGAAATGAAGCTTCATCTTTATTTGAGCGTATTTTGGAAGAAAACCCCCAAAATACTACCCAAGCTGGTAGATAATTGCTCCACCATATTCCTAGCCTGGTCACTTTAGATATGAATTTAGCTCTTATCAAACCCCTCACCCTTGATGAAATTAAAGAGGCCCTTTTTCTATGCACCCTGATAAAACCCTAGGCCCTTATGGGTTTTCTCCCGGTTCTACCAAAATTTTTGGGACATAATTGGGCATGACATATGTAATGCCATCATTGAACTTTAGAAAACTAAATCTATACCTAGAAGTATCAACTCCACTTTCATTGCCTTGGTTCCCAAAGGGTTTTTTTGCAACTCTATGTCATATTTTAGACCCATTAGTCTCTGCAATGTTCTTTAAAAAACTCCCACTAAATCCATGGCTACAAGACTCAAGGAGATCCTTCTTCATATCTTAGACCCCTTGTCAAGGTAGCTTTATCAAAGGAAGAAATATTATTGATGGTATTATCATGTTACATGAAGTCCTTCATTATGTCAGCCTTAACAAAAAATCTACCATGTTTTTCAAAATTAATATGAATAAGGTATTTGTCAGAGTTAAAAGAGATTTTATGATTGTTGTACTTCTCAAATTTGGATTTCATAGGTAATGGGTTGATCTTGTTAACAATTGCATCTCTAATCCTTGGTTTTCAGTCTTGGTAAATGATTTTGTAGTAGGGGTTTTCCCTAGTACCAGGGGCCTTAGACAAGGAGATCCTCTCTCCTCCATCCTTTTTATAATTCTTACTAAATCCTTGGGTAGAGCGCTAAAAAATGCTTGCTCCAATGACATAATTTTAGGCATTAAAGCTGCGTCCAATTTAAGAGCCCTGTCTCACCAGCAGTTTGTTGATGATACCATAATTGCTACTCACGCTTTTGTGTGGGAAGAAAAAACTATTAAGAGTATTATTGATACATATGAGGAGGCTAAAGGTCAAAAAATAAATTATATTAAAAGAAAAATCTATTTCATTAACACTCTCCAAGAGAGACAAACAAAGATTGCACATATTTTTCAGTGTGTTATATCTCAGTTACCTACTAAATATTTGGGCCTGCCTATTTTCATGAGTGCTCCGAAGGAATCCATGTGAAGTAATGTTATTAAGAGGATTAAAAAAGAACTTACAAGTTGGAAAGGGACCCTCCTCTCTCATGTAGCCAAATCCACCCTGACAATGGCTTATATTCAAAGTTATCCTATTTATTTCATGTTTGTATTCAAAGTTCCTACTGCTGTCTGCTTGAAAATGTTAGAGTAATATTCCACCATTGGGATATTAACCTATTATATTATGTGCTTAACATGAAATGTTATTGTTAAGCACCTAGCCTAGGTGGTTATGGTTTTTTCATCACCCAAACTAGAAATTTTTTGGAGCATTGTACTATATATTATTTCATACTAAATACAATACTGATGCTTACCATAATACATATATGGTATCAGAGCATGCATGATTTTTGGGCATAGTCAAAGAATCTATAAGGGCACAAATCCTGAGTAGGACCCCTGAACTAGAAGTTGGGAGTAAGCGGCATGCATTTCGATGCAGTGATATTCTGAATGCATTTCAAGGTGGTGACTTTCTACATGAACTTTGACATCTGACATTCTGGGTGCAGGCATACAGGGTATAAATATTGAGGATCGGTACCCTTAAACTCGACATGAACCCCAAGGTATACATGTGGTGACTGGATAACACAGAATGTGCATGAATCTCAAGGTGCACATAGAAACTACTAATATGGCATCTTACGTGGCACACATATCGAATAGCTGATGTGGTAGCCCAAACTCAAAGGGCTAATGTGGCGATCCAACTGGTGGTGGTTATGTGGTGCTCTTCGATTGATTCATGTGGTGCACTCTGATTTGTTGTTATCCATGGAAAAATGTGTTTAGAAACTTCTTGATTGCCCATAGGCAATCACTTTCATTAGGGAGCAATTTTTTTTTAAACAACTAAAATCTATTCACGATGTCGATGTGGGACTAAAAAGTCCCACTTTTTTGTTTTTCTGACTAATCATCGGAGAAGGAAATAGAACAAATTTTCTACATATTTTCTCCTATCTAGTGTAGTATCCAGGATGGTTGAGTGCCTGAAGCTAAGGTGCTCACCTGCGCCAGGTCATGGGATCCATTCTTGCATGCAACAAAGTTTCTTTTTGTTGCACACTACGAAGGTGGACATCCCATTTGACACCCTGGACGTCTTGAAATATAAAGGGTTACACCATTGTTTCCATTCGGATTTGCATCCGTGCTAGTTGGGTGGTTGTGCTAAGACACTCTACATAAGAGGTCGAGGGTTCAAACCCCGCACACAACAAAACTAATTTTTTGGTGGAAAATACAAAGAAGCAAATACTAAGGTATTTTTTTGTAAATACTTCTTCACATTTTGCAAAACCATAAAACAAGAAACCAATCTTTGGAGCCACAATTTTTTGCAAATTATCCAGACAAATAGTGTATTTTTTTGCTAAAGAAGGGATACAAAACAAACAAAATTGCACATTTTATTTTTTGCAAACAGAAGAGGGGATCTCTAAAAATTTCCAAAACCTTGTTTATTTTACAAACAAAAGGGGGGACAAACAAAATTGGATTCTTCTTTGAAAAATTATAACACAAGGGGGATAATTGTGAATATCAATTTTTGCAAGCATAAAACAAAATTTCTTGCAAAAATTATTGTAAAAAGGTGCATTTTTGAATGCATTCGACACCTTAAAATTGGTATTATAGGTGCATTATTGGTGGAATACGACACCTATATTTTTAAAATTTATGGGCACTTTTGATTGTATGTTGCATTTAATTTTCTATTTTTTGCACTTACATCATAAGTTAAAATTCAAGGCAAATAAGACTCAAAATTTTAAACCTTTTGTGTAATTTATTGCACAACAACGTTCGGTATATACGGTACCTCTGGTCCACACTTACAGGTGAAGCTGTCGTGCTTGGACTACTATATCTAATACCTAATATAGCTACAAAAGTGACTTCTAAGCTATTGTTCTCTATAAATAGTCAAGGAGAAATAAGGAAAGTCAATTGTATTTTGATATTCACTCCATAACATATCCAAATTCATTCCTATTACTTGGCTCAATTTCCTCCAACTAATCATAATTTTTTGGAAGGATTTTTAGGTAGGTGCCATCAATTTTAGTGAATTCCCTTTCATGTACTCTTTGTAGTATACAGAAAGGGGGACTATTTTTGGTGAGAGAAAGAACTTTCATAATGGTTGTTGCTAAAGCATAGTTTTCAATCTACCTTGTAGCAATTTTTTGCACTAAGGGGGGGATAATTATTTTATACCATCAAAGAATTTTTTACAAAATGAGGGGGAAGACTTGTAAGAGTGCATTTTTGGCAGAGACCGACACATTTGTCAAAATTCTCGTAAAATTCAATTGTAAAAGGTGCATTTGGCGGATGTCAAAGGGTGGATCTGAGGTGGGAGCTCTGGGGCAATGAACTAGGGTTTCTGAAGCTAAGGAAAATCTAGGGCATCTGTTGGGTTTCCAAAGATATTTTTGGTTACTGTGGATCTGAAGGCAAGATTGCTGCCCCATGAGGGTCCAATGGGGACTTCTTCGGATCCTCTCCTAGGGAGAAATAGCTCTTATGCAGATATGCTAAAAGATAAATCTCCAACCAAGATTGACGAAGCTCAAAGAATTGCCTTTAAAATGCTCTTTATAGCTGCAAGAAATAGATCAACAGTGCATCGCGTTAATGGATGCCTGCCATAGTCTGAATAACGGCCCAAGATTGTCATTGAGCCAAGGATGGTCGAAGAAACAGTCCTATATAGAGCCAATCATGATTTGATCTGCAAATTCATGGGTATCCGCCCTACCCTAAATTTTTTGCACTCCTGGGTCCAAAAAAATTGGGAGCCTCATGGTGAGTATTCTTTGTGGTTTATTAGCAATGGGTATTTTATTGTTAGTTTTTCTTCTCTGGCCAATATAAATAGGGCTTTCGAATCATAAAAGAGGAATTATGGTCTGATAGGATTATTTGTTCAACCTTGGAGAGTGGGATTCAATCCTCGAATTGAACCCACTGTTGTCCTACTTTGGATTCGGCTGTATGCACTTCCAATGGAATTTTGGAGTGAGCAGGTTTTGGAGATGATCGGTAATTCCCTTGGAAGACATTTGGGTGTCTCCAAAGACACAATAGAAGGGAACACAACTGTTTACACAAGAATATGTGTGGAAATGGATCTTAGCCAGCCTCTATCGATAGAGGTGGAACTTGAACTTGTAGGACTATCATAGATTCAACAGCTGGATTATGAGGCTCTGCACTTTAGATGCAGAGTTTGCCACAAATACGGGCATTTGGCCCGATTTTTCCCAAATAATATGAACACAAAAATGTAGGCTCCTCTAGGAATGTCAAATCTTCCTAAGGAGGGTAAGGCAACAACAAACAAAGAATAAGCCAATACTTCCCAGGGAAATGAAGCTTAGAAAGATGGTTTTGAACAACCCAAAAGAAGGAGAAGGCAAAAGAAAAAATATGGCAAAGAGCAAACCCAACTCAAGCCCGCCAATAGGTATGAGATATTCAAGACATTAGTGGACCAAGAGGAATAATTCATGGAAGGAGTGGATGGTAATACTGAAAATAATAACATCCACATTCAAGCTCCTCTTTCTTCTCCCCCTATCATAGAGCAGGTAATTGACTTCAGTGGGTTATCGCAGTCAGAGAGTGTTGGGGCATTGATAGTTCATAACCAAGAGCAACCAATGATTAAGGATGTAAGCATGGGAATAACAAAAAAGAATAGAGAAAAGCCAACTTTAGGGATAACTCAGGTGGAAAAGAGATCAAAGAATGGCAACTCTCAAGGAGTTGGTAGAAAATCAAATAAGGAATTGCTAGCAGTTCAAGGAGACAAACTAATCACTGGAGGATCGGTGAGGCCAATAGACTCTTACTGATCTCAAGGTAACTAATGATTATACAATCATGGAATGTTAGGGGTTTAAATAGTAGAACCCATCAATATTCTATTCAAAGACTCTTAGAAAAATGCAAAACAGATTTTTTACTTATTTAGGAGACAAAAATGTCATTAGATCTTATGTGTAAAATAGTTAACAGAATTTGGAGGGGTGTTGGTCATATGGATGTGGTTGCCCAAGGTGCCTCAGGGGGGATTTTTACTCTTTGGAACTCTCTTGAATGGACTGCTCTAGAACATCTAGCCTAGAGGGGTGTTCTCACATCACATTTTAGGAATAATGTCACAGCTAAACATGTTTTAATCACAATTTTTTATGGGACTCAAAACCTTGATGGTCAGCGGCTTCAATGGAAAGATGTGCATAACATGAGAATCTCAAGGGAAGATTTAGATTGGATTATTGTTGGATATTTCAATGCTAAATTATCCTCTAGAGATCAGGAAGGGGGAACCCCAATTTTGGACCCAGGGGATCGACTTATGATTGCCCAAGTCCAGGCTTTACACTTAGTGGATATCAAAGGCCCTGGAACCAACTATACTTGGACTAATAAGAGGAGGGAGCCACATAGCAGGAAGGTAAAGTTAGACCATTTTTTGGTTTCAGAGGAGGCATTTGTAAAATGGAATACAAAATTTTAGATTTTGGAGGGTCCTGTTTCAGATCACTTTCCCATTTTGTTGGAAGGAGGAACTCAGATAGGGCAGCATCACAAACCATTTAAATTTGAGAATTTTTTGTTACAAAAAGAGGAACTTTGAAAGGAAATTCCATAGTGGTCGGAAGAAGGCCGCCCAGCCTATGGGACAACAATGTTTAGATACCACAAACAAATTCATTATGTCAAAGCTCAACTAAAACTTTGGAGGCGACCTAACAAGATAGACTTCCAGGTCCAAAAAGCTCCTTTGGTGGCTAGATGGGAGGAGGTTCAAAAAAACTTTAGGGAAGGAAAAATTACTAAGCAGATCAAAGCTAAGGATGATGCCTTGCGTAAAGCGATTGAGGACATTGACAACCAAGAGGAGACCTTCTAGAAACAGAGAGCAAGAACCACTTGGCTATTAGAAGGTGATAGAAATACCAAATTTTTCCATCAAACTTCCTATGCTAGGAGACATATGAATAACATGGAAGCCCTTCAAGATGAGAATGGACACTCCTTTGATACTCTTCCAGGTATGCATTCACATGCAATAGATTATTTTTCTAAACTTTTTAAGGAAAGTATGGTGCAAGATGAGGAGGCTCAAAATGATGTTATTGTTGTCATACCTTTTGTTATCTTTGAAGAAGAAAATTAGTCCCTTCTCAAACCCATTGATAGAGAGGAACTGAAGGATGTGGTCTTTGGAATGAGCATCGAAAAAACTCCAAGTCCTTATGGCTTTCCAATTGAGTTTTTTCAGGCCTTTTGGGATAACTTGGAGGAGGATGTAATGGTTGTTATAGAGGAGTCCAGAGGTAATAAAAGAATGCTTAAAGCATTAAATCATACTTTCATCACCTTAATTCCAAAATGGGAGAAGGGGGTCCATATTTTAGACTATAGACCTATTGCCTTATGCAATGTGATATATAAAATAATCACAAAGGTAATGGTTGAGCGGCTAAAACCTCTTTTACATAACATTATCTCCTCTAAGCAAGGGGTTTTTGTAGAGGGTAGGCAGATCCTGGATGGGGTGGTTCTAGCTCAGGAGGCAATCCATTCAATGCAAACATCTGGAAATAAAGGAATGTTCATAAAATTAGATATGTCAAAGGCCTATGATAGGGTGGAGTGGAGCTTCTTGGCAAAGATGATGGCAGCCTTTGGTTTCTCTCAGAATTGGATAGAATGGGTCATGAGTTGTGTCTCTACTCCGACATACTCAGTGTTAATCAAGGGTCTTCCCTCGCAAAATTTTGGAGCCACTCGTGGCCTTCGTCAAGGGGATCCCTGCTCTCCCTACCTGTTTCTCATTTTGGCTGAAGGACTAGGTAGACTTTTCTTGAAGAGAAGACAACAAGGTTTGTTACCAGGTATCAAGGTGGATGAGGAAGTTTTGACTCACCTACAGTTTGTGGATGATACTAGATTGGTGGGAGTGGCCAGCTTCAGGGAAGCAAGAATGATCAGAGATACTCTTAGTGTCTACCTTAGGGCTACAAACCAAGTCATCAATGATAAAAAATCTAAAGTGCTCTTTTTCAATCTGGATCAGAGGCTTCAGGACAGAGTTTTAGAGATCTTGGGATTCACAAGGACTTCTCTCCTAATGGTTTACTTGGGGGTTCCTTTGCACTTCAAAAAACTAAAAATAGATATCTAGAGGAATATTTTTGATTGTATCAAGGATAGAATTAATCATTGGTCTCACAAATGGTTAAGCTATGGGGGTAGATTAACTTTTTTACAGTTAGTCATTCAGGCCATGCCAATTTATAAATTCTCTATCCTGGTTGCCCCACATACTATATGGAAAGAGTTGGACAATATGGCTAGGAAATTCTTATGGGAAGGAGTAAAAGGAGAGAGGAAATGGGCCTTAGTTGGTTGGGACAAAGTAACCTAGCCCAAGGTAAAAGGAGGTTTGGGTCTGAGAAGATCCAAGATAAACAATAAAGCTTTGGCTGGAAAGCTTTACTGGAGGTGGATTTCCCAACCAACTTCCTTTTCGAAGAGAATCCTAACCAGTAAATATTTGGGACATGTTAACCCAAATGAGGTGGGTCATTTCCCTTTGGATGGTACTGGATCCTTAGTGTGGTAGGCTCTCAAGTTAGGATCTCAGGTAGTAAAAAATCGATTATTTTGGAAAGTGGGGAGATGGGAGAAGGCACGTTTTTGGATAGATTCTTGGGATCAATACCCACCTATCATTGTTGATTTTCTTGAATTGCAACCAATAAAAGCAGCCATTGAAACCAAGGGATGGGTCCAAATTGAAAGTTATTTCACCTCTAGGTAGATGGGGGATTACAAGTTTAAGCAGTTTAAGAAGTTGGATGAGTGGCCAATTTCAATCCCTCTGGATTTGGCACCCATCATGACTAAAATCTCTTCATCTTGGTTGGGAGCTCGGATTAAACTTTATTTGGTGGCAAGTGTGGTTGGAGAGAAATGCTAGAATTTTTAGAGAAAATTTTTCTTAGAGAAACTTTTTCTTCGTTAGATGGAGTTTGGTAGGTCATTTGGAGTAAAGTCTCTGAAACTGTGGTCATCTATGCTAAAGAGGAAAATCAGGTTGTGATTGGGGCAAGGGAAGAAGGAGTTGAAGTGCAAGAGGGACAAATCAGAGCTAGTTGGAAACCACCCCTAGAAGGTTGGATTAAAATTAATACTGATGGAGCTACAAAAGGCAACCCGGGTAGAGCAAAAATTGGAGTGGTTTGCCATAATCACGTTGGAACAGTGCTCTATTGGGAACTGCAAGACTTAGGAAGAGCTACAAACAATGAAGCAGAAGCCATAGCTATCAAATCTGCTTCTATTTGGGCAGTTAAACAGGGCCACAAGAGGATAATCCTTGAATCAGATTCTCAAATATTGGTTGGAGCTCTAGATTGCATGAGGAACTTTATCTTGAAAGCTTGGAGGTTGAGGATTCTTGTCACTCAAATAAAGGAATTATGGAGGGAATTAGATGATGTGATTCCAGTCTATGTGAGTGGAGATTTAAATAAAGCGGATGACTTCCTAGCTAAGATGGGTGCTGAGAAAGAGGTAGGGATTTAATTGCACAGTGACATGGCTACTGAGGATGAGGTGATTAGGAAAGGTCTTGAAAGGTCCCTAAGCTAATGATCAAAGAAAAAGCAAAGGGTGGAAAGGTGTCATGATATCGCGACATGTCGCTTCATCGTGGCCAAGGGAGGAAATTTGTCACAATATCGTGACATGCTGATTCATCACGACCAAGGGAGGAAAGTTGTCACGATTTTGTGACATGTTGTTTCATCGCAGCCAAGGGAGGAAAGGTGTCGCAATATCGTGACATGTTTCTTGGTCACGGTCACTGGAGGAAAGGTGTCACGATATCATGACATGTTGCTTGGTCACGGCCATGGGAGGAAAGGTGTCACGATATCATGACATGTTGCTTGGTCGCGGCCATGGGAGGAAAGGTGTCACGATATCGTGACATGTTGCTTGGTCACGGCCTTGGGAGGAAAGGTGTCATGATATCGTGACATGTTTCTTGGTCACGGTCACTGGAGGAAAGGTGCCACGATATCACGACATGTTGCTTGGTCATGGCCATGGGAGGAAAGGTGTCACGATATCATGACATGTTGCTTGGTCGCGGCATTGGGAGGAAATGTGTGGCAATATCGTGACATGTTGCTTGGTTGCGACCTTAGGAGGAAAGGTGTCGCGATATCATGACATGTTGCTTGGTCATGGCCAAGGGAGGAAAGGTGTCACGATATCATGACATGTTCCTTGGCTGCGGCCAAGGAAGGAATGGTGTCACGATTTTGTGACAAGTTGTGTGGTCATGGTCAATGGAGGGAATATGTCACGATATCATGACATGTTGCTTCGTCGTGACTGTAAGAGAAAAGGTGTTGCGATATCGTGACATGTTGCTTGGTCACAGCCAAGGGAGGAAAGGTGTTGCACTATCACAACATGTTGCTGGATCGCGGCCAAGGAGGGGAAGATGTCACGATTTCATGACATGTTGCTTGGTCGTGGTCAATGGAGGGAAGATGTCACGATATTGTGACATGTTGCTTCATCGCGGCTGAAAGAGAAAAAGTGTTGTGATATCGCGACATGTTGCTTCATCGCGGCTGAGAAAGAAAAAGTTTTGTGATATCATGACATGTTGCTCTATCGTGACCGTAAGAGAAAAAGTGTCGTGATATCGCAACATGTTGCTTCGTCACGGTCGAGAGAGAAAAAGTGTCACAATATCGTGACATGTTGCTTTGTCGCGACTGAGAGAGAAAAAGTGTTACTTTATCGCGACATGCTACATATCCATGGCCAAGAGAGAAAAAGTTTCACGATATCGCAACATGTTGCTGCATCATGGCAAAAGGAGGAAAAAGTGTTGCGATTTCGTGACATGTTGCAATGCTGCTGCCCAAGGAGAAAAAGTGTCACAATTTCGTGACATGTTGCTTCATCGCAGCCAAAGGAGGAAAAAGTGTCGCGATATCGCGACATGCTGCAATGTCACGGACAGAAGAGGAAAAGGTGTCGCGATATCGTGACATGTTGCATTTTCGTGCCCAAAGGAGAAAAGTGTGGCGATATCGTGACATGTTGCTTTTTTGCGGCCAAAGGAGAAGAGCATAAGTGTGTCGCGATATCGCAACAAGTTGCATCTACTGACCAATTTGATCCCACTATTAGCTAGTTAATGGTTCAGGAGATTTGGCCCCATTGCAAATCTTCCTTTCTATTGTAAGCTTGTGTTCTCTATGATTTTGGCTAGGAAAATTCCCTTCCCAATTTGTAATTGATCTTTGTTTTAATACAATTTTTTTTCAAAATTTTCAAAAAAAAAAAGGTGCATTTTTGGCAGTGACCGATACCTTAAGAAAATGGACAAATCAAAGAAAAAGAATGCCCCAAAAAAAACTGATAAAAATTCTCAATTAGTTAAAGATCCTTACTTTCCAGTAGGGTGGTAAGGAATGGATTTTTTTGAGGATGGAAAATATCTTACACTACGCAGTGGTGTAAAATCCATTCTTTGAGATTCTGAAGTTTCTGAAGACCTTCAGATAAATGGTGTTCAAATCCCTATAGATGTTTAAGGGCAGTATACATGACATTGATTTCACTTGACATGGTCCTGCATAAAAATAAAAGGGATATCAATGAGGAATCAATGGTCATGCTCCTAATGGAAGATGCTTGTGACACAAGTGACCTTCAGCCCATGGTGGTGAATGCTTGTTGTGACACAAGTGGCCTTAAGCCCATTGCGACCAATGCTTGTTGTGATACAGACAACCTCCTACCTATAATTGTAGATATCAATTATAGCACATGTGATCTCATCACAAGAGCATATTTTTCTTGCGACACCAGTGACTTAAAAGCTGAAAATCCTAAACATTAGCTCCCTAATCCCATCAACAGTGAAAAATGTCATATTGTTAAAAACATTGATTAAGATGAATAATTTGGGTATTTTGAAAACACATAAAAGGCATTGGATCCAAACTTATGAACAAAATGGGATTCAATGGTAAAGGATTAGGTAAACATGGGCAAGGCATTAAAACTCCTTTAATGCAAAATGTTAGGCCAAAGAATGAAGGCCTTGGCTATTCTAGACAAGCAAGTACTAGTAAAACCATATTTGTAAAACCTAAATCTTCTTCAACTCCTACAAAGCATTATTGCAGTCATTGTGGAAGAACAGGACATGTAGCAGCTAGGTGTTAGAAACTACATCCTTGTGACTCATGTGGATGTACAAATAATTCCTCTTCAAATTGTTGGTACAAAGTGAAAATGACCAAAAAGGTTCATATTGATTGTGGATGGATAGATCTCACATAATGGAAAAAAATAAAAGAAATATTGTTTGGATTATGTAGAAAAGGTAAAACCTGTGGTAGACCCAATGGTAGATCTAGTGATAGACCGAGTGACATTCCTAGAGGTAATTACCCAATGATAGATCTAAAGGTAGACCCAAATACAATGATCTAGAGGCAAACCTATAGGAAGATCCACAGGTAGATCCAGAGATAGACCTAGAGGTACAAATCTAGAGGTACACATAGAGAAAGAGCCATCATAACAACATATTTAATTATAATCTCATACACATTAATGGGGGAGGTCATATATGTTATCCCAAATAATGGAATAAGGGGGGTGTTAGAGTAATATTCCACAATTGGGATATTAACCTATTACATTATGCACTTAACATGAAATATTACTTCTAAGCACCTATCCTATGTGCTTAGGTTAAGGTGGTTATGGTTTTTTCATGAACCACCCAAAATATAAGTTCATTGGAGCATTGTACTATATATTATTTCATACTAAATACAATACTAATGCTTACCGTAATACCTATATAAAATTGAGCAAATTCAAAAAATATTTTTGTGGGCAGGTACCAAGGATAGGAAAAGATTTCATCTAGTAAGTTGGGATAAGGTGTTCTCCTAAAAAATTCAGGGGGGATTGGGGCTCCGAAGAGTTTGTAATAAGAACATAACCTTGTTAGCCAAGAAATCATGGAATATTTTCACCAACAACAACCTTGAATGGGTCTCAATTGTCAATAGAAAATATATTCAAAACCATTGTTTCCTGAATGATGATATTCCTAGAGATGGGTCCACTTTCTGGAAATCAATTACCCAAACCAAATATCTAATTCAAAAGGGGATAAGGTGGCAACTAGGCATAGGGATAAAAATTAATTTCTAGAATGATAGGTGTATTTCTAATCAAATTATTTTAGAGAATAATGAAATTGTTGTCTTACGACCTTTCCTAGACACATTAATTGGTAAAAAGGTTGAAGATTTCATTGACATTTTGTTAGATTCCAAGTGTTAGAAAAATTTACATATTCCATGTGCTAATGGTCAAATATTTGCTACCTCAAAAGTTCTCAAAACCATCCTAAATGCAATAGTCATCCCCACTGGTAATTCCCCTAACTCTCCTTTTTAGAAAGAAACTGATTCTAGGTTATTCACTTTTAAATATGCTCATGATATGACTATTGACTATCAAGTGGTCCTTATCTCTTATGATCGAGTGTGGATTAAAAACCTCATACCAAAAGTTATTCATTTTAGTTGGTTGGCCATTCAAAATAAGATTCTAATGATTGATAACATTATGAAAAGGGGTATGTTTATCCCCAACAGATGTTATTTATGCATGAATGCCTAGGAATCTACCAATCACCTCCTTTTAGAGTGCCCTTTCTCCAATATAGCTTTGGATCACCTTATTTACACTTTTCATATCTCTTGGGTTCCTCCTATTTCATTGAGTCACCTTTTCACCCAATGGCCTGCTCCATTTAACAATCTCAGATTATCTTCTCTATGAAAAGTGAACCTTCATCATATCTTATGGTAATTGTGGCTTGAAAGAAGTAAAGTTTTTTCTTCCTCCTCTATGGATCCCATATATGTTTCCAACAAAGCTATTACCTTTGCTATCGAGAATTCCCAACTCTTCCCTTGTCCCAAACCACCTGATTCTATATTGAAGTCTATTTTGTTCTCTTATTTAAATATTTTTTACAACTCTACTTCTAGTTTACCAGCCCCCCATCCCAGAGTGGGTGCCCATTGGATTCCTCCCCCAAGTGAGTGGCTAAAACTTAACTTTGATGGTTCCTCCAAAGGAAACCTAGGGGATTCTGGTGTAGGTGGCCTAGTGAGATATAGTAGTGGATAAGTTAATATAGCTTATGCTGAGTATCTGGGGTGCCAAACTAATCATTTTTCTAAATATTGTGCATTATGGATAGGGCTAGATCTTCTCAAGGATTATAAAGGTAACTTTTTTATTGAGGGATATTATTTGAACATTATAAATGCTCTTATCAATAATAGGGTGTCCTCTTGGAATGTCAAAACTATTATGTAGGAAGCTAAGAAGCTATCCCAGAATTTCAATGATATCTCTATCAACCATTTGTACCATGAATCTAATAGACTTGCATATATTCTAGCCAATTGGGGAGTTATCCATAAATCTCTATCCATTTGGAAAGAAAGCTTTCCCCAAGAAGTTTTAAATGCTACTAATAATGATTTGGTTTGAAATATGTGGTCACAAATTTTGGTGGGTCATCTTCTCCAATGTTGAATCTACCCTTTTTAGCATGATGTGTTTCTTTGGTTCCGGTTCTTATGGCAGAATTTTTTTGATTAGCGTGACTCTCTATCTTGTTATTAGTGCTATCTTTTGGTTCTCCTGTTTTCCTTTCGTGAAGTATGTAATGTCCCAAGATAGGCCCTTTCAGTGGGTTTACCTCATGGTTGTCTTTTCCAAGAATGTCAAGTCCCCGAGTAGATCTAGGTTGTGCAATTGGATGTTATCTAACAATATCAATATGTTTCAAGTCTTGAGATGCTTAATTTTATGTCTTGTGAATTTTGAGATTCAATTTTTCAGTTATTTGGCACTCCCAATCCTATCATGTGCGAAGTCTATCCTGTGCCATGTCTATTTTTTTGATTTCGGTTACCTAATGAGAATTATTATGTGGTCAGCCAATCATACCAACTCAGCTTCCGAAAAGGTCATATAAAGATTTATATATTTACATCTTGGGTCTATGTCAGTCCATTGTCATCTAGTTTTGTTCACCATTGTGTGTCCTAGGAAGTAAGAAGCTTTTGTGGTCCTCCTTTCGGCTCAGTATTGATATCATGGCCTTGCTTGAGCCATCTATCCTTTAGCTTGATCCCCTATCTCACGCATTTTTGGAAGCTCATGGTCTCATTCCATTTCTAAGAAAGTTCAAAGGAGTTGAGCAGGATATCATTGAAGCATTCATCCACCTCAATTTAGGAGGTCAGCCTGGCTTAAGAAACCAAAGGTTGATACCATTCAGAGCTCCCATTACCATATTTTGGATGAAGATAGTGAAGATACTTTCATTACTACTCACAAAACAATCCATATTACCATTTTCAATAGCATTATCAATGCCATGGATAATATCAAAGAGACTCTTAAGGTGCTACTCTCGAACCATCCTAGAGATGCTCCTGCAAATCAAGATGTTACAGAGGTTTAGGTCTGGGTCTATTGAGTACTCTGTTTGTTCTCATGTTGGGTCTCTCTATTTTTGGTCTTTTGATCCCCTACATGGGATTTTAATTATAGTCTATAGTGCCCCTGTGTGGGCCTTTTTGAGCACTATGTTTATTTTTATACAGGTGTCTATTATAGTTTTTATAGATCTTTTGCGAGCTTCCCTTGTGTGGGTTGTTATAGCTCCTTTACAGGGATTTTAGGTAGTTACTTCTCTTAAGAAACCCCTGTGTGGGTATTGCTCATACTATATTTTTTTTATCTAATGTCAGCGTTCCATCCAACCTTCTCTGCTACTGGTTGGACCTTTTTGTTTAGGTTGTTGTTGGCCAATATGTAGGCATGTGTTATCTTATGCTATTGGTTTAGCTACCAATTTATGTACTTGGGTTTGGGGCCCATTTAAACCCCACACTTAATCATTTTTACCTACCAAAATAAATGTAAGATACCCCAATCATGGAAAGAGCATGCACTTTTGAATCATTGCTTCCAACTTGTTCATGGATTTGATTTTAGTAAACTTTTCAGCCAGGAGTAGACACTATAATATGGATCCACAATCGATGAATTTGAGTATGCTATGTTTTTGGTAACCTTTCAATCATGGGCATATATTATGATATGAATCCACATTTTAGGCTTTAGAGATACCAAAAAAGTAGTAGAATTTTTAGCCCATTTTATTTTGTTTGAATTTGTTTTTGTTTGTTCTTTGCCCCAAGCAAGAAGGACATATGATTGTCTTTGGTAATGATTTTTGAGTGAATGTAATTTGCATTTTGATTGTTTTATTATTGATTTGATTTTCAATTTTTTAATTATAAGAATACCCTCTCAAGCAATGAGTCGATAGAGGATATGGAAAATGATGAAAGCAATGAGTCGCTTGACCAAGATGATTAAATTGGGGTTTTTATTTTTATTTTATATGAGTGACATTATGATAATGTACTCATCCTACCAGATTGCATGGATAACCAATTGCTATAACTTCTAGGTGACTAGAGTAAATAACTAGATACGAGGTTCACTCAAGTGATTTGAATTGATTTGACCAAAGGGGTTAGGTGCCTTTGGAGCCTTTTGAATTGATTTGACCAAAGGGGTTAGGTGCCTTTGGATACTTTTAATTGAAACTGTGACCAAAGGGGTTAGGTACCTTTGGGGATTCTTTTGAACTAGAATTTGAAATTAGATATTGAAATTAGATATGGTGAGGCAAAGAGTGCAACCTTTGACAAAAGGATGCAATATTTTGAGCCTAGCGATTGATTATTGATGTGAATGCAAGGAAAAGGGTGCAACCTTTGACCAAAGTATAAAACCTTTTGACAAAAGGATGCAACCTTTTTAAAACTAGCAAGATGTGTTGATTAAATGTTTGCATTGATAAAAACATGCCAAATTCTTTATGGCGAGGTAGAAGCACTTGATTGATTAAGTATTTTTTGTATTGGTTGATTTGATTGATTGGTGGGGAAGGCTATGGTGCCTGGATTACCCTAAGTTGTATTTTTGTTTGATTGATGGTCGGGGGAAGGTGTGATACCTTGAACACCCCCAAGTTTTTTGATTGCTTGATGTGATTGTTGAGGAAGGTGTAAGACCTTGAACCCCCCTAGTTGGTGTTGATGATGTGATATGATGATGCATGTATGTTAGATGAATATTTTTTATATGATAGAGCTATTATGTATGCATGGAACTATGTATGTATATGATGCACTAATGACATGATGATGTGTATTGTGATATGTTTAAAACATAATGAATGAATCTAAGATGCAAAAATAAACTAAGTGTAAGCACCATAGAATGTATAAAATTTATTAATAAAAATGTTAACCTTTTTACAAAAGTCATATATTTTAAGGTAAACTATATGGAATAAAATGTAATATGATAAAATATAAATGATGGATGTGGAACAGTGAGACATCACAAGAGAACAACAAGGTTTTTCATGAGACTCAAACATCTTAGTTGACCAATCAAAAGCTATATACTAACCATGCAAGATTTTGAAAGATGAAAATCTGCTAGGAAGACCCAGATATTTAATATCCCTATGTCTACAAAGTGAAGTTCATGAAGATGATTCGTAAGACTACCCCATTTCCAAGTTGATGTTATAGCCCATTGCTATAATGGGGATCACCCTATGGTCATAATTACCCTAATTTTGTATGTGGTTAGACTAGAATACTAGGTAATACAAGCCACCAAATGCTGGCTCATCCATAAACTGATATTTATCTATACAAAATAAGGTTTCTAATGTGAAAAACATATCACCATATGTAAGGCTACTCTATTACCAAGACGATGTCTATAGCCCATTGTTGGTTATGGAGATTACCCATGGATTTGAAAAACTAGGAATTCTAGGGATTCAAGCTCTTTACCCCCTTATTTTATTTTGATTTCTTTCTTTTTGTTTTGGATACTTTATCATTTTATGGAAGAGAAAGGGATTTATCTTTTTTTTTTTAGGGATACTTTCTTAGTTTTGAGTGAAGAAAGGGATTTTGATTGCTTTGGGTAGGGGGGAGCTTGTCCTTTTGTCAATTCTTAGCATTCTAGACCATGCACAAAATAGGATGAGTAGGGAAACCTTTCGCTTAAGGAGAAAGGACTACTTTGTAGTGTTGTCTTTCCTTGTGCAAACCCATATTTAAAAATGTATTTTTATGCTAGGATTTTAAGATATACAAGGTACAATCAAAGCAAGATCCTACCTGAAAAATTAGGATAGTTTTCTCCAAAATATAAAAAGAAAACTAGGAATGACTAAATGACCAAAAGACCCTATTGAATACCCTATAACAACTTACTGGGTGAGGGCAAAAAACAATCACCAAGGGAGGGGAATGTGAATGGAAATGGTTTGTTGGATGTGTGTGTTTTCCTTATGAACTTTTGGAAACTAAGAGGTGTGCATAAAATAGTCAGTGGCCGTATGAGAATCATTGTTGATGGTCATAAGGTATATATACTATCTTACAAGGACCCCTTAATAATCAAAATATCACAAGAAAAGGTGCAAATGATGACAAGAGAAAAGGTTTGATTAAGACTCATGATAGTCATACAAGCATGGTGCTCTATGAAATGCAAAAACAAAAAATAGTCTAATGCTAGTGCAAAGAAAGAATATGCCTACTGAAATTAATCAATGAAATATAGTAATGTGCAACGCACGATCATGTAAGCAATGCAATATTTTTGTGATTTTTAATTTTGTATTTTTTTGTTGTTTTTGTTATTTTATTGTTTTTTATGATTTTGAAAATTTTTAATGTTTTCGATGTTTTTTATATTTTTGATTTTTTTTTTGAATTTGTGGTTTTTCATGGGGACGATGTGATACCTTAAGCATCGCCAAAGTGTTTCATGATAGGTGAGTTTGGGGAAGGTATGATACCTTGAGAATCCCCAAATTATTTTATTTTTTGTGATGTGGCTAACAAGGGAGGTGTGATACCTTAAGCATATCCGCTATGGTTTTGATGGAAACCAAGGTTCTGATGAGATGAGGTGAGTGGACAATCTATGGAAAAGACCCTCCTGTCAATAATATCCTAGACCACATTAAAAAATGTAAAGTAATCATTAATTTTATGGACCTCTTGCCAATGATAGAGATATTAATGACCCTCCCTATACAACTTTGATTTAGGTCTGTTGGGATCGAGAGGGATTATTTTAGGTAAAACAATTATTTTTGTCTCCTGCAACTTGTGAAAGATTATCAACATGGGCTCTAATAGAGGGGTCCAAGTACAGGGCTAACATTTAGAATGAGATGGACAAGGTGGATGAGTTTTATGAGGTGGGTGATGTTGAGGAGGTTGATGCAGTTGATGAGGTTGATGCGATGGATGTGGGGAGGGTATGATACCTTAAGAATCCCAAAATAATTTTATTTTCTATGATGTGGCTAATGGTAAAGGTGTGATACCTTGAGCATCCCAACTATTCATTGTGCTTGATGTAATGTGATCGATTGAATCATCAGAAGTGATGGAATTTGATGCCTTATGTTGAGGTAAGGAGGTATGATTGATGCTAAGGTTTTAACTATGCGGTGCAAGTAGACAGTATTTGGGAATGGCCACCTTTCTCAATAAGATATTGAACCAAATTTTTAAATTTAAATTAATTATTGATGTCATGACCCTTCAATCTATGGTAAACACAGTAGTGATATTCATTGTAAGACTTAGGTTTAGGTTTATTTGGGTTCTTGGATTTTATTTTTGGTAAGGTGATTGCTTGCACCTCATAGAGCCTCTAAAATATGGCTGAATAAGGTTCTGGAAGTGGCATGTAATTACGAGATTGATGTCTATTGTTCTTATCTGGTTACTGTTGATTTTGAGGTTGCAAGGGAGGTGGTGTGGCCTACAATGTGGTTTGTTGAGGTGGATTTTAAAAACATTGGGATTATTGATATCATTATTGATGAGTTCAATGATGACTCAAATTTAGCTCAATGTTCATGAATCAATTTAGGATTTATTGTAGGTCATTATTTTGGTTATTCAATTGTAGCTCAATGTTGGCTAGTCGATACAAAAGATGTTTTAGACCAGGTGGAGGTGGTTGTTGGTAATCTTGAAGGGGTTGTTGAATGGATGTTGATGAAATTTGGTGGTGATTGGTAGGTGGTAAATGTGGATTGGGTGTAGGTGATAGGAGATAATTAAGCAGATGTGGATTAGAATTCCTCAACATAGGAGCAGATGTGGATGATTCATGATGATGTAATTGAACACTTTGATCATGTTCTTGATTTAGATTGAAGTGTTCAATTACGGTAGTTGGATTATCCCCATTTTGGTGTAGTGTGTAGACTTGTTATTGATTTTGTGGAGATGTTAGGTGATATGGAGTAGGTATGACTAGATTCAGTGGTGGCAACACTTGTGGTATGGAGGGAACATTGGATGGAGATATAGGTTGTGTAGATCGATTTGGAAATATCTGGTTCTCTATCAAAATGTTAATCATTCCAACAAATCCTTGATTATGTGGAGCTATGTGCACTTTATTAACCTACTTAGGTTGTTCTGGTTGATTGGTGGGTGTTGTGTTTGTTTCACATAAATACAAAGGGTCTTGGAAGATTCCTATGTTTTGGTTATTTGGGACAAGAGGGTTATCAATCTGAATCTCTTGCCTCTCGATCATATCCTACACTATACGTTTAAAGGAGTAACACATCTGGATGTCGTGACCCCTTTGTTGAAGGTAAATGTAATATTGGTCCTCCCTATAAGACTTTGGTTTAGGCAGATTTAGATCTATTGGATGGATCTCAGGGAGATGTATTATGTGTGCCTCACATAATCGATTAAAAATTGTTCTGGTTGATTGGTGGGTGTTGTGTTTGTTTCACATAAAGGCAAAGGGTCTTGGAAGATTCCTATGTTCTGGTTATTTGGGACAAGAGGGTTATCAATCTGAATCTCTCACCTCTCGATCATATCCTATACTATATGTTTAAAGGAGTAACACATCTGGATGTCGTTACCCATTTTTCAAAGGTAAATGTAATATTGAACCTCCCTATAAGACTTTGGTTTAGACATATTCGGGTCTATTGGATGGATCTCAAGGAGATGAATTATGTGTGCCTCACATAATGGAAAAGGAGTGCAGTGCCATGGTTGCTAATGCTATTGGTATTGCTTTTGGTTCTATTATGGATGATATTAGACTAGTGGAGGCCGAGCCTAATAATTAGGCTATGGTGGTGGTGCTTGATTTGAGGGTCCAAGAATGCTCAAAAAAACTTGATTTACTAGAGATGTCTTTTTTTGTGTATTGCCTCCTTTAGCATTCTTGTTCATCCATTTCTTTTTATAGAGCTTAATATCACCTTTCTAGATCTTAATATCCTTGATAACATTAGTCTAGGCTAGGTACTCCTCGAAGGTTCAATATTGTTGCAATTGTAATAAAAGTGATATTTTATTCAAACAACTCCTAGTGAATATTTTGGTAAGCTCTATTATGGGTAAGGTGAAAGGTAACTTGGTTATTATTTCTCTCCATCGGTTGTCGTAGTCCATGACTAGCTCATATTTAAATTGTATAAGATTATACAAGTCAGTAAATGTTGCCTTCTTCCTAATACTAAATGATAAGCGTTCTAAGAATGCATTTGCAAGTTGTTCAACGGAATGGATACTATGTCATGGTAGATGATTATACCACTCAAAAGTAGGTCTTGCAAGAGTCATTAGAAATGTTCTTAGAACTAGGGCATCATCATCCTGATATGAAAGCATACATTCATAAAATGAGTGACATGCTATTGGGCCTCTTCCTCTCCTTTGAATTTATCTAATTTTGGCATTTCAAAGTACTCAGGATATGGGGGTGATGGCACAAATGGGTGCAATGGGTGTTTGTGAAGCTAACACAAGGTAGTTTTTCTGTAATCTATGCCTAAAGTTTACTTCTCTAATGAATTAATATGGTATGTCAGTAACTTATATGCATTTGAAAAAAATATTTTATTCGCTAGCCTCTGCCCTCAAGGAGGAAGCGAAGGTAGTTGGGTGTTGTCAACATGTGTCCCTATAAGGTAATTAGGGTATGTATCGATTGGTTCTTGATATTTCAACTATGATTCCTCATAAGGATCATACTCCTCTAGATAAGTGTATGGTCTATTTTATTCATGCAATTGGTGTCATTTAGGATGTAAGGGCGGCTGATTTTATCACATACAAGGTGGACAATTTTGGTTTGGTAGTAGTGGAAGGTTTTGATATTGTGTAGGGTGTCTTATGTGTTGTTGTAGCCTATGGGTACTAGGTGTAGGTACCATCTCATGCAATGAATTTTGTAACTATTCTTACTATACCCTTTTTTGATGCAACCTTTGTAGGTGTGATCATTGTTGGTCCACCCATTGTTTATTTAATCGTTGATGGTATAATCGTAATTGATCCAACTATTGTTGTCAGTTAAGGTTTTGCATAGGTGCCTGATGAGTGTGGTTTATTTGCTTAGATGTATGGGGTCTATTTACCCTTGTATCTATAATATGGATGGGCTTATATTGTCTCTCACCCCTAGCAAGATATATAATCTATTTTTTGTGATCTCTAAAGGTCACATTGACTTGGTATTTTGGTTTGAAAGTGAGCTCTATGTACTAAAGAGATTTGTAGGTGCAACATTCTTGAATGAATGGTCTCTCTTGAAACATATTGGAATTTATGTCACCCTCATCTATAATGAATGCGTGAGCTAACATGGGTTGTTTGCGAGAATGGTGGTTAACACACATATCCTCTTGATCATGTTCTTGATTTATAGATAGATGCTCAGTTGGGGAATCCTGGTAGCAATCATCTTGGTATGGTATGTACTCTTATGTTGTTTCTAATGGTTCTCTAGGATAAGTCATGATGTGAATGCATAGCACTACGCTACTAGGCACCTTAGTGTATGGATGATTATTTTTATAGAAATCAAGTAAAGTGTCTAGATCAAGAAAGTCTCATTTTTTATCATACTCAAGACCTATGGGTGCTTCTCTAATAGGGATTTTCTAAAGGTCATATTACTTATATGAGATATTCAAGTTATGATGGGTGCTAGGGTGCAATTAAGGAATGGTAAGGTCCTTTGGACTATATTGGAGATGTTCCATGTCTTCTTATGGGCATTTTAGCAGCACTAGATCTTGATTGAGCTTGACTGCATGTTGTTACCATTGTCTAAACTATGCAAAAAATAAATAAATAAACAAGAAAGAAAGCAATTGTTTTGTATTCTTGATTTTTTTGTTGATGATTTTCTTGTTTTTGTTTTTGATTTTTGATTTTTGTGTGTTTTGGTTTTAAGATCCTATTCCTATGAAAACTAATAGGTAAATGAAATGAAAAATAATGAAAGGTAGTTTGCACACACCCCCTATCAAGGAATGCAACACAAATGATAAAAATATCTTCCTAGGATGTTGGATATGGATGATGGGTATCCTAAGAAAATAAAATACCTCTAAAAGTGGTCGTGCTATCTATTGTCTTGTTATCGACAAATTTGGGCTTTCGCTTCACCCGTGTGTGAGATTGGACATGAATGACAACTGTTATTCCATAAATTATTAAGCCCTAGGAATTGGAGGGCATCTAACCTTCCTACTTTGGGATGCACCCAAAAGTAGGGGATTTTTTAGTGATGAATTCCAAAAAGCCACTCGTGGATGGCTGCTATGGTTTGTAAAGGGGTCAATCTATGATGGGATATGAATGCCCACATCACGTGATTGCTATCATTCATTGGTGATGAAATCCAACTAACTGACATTATATTACCTCATGTGTGTGAGGGTTAATTTTAATATTTTTGTAAAAAGAAAATAGAGAGCATACAAATGATATTTCACTAAATGCAAAAAATGTACATTTACTATTTAGAAAACCCTATATGATATTTAGCCTTTGAGTAGACTACAAGGTAGGACAACTATAAAAATATAGATAGAGGCCATATTGCATAGATACGACTAGAGACAGAGGCTATCTTGACCTGAGATGACTATAGATAGAGACTGTCTCGACCTAAGATGGCTACTGTCAGACTGATATAAAATTATTATTATTATATTTTTACAAATGCTTTAAATTTATCTTTTTTCTACTTTTATTTTCCAGAAACAAAAAAGAGAAAGATAATAGAACTTACCATGAAATCCTACATTTGTAAAAGATCCAGTTTTGTTATTGTTTTTGCTTATGACCTAAGGTTGTTCTGACCTGAGATGATTGTAGAACAAGGGTTGTCTTGACCAAAGATAGTTATGAAAGTGTACATGTAAAAGTAGAATTTATCAATAATCAATCAAAAAGCTAAACATGGGACTAGATCCCATCGTGATCACTATCTAAGAGCTCAAAAATCATGTACCGATAAATTAAATGTAAACGCAATAAATGAACACAAAACATGTAAATGAAACATGATGATAAAAATAGTAAAATATGGGTTCCCTTTTTTTTATGAATACATGTATTTATCAAAGCATATTACAATAACATCCCCTTGAGAGAGTTCATAAATGCGGTATAATAATTACAAAAAGTGAGGATTTCTTTCCTCTCTGAATATTCCTAATGCACTGAATGGTCTTCTTGCAATCACAAATCATTTGGGGGTAGGTTTTCCATAACTGCTATGGTGAATACGATGTGAATCTTGCACTCCTTTTTCATCTATTGAATCTTATAATTTGTGATGAGCACCATAAATGCTCATTTTATATATATTCTTAAGGGGCATCATTACTGGTTTAATTAGCATGTGAGATGTATTTTTATTTAACTTGTGCATATAATTGATAGAAAATCTGGTATTATGCTTGACTAGTGTTTTTAGTGGAAATTGTGTATAAGTGTAGGGTTTACTACTAATCTGGTGTTTTCCAGTCTACACCCCACTTGGACCTAGAAGTTTACAAGAAGGGGTATTACTTTGGTGGTGCCTTACTCTAGTGGTGTGGCGCCTTACTCTGGTGGTGTGATGCCTTACTTTGGTGGTGCCTTACTCTGGTGACATGATGCCTTACTCTGGTGGCGTGGCACCTTACTCTAGTGGTGTGATACCTTACTCTAGTGGAACGATGCCTTACCGACGTAGGCACATTACTGATGTAGGTGCCTTACTGAGGCACCTTACTCTGACCAAGCCAACTTTGACCGATTGACCAGTGGGCTAAGGAGGAGGTTGCACGTGAAGACAAAAAGGGAGATATTTTATTTTATGCACTATTATTAGAATAAACACTTCTATTATTTGATTGGCTAGATACCTTTGTAACGTGATCATTATCTTCTCACGCTCATGGACAAATTAGAACAATGAGTTTTCAGCACAAAGCGATGAACTAGGAAATTAACACATTTCTCATTAGCGACTAAGAAGGACAACCACGCAAATAGATTTTGCCAGTATTATTATAATTCTATTCTGATAAAACAAAACACACCCAATTTATCCGATAAGGGGGTCAAATTAGTGTGTGATTATTTTAATTAATATATAATTGTTATAATTGAATGACTGCAATATTCATTGTATATCTATTATAACCGCAAGTTCGGAATAGGATTACCTAAATTTATAACAGACGAAGGTTGTGCATTGTATAAATGAACATGGCTTCCCTGAAGGAGAGAATGATTAATTTACGAATAAATTATTCTATTCTATTTTGTCTAAATTATTTAAGAGTGCAACTCCTCTTATTTAATTAAAGCAAGCTCTATGTAGCTAGTCGAGCAGACTATCTACGGGATCTTGGGCCCACTCCCTGTAGTAGTCCTCCCCTATTTTATTTATGTATTTGTTTTCTATATATTAGATTTATTTTTTGTTTTATTTTAATTCAGTTGTGTGTGTTTATTTTTTTGTATATTTAATCTCCCGTACATTTACTTTCAACACTTTAGTTTTAGTTGTAATTTATTTATTTAATTTTTCTGCACTTAGTTTATTTTGTTTGGTCGGAATCCAAATGCACAAATATCCCCCACCAAACTAAATAAGGTACAGATGGATTCATTCCCCAAAAATGCAAGCATTTACTATGCATGATACTCGTAAGTTTACGGACTTACCGAATTGATAATTTATGGAAGAGAAATGATTATTTTTCGAGACATAATTTCTACTCACCATTTTGACGCCATTATTGGGGAGTGGCAAAACTGTAGTGTTATGATTTATAGGTTAGATAAAAAGGCCATTTAATATCACCTATATATCTCTTTCCTAAGAAGCGTGAGTCCACCAAGGGCCTTGTCACAAAGCCAAAATAGTTGTCAGAATAGTCATAGCAAAATCCTATAGGCAACAATTTAAATTTACCAGCTTCTTACGTAAATACGAGAATGAACCGGATGTACCATATTAAGTGTAGAAGTAGGAATAAAATGTGTTGTTGATTTAAAAAAAAAATCAGGCGGTGAAGGATTTCCATCATGTTCTGAATGGTTTCAAGAAATCAAAGAAATAACACAACCTAGGTCTGATTGAAAATTTTTAGGGATGTGTTTTTATACAGAAACCATTATAAATTATGCCTCCAAAAGCTTAGTTTTAATGATTGAAAATTTTTTATAGGCTTGATGCTTTGGAACATATTGGTAAATTCTTTGATGCAAGAAAAATGACAGAGCATAATTTAAAAAGAACATCTTGTTATGGAGTATGCTCTTCACTTGCGCTTAAGGCGACCTGGTGAATCAAAAACTAGAACGTGTTTTTAAGACTGCTACGCCATGTTTTATTCAAGTTGCTAGCCCATAGATAGTAATTTTTTGGCCTGCACATTTTACCATAATGTTGAAAGAGTTTGGTTGTGAGGCCATGAAGGAAAATACTCTTCTCAAGCTACTGCATATCAAACTATTTGACAAAAAGGATATTATTTTTAGAGGACTAGTTCAAATGTAGGCATGGGGGACCCCACTTTCATCATTGCCACTAACAACACAATGAACATTGTTTACAATGTTCATGAATAAAAAGAAAAAATTATATAAACATTTTGCTGAAAAGGCTCCAAGATTAAGAGAAAATAAAAAAAATAGAGTTTTATTTCGCTACTTGTTGGAAGAAAATATCCTCTTTCCCAAGGACCAGCTTGGTCCAGAAGGGAAATGAAAAATCTTGAACCGATAGCTAAAAAATAAGGGAGGATCCTGGAAGAAATCAGATGTCAAATATCTACAAGAAGACCACATGGTGCTTGAGAACGATAAAAAAATATGAATGGAGCTCATAGTGGCTAGAAAAAAATAGCACATAAATCTCAACGAGGTGTCTCATGAAAGCGTCACACCTGAACACCCGACACATGTCATGGATGATGATGGATTTATTTATCCTCACTCCTAGAAATAGAGGATCATAGTGCTACTCTAATTCTACCTATGAAGGAAATAATTTAGAGTGGAAGATCAATTTGATTCGGATGCACGTGTGTCAGGGCTACTCAATTGAAAAAGTGATGCAAGAGCACATGGTGAGAAAATAATGATGCACAAAGCTATTTTTAATTATGGTGATCCCTGCAATACATCGAAAGAGTTAGCACTCTTGAGATATATCAAAAGCTGGATTAAAATATTTTTATATGTGTTGTTAATGAGGAGCTAGGTGTTGCAAAAGTTTGGAGATGTTGGCTGTCATAAATCCTTCATAGTGGTACATGGAACGTAATTTTTGCACACCAAGTTGCGTAGTTATCTGGCTCAATTATACACAACCTCCACTTTTAATGTACAGTGCCAATACTATAATTTTTTTATGGTATCATTTTCATTCCATTAAAATATGTGGGAAAAGAACATGCAGAGAAGAGAAACAGTATCACTATGGTGGAAAAGAACGTCAAATTTACAAAGAGATGGTGAGGATATGAAATCATGGAGAAATATGTTGTCACTGTGGATAGAGTTCATTACTTCTCACAAACAGATTGGTGGAGAAGACGTTCTAGTACACAACACATTCAACCAATTTCCTAGATCAGTGATAGTTCTCTAGCTTGGCCACTTAATTTTAAAATCCCCAGCTCACATTGTTGCAGTTGACATTATGTTATTTTATGTAGATGATGAAAAAAAATAAAAAAATAAATGATGACCCAAGATCTGTTCTAGTCATGGCAAATCAAACAAAAAAAATATTAGTTAGAATTTTATTTTAATGCCTTTAGTTTAGTTTTTTATGTTTTGCAGGACAACATGAAGTGCGATATAGATAAATAAGGAGATGTCAGATTTGGTGAAGTGATATTTTTATGTGAGGTGACATCGACATGGGGGAGACCCCAAACCATACCAAAAGTTTTCATGCGTGCCTTACTCAAGAAGGAGCCAAGCAGAAACCTTACTCTAGTGCCTTAATGAGGTATGCACCTTACTGAGGTAGGCACCTTACTTAGGTAGGTGAATTACTGAGGTAGACACCTTAATAAGGCACATTACTGATGAAGGTACCTTACTAAGATAGGTACCTTACTTAGGTAGGCACCTTACTGAGGTAGACGCCTTACTAAGGTAGGAACCTTACTGAGGTAGGCACCTTACTGAGGTAGGTGCCTTACTGAGGCAGACACCTTACTGAGGTGCCTTACTGAGGTAGACACCTTATTGAGGTGCCTTACTCAGGTAGGTGCCTTACTCAGGTAGGCACCTTACTCCAAATAAAGGTACCTTGCTCCATCAGTAGAGGTATGCACCGCTCAATTTCCATCAATGGAGGGATGCGTCACTCAGTGTCCATTAGCAGAAGGATTCGTCGCTCAATGTCCATCAACGAAGGTACTTGATCATAGTGGGAAAAAAAATACCTTGATGTCATGCATCAAGGGTGTATTGATTATTAAAAAAAAAAGCCACACAAAACTTGTCCTACTTAGCATAAAATTTCTTTTGCTTTGCAAAAAATCATGAACTTCATGCAAGTTGCAAGTATCCTAAGAGCTAGGGCCTAATAGGCACGGATGTCATGATTCCTATTTTTCCTACTTTAATGTGTTGTAGTTTTTCTCAATTTATTTTGTAGGTAAAGTGGCCCGATTGTACGAAAAATAGGTATCTTGGGAGACAAGGCCTAAATCAGCTCAACACCCATGAACCTGCACATTTTTTAGGAAGTAGAAACTCGACTGTTTCCATTCAGAGGAGATAGTCCCCATCTGGGCATGGGCGTCGGTGTTAATTTCTTACAAAGGAAAGAGGTACCCACCACTATGTTTGGATGAAGCAGATGCTGACACAGTACGAAAAATAAAATTGGAGGAGCTGATCAACTTTGCAAACAACAGATGCGTTAGCACCTACTCACTTTTCAACACCAAGAGGGTGCCTTGAATTCATGCATTCTATCCATAAGGTATGTTGATGTCGTGTATTCTTAATCTCATGCATTTTCTGGTGCACTAGCCCTATTGACTAAGAGGCACTTAATTTCTGTTGAAAAGTTCAAAAAAAAAAAGCCATGTGGAGAATTTGATGAAAGAAAAGAGTGCTGGAGAAGAGAACTGCAGATCCACTTTATTCCAGTAGTGCTCAACTTATTCTCCCTATATTGGGGGTTCCTATTTCTCAATGTGGGACCTAATTTTTAGAGGCTTGTAGACCTATTGCATAGAGGGACCTGTTACTGGTGACGAGGGCATCACCAATTTAAGTGGGGGAGGATTTGGGTGAACCTGAATCTCCTACAAATGAAAAAAAAATAGTGGTAAATTATGGCTGTAGTGCAGCCGTATGAGCAATAAAGTTCCCCTGCCTATTCTCATCATGGATATGGCACTTACTCTCATGAAAAAATAAAAAATAAATAAAATAAAATAAAATCCCCCAGGAAGCAGAGGTGGTGTTCCAGAGAGGAGAGATAACTGTAGCCACAACACTCAGTAAAGGTACTGGACCCAGTATACTAGGGAAGCATAGAATGGAGGCAAAACTAGCATCGTCGGAAGCCAGCGTAACTGAAGGACAACACAACTCAAGGATGTCCCACAACAGACTAGGGCCCCTCAGTAGAAATAGAAGCCTTAGGATGAAGTGAAGGCCAAGGCCATTGGTAAGAAAAGGAAATAGGGAGAAGTGGCCTATGTAGAGGATATGATTACCGATTTTAGGTGCCACAAGGGTATGGCACATATTAGCCAGATGCACCAACATCACAACAATAATTTTTTGGTACACCGAGATTACAGGCAACATGAAGACATTTTTACACCACTAGCATGCTACATATCAGAATCTACAAAAATCACCCAGGTATGTACTAAGTTTTTTGTTAATTATGTGTACAGTTATTTTAAAAATAATTTCTATGCTAAACTCAGTAGATGCCCTTTAAAATTCTCTCCGTCAAACTCTCCCATCAAAGTTCAAGCATATGACATGCCTCGGATATAAAAATTCATTACCCAGGAACAATTGAAAAAAACTATGGCATTCAAGTGAATATATTTAGCCTTGTTTTATTGTTGCATCATGAGAAATTTGAAATTGGGAGTGCCAAAGAAAACGGTAGACCTTAAAAAATAATAATAATAATAAAATAAAATAAAATTCAGTGGCTGACTTTAACGCTTGGACTTCAACGAATGTGCAATCCACTGGTTAAAAATTACATGGTAGTAGGTATCCAAATCAGTACCATAGTAATTTGATCTTGGTGTTTGGATAGTGTGATCATGATTTCATTGTTTTTCCGCAATGTGATGGTCAATCGTGATGTATGTTTTATTTTTGTTGGTACAATAGTGCTCAAGGGAAGAAAAATAGTAGTGCTCAATGAAAAAAAATATAGTAGCACTCAATGAAAAAAATATAGCAGTGCTCAATAATAGTACCCATGAAGAAAAATAGAGATGTTGAAGGCCATTTGAAAATCGTAGGTGGTTGTCATGAGGACGTGACAATATTTAGGCATGGGGGGATGATGAGCACCAAAAATGCTCATTTTATATACATTCTTAAGGGGCATCATTACTGGTTTAATTAGCATGTGAGATGTATTTTTATTTAACTTGTGCATATAATTGATAGAAAATTTGGTATTATGCTTGACTGTATTTTTTAGTGGAAATTGTGTATAAGTGCAGGGTTTACTACTAATCTGGTGTTTTCCATTCTACACCCCACTTGGACCTAGAAGTATGCAAGAAGAAGCCTTACTTTGATGGCGCCTTACTCTGGTGGTATGTCGCCTTACTCTGGTGGCGCGACGTCTTACTCTAGTGGCGTGATGCCTTACTCTAGTGGTACGGTGCCTTACTGAGGTAGGTGCCTTACTGAGGTGCCTTACTCTGACCAATCCAGCTTTGATTGGTTGACCAGTGGGCTAAGGAGGAGGTTGCACGTAAAAACAAAAAGGAAGATATTTTATTTTATGCACTATTAAAATAGAATAAACACTTCTATTATTTGATTGGTTGGATACCTTTGTAACATGAGCATTATCTTCTCACACTCATGAACAAATCAGAATAGTGAGTTTCTAGCACAGAGTGATGAACTAGGAAATTAATGCATTTCTCATTAGCGACTAAGAAGGACAACCACACAAATGGATTTTACCAACCTTATTATAATTTTGTTCTGATAAAATAGAACACGCCTGATTTATCCTACAAGGGGTAAAATTAGTGCGTGACTATTTTAATTAATATATGATTGTTATAATTGAATGGCTGCAATATTCATTGCATATCTATTGTAACCGCAAGTCCGAAATAGGCTTGCCTAAATTTGTAATAGAGGAAGGTTGTGCATTGTATAAATGCACAGGTCTTCCCTAAAGGAGAGAATGATTAATTTTATAAAGAAATTATTCTATTTTATTTTGTATAAATTATTTAAGAGTGTAATTCCTCTTATTTAATTAAAGCAAGCTCTACATAGCTAGCCGGACGGACTATCTGTGAGAGCTTGGGCCCACTCCCTATAGTAGCCCTCCCCTATTTTATTTATGTATTTGTTTTCTATAGATTAGATTTATTTTCTCGCTTTATTTTAATTCAGTTGTGTGTGTTTATTTTTTTGCATATTTAATTTCTCGTACATTTACTTTCAACACTTTAGTTTTAGTTGTAATTTATTTATTTAATTTTTCCACACTTAGTTTATTTGGTTTTGTCGGAATCCAAATGCACAAACATCCACACTTAGTTTTAGTTGTAATTTATTTACTTAATTTTTCCACACTTAGTTTATTTGGTTTGGTCGGAATCCAAATGCACAAACATCCCCCACCAAACTAAATAAGGTACATATGGATTCATTCCCCAACACTGCAGGCATATACTGTGCATGACACTCGTAAGTTTACGGACTTACCGGATTGATAATTTATGGAAGAGAAATGATTATTTTTTGAGACATAATTTTTGCTGACCAATTTGCACACAAGGAAACTAGAAACATATCAAAAATATATGAAGAGACCACCAAAATTGGGCTCGTATTAATCGATATGAATGCGATAAATAAAGATAAAACCAGACTAAAACATGTATAATTTGAAATCTATCTAAATGCAAAAATAGTAAAAATATTGATCTAAGTTATGCTAAAAGAAAAAATAGTAAACCAGGTCTCTAGCCAAGACCATTTCAGGCTGAGATGACCTTGTCCACTGTCACAGGACTATGTTTTTTTGAAACCAATTCTGAGCAACATCCAAGATACCCTGGGTGTGTTGTCAACAAATTGTTACACTGTGAGAGTGACCTGATGGATCGAAGTGGTCACTGAAGTAAAGATGTTCAATTACATGGAGGATGGAAGCACAACTTTCAATCCTTTGTAGTAATCTAGTTGCATGGTTTTCAATGGTAGGAGGGTTTTGGAGGATTGAAATGGGTAACACTTCATTACTTGAGGAATTGAGGATTGAATTTGGTAGCACTTCGTTGCACAAATTCAAAAGCTTTCAGATCTTTTCAATTGAGGAGTGAGTGCCAATTTATAGACTTCTTGGATGGAAGCTAAAAATGGCAAAAGCACCCTACATGAAAAAGCAAAGAGGCAATTCACATTAAGAAAAGCAAATGCTTATCTCTAAAATTTCATATGATTGATAATGACGTGTTTTTCTAATTTTTTCCCATGCGAGGCACTTAATACCTTTTACAAGATCGCAAGGTTAACCGGTAGTTTTGGCTTCTGGCTATACACTTTTTATTTTTAAACATGCTTTTTGGAGGCCATCTTAGGTCGATACGACCATAATTTGGAGGTCTTCTTGGGTCAAGATGACCATAATTGTGTGGGGAATTATACACATTTAAGTGGTGAAAGCCACTTTTTTAGCCCTAAGGCTTCCCAAGGTGGGTTGTGTGGTCTAAAAGGAGTCCATTCAGGTAGTCTTCTCAATATGACATGTTTTAGGTGTCTACAGGGTTATTATTATCAATAATCTGTCGAGTCTTCTAACAAAAAAGCTACTTCCTCCATAATGACCATTAGTCAAGTCGAGGTGGTATTGCCACCTTCATCTCCCTTTTCCAGCATCCCCACTTAGTGGCTAATGGATGTGATCCCACCTATCATGCACTATGGATAAATTTTAATATAAAAAGCTATGCACTCAGGGTAGTTAATATCTATGCTTCCAACAACATCATCAAATGAGACCCATTATGTCTTTGTCTTGTGAAATACCTTTCCTTTTCCATATGGTTTATTTGTGGTGATTTTAACATGATTGAGATGGTGATATAAAAGGTGGATGCCACAAGATACATTGGATAATATTTTAATGGATGACTTGGTTTTATATGTGCAATAAATTAGGTTTTTACGATCCCAATATAGGCTACCCCCAAGCCAAAAATCTATGGCACACGTGGTCCAAAATGCATATTGGATTTGATAGGATACTAAAGTGGATTGATAGGGATATGTTATCCAGATAATCCATATTTAATTTTTCCAACTATTTCTCCATATCAATTGAACCACTACTTGAGGTGGTACTCTTGGACCAATGCTCCATTCACTTTTGTATTGAATGGTTGGGTGGTGGAGGGTCAACTTTTAGTAGTCAATTCCACTTGAAAATGTCATTACTCACTCACAAGCCTTCACTTACCCACATCCAACACATCTAGAATCTAGAGCCATGTCCACTCATGACCAATAGGTGGATTGACTAGTTGAATAGTGTAATTGAATGTACCACTCACTTCCTTCATACTTATGGGTGACAAATGGACCTCTTCCACCATTTCTCATGCAAGGCTACCTTGGACCTCCATCATGCCATCCTAGAAGCTCAGTAATTTTCACCCTCTCTACAACTCTAGGTAGCCAAGCTTTGACAACAACATCAAATAGTTGATCCTTATGCAACCTATGGGGGGTAGCTTAAATCTAAATTCTATTGGTTTAAATTTGAGGATATGATCTTGAAGGATTTTTTTTCAATATCTTTAAGAAAGAGATACTTCTCAAAAAATCAAAGAGATCCATGAAGGGTAACAATTTTTTATCAAGTTACTTGATATCTTGCAGGATTTCCTTCGGTATTATCAACATGTTTTTAAAGCTCAGGACCCTTCCCTAGATCAAGCCTATGCCCTTCAATAGTGTGTTATGTGGTTCCATGTTGGCTTTCTACCTCCCAAAAATCCCATCTCTCATAGGATGAACTCAAGATTATGGTCTATTCCATGTCCAATGATAAGGCTCCAAGCTTTGATGGGTTTCCCTATAAATTCTATAAGTCTTTATGGGTATTGTGGGACCAAATCTATACTAGGTCTATCTAGAAGCTCTCAAAACCATTTCTTTATATCATTTGATAAATAGTGGTAACTTTAAGATTATTCTCAAAACTAGGGACCCTAAAGACATTTGTAATTGGAGATCCATTATCTTGCTTAATATATCCTATAATATTATAGCCAAATATCTCACTGTTATGATAAATAATATTCTCCCCCTAATCATATGACTAGATCAAACTAGTTTTATTAAGAGCAAATATATTATGGATAACATTATTGTTGTCTAGGAAGGGATGGAATGGGTGAGGTAATCCAAACAAAGTCCATATTCCTCAAGATATATTTTTCTAAAGATTATGATAGGATTGAATGACCTTTCATTCTAGCTATGTTGCAAGCTCTATGATTTGGCCCTACATTTCTATGCATTGTTCAATTGCTATTTAATAATACCTCTTCTTGTCTTACTATTAATGGTAGACAATCCCAATTCTTTGGTCTCTATAGATCCATTCTCCAAGGGTGCCCTCTTGATCTTGCATTATATATTTTGGTAGATGAAGGGTTTTGCTATATTTAGTAGATGATGTCTCTATGGCGAGTAGTAGCTAGTTAATGGGAACTTTATATATGACTTCTTTCTCACTCTCATTAAAAATAATGATAACATTGATCATGCCCTAAAATGCTTAAATATATTCTATATGGATTCAAGGTCTACCATCCAATGGTAGAAGACTCAATGTTATAGATAATTCTTCTTGCTAAAGCTTGCTTGGTTCCATAGTTATAACTAGAAATGAATCCAACATGAATAAATATTAAAGTGTTTGGGTATTCCCTTTACCTTCAAATCCTCATCCTCAATATTGTGGAAATATATCTTGGACAAAGTGGAACATAAGTTACACAAGTGAATCTCCATGCCTCTTTCTCTAGTCAACAAATTTCAAGTCTATTCTAAGATTTTTTAAACCACCCATGTCTATTACTCATCGTGGTGGACCCCCTCCAAATCTTCCTACCATAAATTGGAGAAAATCCTTTGTGAGCTTCTTCAACAGAAGGAAAATTTTTCACAGAGTGACCTAGGAGTTTTGTTGTCTCCCAAGGGAATATGGATGATTGGGTGTTATGGATACCCAAAGGAAAGGGATAGTCATTTGCACCAAATGGATCATCAGAGCCATGTAGGGCAATGAGGCCTAAAAAATTCTAGTCCAAAACTATATTACCTCATGCACCCCTTATGGGAGAGAAAATCCTAGACAAGTCTTGGGCTACCATCACTTATGGTTATGAAATTTTCTATCCATATTCAAGGCACCTCTATAGCCAAAATTATCTAGAATATTTAGGAGGATATTATATCATGGCTTCAGTGGAATGGTAGTGGGTTATGCAATGGATTATCCATCAACCTTCAATAAGTCTAGTGTTCCTCCATTGTCAAGCATCAAGATTAGCCTCTGGAAAAAATCACTTGGATTAAGGCCTTACATTTTTTTACAAAGGGATAAAGGTTGTGTTATAAATTTTCTCTAGTTGCACCATAAATTGGTTCTCTTGGCCAGAATCCAAGTCCCATTTCAATCTCCTAGAGGATGATAGAGATACCTTTTAGGTAGTCAAGGATGCAGTCCCCTATGATAAACTCCACAAAATTGGGGTTAAGTGTACGCATCCATGGTGGAAATATTGGAAATGGAATTCTAATATGTCTTAAAAATTATAAACCTCGTAATGGGTACTCATGTATTTCCCCTCATTTGCCCATGGTTCCCATGCTCAATACTTGATGGCATCTTTAGTCCTCCAACAAGGACAAGCAACATTAGTCCTCATTTGGGATGTAGCTTTGGAGCCCAAATTGGGTCATTTATCTTGGTGTTTTTTTTCATGGATTACTAATTATGGAATGATTGATTCACTTGAGGGTGATAAACCCCAAATGTCTCTTTTGTTAGCATAAGTTGACTATTAAGCATTTATTCTAGTTTTTCCCTAGATCTTAGGCAACATGGGTCTAGATCCATGATTTATTTAAACCATTTAGACCTAGGTTATTTTCTTCACATATGATCCTCCCTGACAATAGAACTAGCATACCTACAAGCATCGAAAAAATCTAGCATATTTTTAGAATGGATTTTTTGTTTAATATTTGGAAATCTTGCAATAATGCAATTTTTGCTAATATGAGCGTTTCTATATATTTATCTACTTATGTAAAACCTATGATTTACTCTAATGTGTTATTATAAATCCAAGCCCAAGCCAAAAATGTGGCTTTATATATAGAGCATTTATAGAATATTCTCAACCATTGGGAAAATACCCCCTACTCAATGGCCAAAGTCCTACCCTTTCTACCTAATCATCAGAACCAACCTCCCCTAAGAGATTGAAAGCAAGATCACAATCTGCTATCTCAAGGTTCCTATAGCCCTAGACTAAGAATATGTTTAAGCATCTCTCCACACTGTCACTACTCTGAAGATCAAACCAAGGGATGGATTTTTGCTTTACCTAGTTCCCCTCAAGTGCAAGTATGGGGTTCCAAGGATTGATCCATATCTTCCTTTGTATGGGACTTATCAATTGTTATGATGGTAGAGGAAAATATATGTCAACAAGTAGAGTGCCACCTTGAAAAATAGTTTGGATGAGAGCCCATCATTAAATAACTTGACCCATAGATTGAATGAGACAATATTTCAAACAAATATCCCTTCTTATACTAGTGTTTCTTTTGTTTCTCTCTACATTTTAGCAATTTTTGTTTCCTTTGGGGTTGTATTTTTGTTTTCTAATTTAATCCTTATGATCATGTGTAGGATTATGGGGAGTGTAATGAATATTTACTACAATGGACAAATCCTATCTTCAAAGGAAATTTTGGTTAGAACACTTACTTATGGAAAGAATGAAGAGACCCAATAACCTTGTTGCTCACAGAGAAACTAAATCTTAAATATCATCTAGGATGTATCTAAGGAGGAACAACCACTATCAAATGACACTGAGTCTAAATATCCATTCATTGTGAATCCTTGCCCAACCACCAAACCAAAATCAAATGAAAGTTCACTAGCCTTTCTAGTGGAGGCTAAAGCAAGTCTCGATAATACTTGGAACCCCTAAGCCATTTTAATGATGGTAAAAGGGGAGAAATTTTTATTGGGGATTTGATTTGATAATCATTCATGTCCCTTTATCTTCCCAGGAGAGCATGGATCGCAAATTTAATCCCTTCTCCCAACCGAGTAAGTCCCTTAGTTCTTGGTGTCATTCCAAATTGATACCATCAACGAATCCTATGGACTAAGGCTCTTTCCTTAACCAAGAGGAAGGAATATACAACGAGACCATTTGGGGAGTTAGTAAGGTATGTCTTCCCCTTCTCCATGGGAGATATTAATACCCAAATATCATGGAAGAATAGAACAACTCAGAATAATTTCAGCTACAAAGTTCTCCCTAAACCTTTAGGCTTACTGGTTTCCTAGAAACCCCCTCATGGTACATGGTGTAAGAGGAGTACCAAAAGCAAAAAATCCTAGAACATGGTAGTTGTCATATTCAAAATGTCCAATGAAGTACATCTTCACCAAGGGAACATATCAAGAGCATGGGAAAAGCTAGGTATTGACCACCAAAACCACTAGACTAACCCAAAGAAACAAAATGTGAGGGAAGGGATGATGATCTAGTCTTGGTAGTGACACCCCACAACCAAACATAGTTCCCCAAATGACTATTAGAAGCTTTAAAGTGATGGCAAGAAGGACAACCTAAGGGGAAACACAAAATCCAAGGTATTAATGGAGGATGATCACAAAGATCTAGTCATGGATATTTCCAATACCAACATCCATCTATAGATCTCTAGGGCCTCCATATCATTCATTATTTATGTTGGCTAGCCCAAGAAAAAAATCAAATTCAAAATTTGAAATTATGCATGGATTTTGGGGGGAATTTCCCTACTTCTTATAAATATGTAATCTTCCTCTCATTATAATCATTGAAATCCATTCATTATTCTAATGGGTGATTTAATTTATTCTCTCTTATGTCCCAACATGACTCAATCCTTTTCTTACTAACCAATTAATTTTTGAATATCTTTCTTCTGCATGTATGTAAATCACGGCTTACACTATTGGAAACTATAAATATTTATGAAATCCCTATCTTGGTTCTAGTGTGGGTGTTCTATTTTATTGCATGACTTGGGGAGACTTGTATTCCTTACGCATTTTTTTCACCCTATATGTCTTCACTTAAACCTATCATGGCATGGAGGGTCTTATTAGATATTTGGTGTGTCACCACCCATAGGTAGGCTAGATAGGCTAGTTAGGCTTTTCCTACTTTCTTTTATTACTTTCCCTTCGTTTCATTTTTACTAGAGATAAACCTAATAGAGTTGACTAGTATAGGAGGGAGAGACAAGTGCCAAAAATCACACCCAAAAAGGAGCCAACCTTGGTAAAAAATCTTGAAGATCATCTAAAGGAGCCACCTCCCATGATCCCTTGGACTTCCTAGGACCAACACCCCACACAAGTCATATGGCATCAGATGCACCCACTTGGAGAGATGAAGATCAAACCACAACCATGTAAGGTCATGATGCCTAGGGTGTAGGGATATCATTTTGTGTCCCAAATAGTTTAAACTAGCATGCTTTGTGGGACATGAACCACAAAATCCATCACCTTATAAAATCACCTAGTGACATCATTTCAAAAGAAGAATCCAAAAAAACGTCATTGTCCCTGACCAAGGTTATGGTGGGAAACTTTGTATGATCATCCCCCACACCTAGCAAGTCCACTATAAAAAGAACCCAAAGAATCCACTCAGAAGGACACCATATTGAGGTTCTAGTGAAGGCCTCAATCCATCAACTTCTAGAAGCACTAAGTATATTCACATAGTGACTTTGCTAGTCATCAAACTATCAAAATAAATGATAAATTCTAAATATGAGACCCCATAGAAAGCCTTTGTTCACTAGCTTATCAGGGCATCACAAAGGAATCAAGCAAGATATGAATAAATGGATTCTAACCTATAATAAATAGATCCCTTTATTTTTTTTGGACATGGTTCCCATTTTGGATCTAGATTTCCTATCAAAGTTCATGGAAGAAGATGCAACCACCACTTTGGAGCACTTGCATCATATGATAACACACTATGCTATGCATAATATTGTTGTTCAAAATATAGCCCTTGGGGTACTAGCAAGATCTCTCAAAGGGAAATCATGGAGGTGGTACATAATACATTTCTCTACCTGCACCATCAATAAAGTATTGGGACATACTGGCCACCTAATTGATAAATCGATTCAAGGAGAAATAAGGAGTTGTGCTTCTAGATCACTTGATGCATATCAAGAAATCTCACATGGAGGCAATGGAGGACTTCAATACTAGTTTCTACAAAGCCTAGTTCAAGATATCATATGAGATCAAACTGCCCCTGGTATGGCATCCATTTTTTATATAAGAGTTATCAATCCTAAAATTTCCATATTAGTCAACATATAAGGGGGGAGACTCTTTCCTTGACGTCTATCAAATAACCCTCCAAGAAGAAAGTAAATTTATATTGATAGAAATGTTTCTCTTGAAGCCCCAAAACCTCTGTCCTCTTTGGATCTAACTTACCATTCTCCCTATCCAAACCTAGGTACCCTCCACTATTAGCTAAAAGAGCATCTTTCCCAAAGGGACCTAGTTGTAGACTATTATCCAAACTAAAAGGCTTACCCTAGATGTTAAACATGGCAAAATATCCAAATTTTAGATGAGGATTTAGGAAATAAACTATTGGTGAACACATTGACCTACAAGATACCACCAATAACGAATAAAAAGAAACCAAAATCTAGAAGTAAAACCATAGTCAAACCCATCAAATATTTTTGGGGAAGCAGACCAAAAAAAAGAGAACCAACAACTATCATGGAAACACCAAAAATACAACCACCAAACCCCTTGTGAATGTAGGCATCAACAACCAAGCTTCCCTAGAAGCCCCCAAGCTTCAACCAGATCCCATAATAAAATAAAATCAATGAAATATAAGCGCAACACCAAGTAGGGAAAAGACAAAGCAACCAACACATGTAGGAGTGTGGACTTTTTGCCTAACCTTAAGGTGCAAAGGAAATCCAATCCAAAGCTACCAAGTAGATACAATAGTCATCCTCTCCTCCTTATCAATAATAATAGCTCAAGCATTAAGATCTCCCTAGTGGCTAACAAAGGAGAAAACATGATAAGTAGGCAAAGGGTCCAACTTGTTGATTAACTTCCTACCACAACACTACTATATATTCTACTGGGACTAGCATCCAAAATCAAAAAAGGTTGAGGGACTAAGAAATCTTTGAATAACTGATAGGCCAAAATCAATATAGGGGTTGTTCCCCAGGAGGTAACTCAAAGAAGATATAGGAATGATTCCCCCATAAAGGTATTGGTGGAAGGAGAAAGGAGGTCCCAACTTGAATAAAGAGTGCACCCAACCCACAAGAAGAAATGATGCATCATGGAAGTCTGGGTAGTAGATCATGCAAAGGCTTTTGAATAGACTAGTATGGGATGAGATATTGGTATAAGGAGATACCCATTGGCCCAATGAGAATTTGTATATACCAAAAAATAAAACATATATATATATATATGTTTTAGTCATTTTTATTATATGCCTACCAAAGTTTTGTAGGACATAAGTGAATTTAAACACACAACAAGAGGATTGAAATCACATGACCATTAAGGATAAATTTATTGGGGCTAATTCATGTATAACAACCTCTTAAGATTAGTGGAGATCATTTATGGTGAGTTGAAGGATGATCACAAAACCTAGGTAGGAGGAAACTTGGAATATGATGATATCTCCAAATCCTAGGCATGAGGGAATGAGTCATCATGTGACCATCTATTGTTAGTCAATCAACATGATGAGAATGAGCCTTAGGATCCCTCTAGGTGATAATGCCTATAAATCAAAGGTGTGTCTCACTCTAGATCTTCACCAGGTTTTGAGAAAAATTATCTCCAACACCTTTCTTCTTTGAGTGCATGCCACTACTTAGAAGCCTCAAGATTTTTCCTATTCAAACTCTATGTCCAATGGACAAGGCACATTTTTTTGGGTTCCTTAAATCCTGCTAGTAGTATTTCCCTTTTGATTCATCAAAACTATAGTGAAGATTCACTACAGTAACCAAATCCTACCTCCATTTTTTTTTTGGTTAGAACACCTACCTGAAGTTGGAATGAAGGGACCCAAGAATGTTGCTACTCATAGAGTAGTTGAATCCCAAAGACCATCTAGGATGCAAATAAGGAGGAATAATTGTCACTGACTGAAATTCATATAAATCCCTAACTTCTTAGGCTTTGATTTTAAATATACTCTTACTTATTCTTATTCCAAGGTGTCTCTTAAGTGGGAATATGCTTGAAAGTACACTAGACTTTTCAATGGCAACTAAAGTAGGTCTTGATAATACTTAGAACCATTGAGTCATTCTAATGATAGCAAAAGAGGAACCATATTTATTGGGGCTTTGCTTTGATCATTGTTTGCAGCCCTATCTCTTCCCAATAGTGCAAGGATCATGAAGTTGATCCCTTATCCCAATTGAGGAAAGCCCTTAGTCCCTAGTGTCATTAAAAATTGATACCACCAATGAATCATAAGGACTAAGGCCCTTTCCTTAAATACGAGGAGGAAGTATTTGAGGGGACCAAGTGAGGAGGTGGCAAGGCAAGCCTTCCCTTTCTCCATTGGAGAGCTTGATACCTAAAGGTCAAGAAAGAAGAGAGTAGGTTGGAATATTTTTAGCTATAAATTTATTCCTATACCTTTACACTTGTTGATTCTACCAAAACCCCCTTATAATACATGAAGAAAGAGGATTCCATAGAAGTAGAATAGCTTAGAATGTGGTAATAATCATCTCCAAAGGGTGTATTGAAGAACTTATTCACCAAGGGAACCTATCAAGAGTGTGGGACAAGCCAAGCATCTACCATAGAAACCACTAGACCAACCTAGAGTGAAAGGACATGAGAGAAGGGATGATGATACAATCTTATTCTTGGCACCCCACAACTAGACATAGTTTCCCAAGTGACTATTAAAACCATTAAAGTGGTGACAAGGAGGATAGCCCAAGGGGCAACACATATTCTGAGGCATTAATGATATATGATCATAAAAATATAGTCATGAAAATTTCCAACTCCAACATTCAGCTATGGATCTCCAAGGCCTCCAAATAATTCATTATTTATGTCAACTAGCTTGATCAAAATTTTGAATTCAAAATTTTAAATCTTGCATGGATTTTGAGGGAATTTTTGCACTTCTTATAAATTTGTATTCTTCCTCTCATTATAATCATCAAAATCCATCCATTCTTCTAAGGGGTGCTTTCCTTCATTCTCTCCTATGTCTCAACCTGACATGAGAGTTTCCTTTTTGACCAATTAGTTTTTGAACCTTTTTTTTTTGCATGTATGTGACTTGGGGCTTACACTAATGGAAATTGTGACTATTTATGAAATCCCTATCTTGGTTTTGGTGTGGGTATTCTATTTTATTACATGACTTGGGGGGATTTGTGTTCCTCATGTGCTATCCGATTTACTATATGTGTTAACTTAATATGACCGTGGCATAGAGGGTCCTATTATATCTTTGGTGCATCACCACTCATAGGTAGGCTAGATAGGCTAGTTAGGCTTTTTTTGCTTTCTTTTACTGCTTTTTCTTCTTTTTTTTTCTTTTCCTTGGAGATAAACCTGATAGAGTAGGCTAGCATAAGAGGGAGAGACGAGTTCCAAAATATCACATCTAATAAAGATCCAGTCTTGGTAAAAAATATTGAAGGTCATTCGAAGGAGCTACATCCCACGCTCCCTTGGACTTCCCAAGATTGGTGCCCTGCACAAGGCATACTGCACAAGATGCACCCGATAAGAGATATGAAGAGTGAATTGCAACCATAGGATGTCACAACACCCAGGTCATAGGGGTCATTTTTGTCCCCAACAAAGGGACTTCTAGCTTGACTTTTTTGGTTGTGCTTCCATACCACCTGCCTTTTTTGTGATTAGTATATTTATTATTATTTTAGTAATATAAGTTACTTTTCAGCTAAAAAATAACATAGTATAATAAGTTGGAACATATAAATATAAAAAATAGAATGATTTTATTGCTTACAAAACAAAGTACAATGAAAAATCTCTAAGAAGATATGTGAGGCTATAACATTGCATCCATTATTCATTATTTGTATTGTTGAGGGTGTATATATCTTTTTATAGTATTTGGTGTATTGGAAATCCACCATATTGACTATGGAAAGTATTCTGTATGGAAATGTGGTGGTTCACCTTCTATGAATTAGGACACCCATATAGAAATGTGATGGTTCATATTCCATGAGTTACAAAGTGCATATTAAATGCAAATTACATGCATATGACTTGTCCTTTGTTTTATCTTTTGTTAATAGGTAAACATGGTTATAGATCCAATTTAATTTTGAATATCTAAAAATACAAAATTATTATTTCTAATAAATATTATATTTTATATTTTGAAGGCATCTAGAGTGTTTTTCCATGTAGTTTTTGGCAACTCTATGACAAGGTTGCTTGTTGAAAATTGTTCTTCCTCTAAGCTTTCCAACATTTCTTAAATGGATCAAAATAGAGTCCCAAGCACAATTTATGCCCTTAATAGAGTGGTTATGACTAAAAAAAATAGGTTTTGGGCATAAATTCATGCCTCAACAAGGTTACATGCTTAGATAACTTAATCCCACTAAGGCTTTAATACTATGTGTCATAACCTCCAAAATTTTCTATCTTGAAACTAGAGCACATTTTTTTTTATATAAACTAACCGATAGAAGGTTTACTATTAAGATGTGCCCATTCCAACATTCCAAGGTACTACCACACCTATACTCACATTTGTCTATCAAAGTGAGTTCATTAAGTTAAATGGTTCACCCATCCCTATACTTGCATTTGTTTGTCAATACAAATATACTAGGTGTAGATAAACACCCCTTATTATACTTACACTCATCTATTAGTGCTAATACTTTAGGAGTGATGGTTCACCCATCACTATACTTACCCTCATCCTTCAGGGAAGTATACTAGGTGTTGACCCCATATATTTTCCCATTCTATCGAAAATATCGTGACATCCACTACACTCCACATAGGTCCTTTTATGTGGGTGTTGTCACTTCAACTACCTCTTTAATCCATTAAGAGTACTAGTCGTCACTACCAATGATAATATTTAGCATACCTAAACACTATCTATATGTGGTTATGCTTAACTCCAGTCGATCTCTAGCTTGACCAAGTCTACAACTCGACTTAAATTAAACCAGAGCTTCTAAAAGTCTACAACAACATAAAGTCAATGTTGGTAACATCAATTTCCAAGCCTATAATTGTCCTCTAGAAAATTCCCCTCCAAGATTAACCAACAACCATTGAGCGAGGGTCATTTCGCACACGCACCAACGCCCTCTAAAGAACAATACACAAATATGAGAGCAACCAGTTTTAAGTACGTTTACTCCACAAGAAAACCACACAAATCTGGGATTAAATAAATTGAACATTCATTAAACAAAAATAGCCATCGTGAACGATAGTGGTGCATCTAAATGCTCTGAAATTAAATCCTTCAACATCTCATACATTGAATACATTTCCTCATAGTGCAAAACCAAATTCAACACCTATCAAGTGAACTTCAATTGTCTGAAGTTAACATTAGATAATCATCCCATAATAATCATTCATTCGTTCATTTCACCAAATCTATCATAATATTAATATCCAAAACAAGGCATCATCTATAATACAACAACATGCTACAATGCTCATTCGAGCTTAAATTATCTCCAACAATAAATTACAACGTTCACTATAGGGTACAATAGTAAGTTTCCCATTTGGAACTCGAGTGCGCCTCAACTCCTCCTAGAACTCCGATTGGAATCATTAGTTGATTCCCCTTGCTAACCTAGCATGAATCATCACTCTTCAACTCCAGAGCTTTCTTTAACTACCGAGAAGAATATTGCCTTGCGATGGGATCAGAGATGACTCCTTTTTCAAGAGTTTTGCATATCTCAATGCTTGCAACATGGTTTCAAAACAAGTCTATGTGTAATGAAATATAGTAGAAGCAATCCAACAAGCATGACAAGTTTCCATGAGATAACACAGGAAATAAAGAACATCATTCTTCTTTTTTCATGTTTATGATCTACCCATGACTCTATATCACAAATCCATCTCGATACTAGAATAATCCATTCACTGAATTCAAAGGTAGAAAAATAAATTTGTATATATATATCCTTCGAATAGAATTTACATCCTTTTCCTATTAATTCTTTCCATAGGCAATACATCTTTCAAAGATAAATCACTACATAAAAGACAACGAATACAAAGTTCACCTCTGGTGATCAATTCTAGAATCCAAAGGAATAACACACAATAATTCAACTACTGCAACATTCCTTAACCAAAATCCAGATTAACTTAACCAGAAGTTACTAGATTCTTTGTTCTATAGATAAATATGCCAACAATCACTCAACACAAATATCTTATCAATCATGCATCAAAGACAAGGGTCGACTCACAATACGCATGCAAGGTTTGTCAATAACACCCATGCATGAATTAACCCTCATGTTACCTTTTATCCATGCAACTCTACCAGGAAAACTTTGTTCTACCGAAAGCATGAGCAATAGTTTTATTTTTTAAAATAAAATATCTAACTATGGCTGTAACATCATGTACAACACAAACAATAAAAAGGTAAACAAAATAGCAATGCCAACCATCGTCGGCTTTCGCATGAGAAACTCTACATTTTTGGTGTAGCCTGGTCAATTTAATCTCTATCATTTGGACAATAACATAGACAACTCTTCCACACACAGGAACTCAAAAAAAATCTTTAATAGTTGTTACCCAAAGCAATCAATCATTTCAACCATTATTTGTTTCACATACATAAACGAATCTACAACCTAGTCAACAAAGGTCACCAGACTACTTGGTTCATCAATGTCCCTTCTCAACTCGTTGTCTTTTCAATGAATCCTTCCACTTCCTTCTTCCTTCTTCTCCAATGTCACTCCCATGTTTCCAAAAACCAAGAACCTCCTCTTTACCATCGAAGTCCTTCTTTTTGTTGATCGCTCCTCTCCATGACTCCCATTGCCTCGCTCTTTGATCCCATCTTACGACAAAACATTACTCTCCCACTTCCATACACTTCCAACACGAAAGGGAAGATATTCTATCCAATGTTTTGGTAAGGACTCATCAATGCTCCACTACAAACATGGTTCATAAAATAACTCAAAGTTCACTACTTCTAACTGGTCTATAAACAAGGCATCCATATTCAATAATAAAATAGCATCCATTTCATTATTTTTCTTTTCAAACAAAATTCCTTCATAAGCAATTATTATGCAACTAAAACTCAAAGCAATTTAATATTTCTTTTTATATATGCAAATCATGTTATGCATCTTCATGAAAGGGGTATTTATCCATGTTGCCTCTTTAAATATTCTGACAAATAACCCATCACATCATTTCCCCAAGGTAATATTTTCTCGGTGGTTAACTCTTTCTGCCACCATGAAGAGACCTATTCCTGCAAAAGTGCACTTTCATTAGCAACATCATATTCATATATAAAATGCAGGTTTTTCACAAAGTGAATCATGAAATTATCCTACATTTCATTTTAAAATTTGCATCTCACTTCCAATAAAGAACAAATATTTTGCATAATAAAACTAAAATAGTCAATCATTTCATCCATAAGCAATATTACAAAACATAAGTCCATCAAGATGAAAATTCTGCTAAGGGTGGGTCATGACATCATCCCCCCCTTAGGCTTAACATAGTCCTCTATGTTCACAACATTATAAACATAAAATAATATTTACACAATATTTTCAAACAAAAATGGAAAGTGTTTTTGCATATCCACTACTTTTTCCCAAGTAGCATTCCTTTCAGTGTATCGGTCCCACTAAACTTTGCACTACTCCAAAGTTCCTTTCCTCATCGATTTAGATTAGAACTCAAGGATTCTTACTGGTTGAACCTCTATAGCCTCTGGGTTCACCATCTACAAATTGGAAAAATCCCACACATGTTCAGGATTAGCAATGTACTTTTTAAGAAAAGAAATATGAAAGGTGTTGTGAATCTTGGACAAATTGGGTGGTAAGGCAAGTCGATATGCCACCGGACCAATCTTCTCTATGATTTCAAAGGGTCCAAAAAAGCGAGGATCTAGCTTTGTGGACTTAATTGCACTCTTTCTTGGCTTTACCCTCAAAAACACTTTATCACCTACAACAAACTCTTTTGGTGACCTTTTAAGATCGACATAACTTTTTTGATGGTCTGCAACTTCCTTCAACCTCTCTCGGATCACCCTCAACTATTGCTCCATTTATTTGACCATGTCTGGTCCAAGCACAATCTGGTCTTCTGGATTATCCCATGTTAATGGTATCCTACACTTTTTGCCATACAAAGCTTCGAATGGAGCCATGCCTATGGTCGAATGGTGTCCGTTATTGTAGGTAAATTCTACCAAATGCAAGTAATCCTCCCAATGGATTTTTTGATCCATACAATACATGTGAAGCATATCTTCTAGCACTTGGTTCACTCTTTCAGTTTGCCCATCAGTCTCTAGATGGTAAGCAGAATTGATATTCAATCTAGTACCAATGGCATGATGCAAGGATTGCCAAAACTCAGATGTGAATTTTGGGTCCCTATCTGATATGATTACCTTTGAAAAACCATGAAGCCAAAATATTTCCTTGGCAAATCTATTAGCCACAACCACGATGTCATCCTTGGTGTTCCCAGGTATAAAGTGTGCAACCTTGGTCAGTCTATCGACCACTACTAGGATTGCATCATGTTGAAACCTATTCTTAGGCAGCCCTACTATGAAATCCATCGAAATCACTTGCCATTTTTGCATAGGCACATCATGCGGATACAACAAACCAACAGGATGTCTATGTTTTACTTTTACCTTTTGGCACTCGAGGCATTGAGCGACAAATTCAGTTATGTCTCTCTTCATTCCTGGCCAGAAGAATATATTTTTCATATTCTCCCTCATATTTGCTCCTCCTGGATGAGCAAAATATGGAGATCTGTGTGCTTCATTCATAATCATCCTTCTCAAATTTTTGGTCTCAAGAATTACTACCCTATTCTTAAAACATAAGAAACCATCCTTGATGCCAAAGTCCTTGTTTTCATCAGGTTTCTTTTCCATCCTTTCCCGAATTTGGTTGTAGTATGCATCCTGATTTTGCATTTCCTTGACTTGTTCCATCAAGTCGACATGGATACAAGACAAAACTACTATATGTCTCCTTCTACTCAGTGCATCCACAACTTTATTCTCTTTTCCCTTTATATACTCAATGCTGAAATCATATTCTACAAGAAATTCCATCCACCTTCTTTTCCTAGCATTGAGTAAAGGTTGAGTGAATATATATTGTAGACTTTGATGGTCTATCCTTAGCTCAAAGGGTCTCCCGACTAGATAATATCACCAACTCTTGAGAGCAAACACTACAACTTCCAACTCTAAATCATGGGTTGCATAATTAACCTCATGTATTTTTAGTTTTCTAGATCCATAGGCTACCACTACTTCTTCTTGTGAGAGCACTCCTCCCAAACCTTCTAATGATGCATCTATGCAAATAGAGAAACTTCCTTGAGGATCAGGTATCTTTAGTATAGGAGGCGTGGTAAGATTTTTCTTAAGCAAACCAAAGGCTTCCTCACATTTATCTATCCACTTGAATTATTTTCCTTTTCTCTGAAGGTTAGTTATTGGTGAGGTGATCTTGGCATAGTCCCTCACATATCGCCTATAGTATCTAGTTAAGCCCATGAAACTTCAAACTTCTATCACATTTGTAGGTGGTGGCCAATTCAAAATGGCTTCTATTTTCTTAGGATCCACTGTGATCCCATCAACCAAAACAATGTGTCCTAAGTATTGTACTTTTGACACATAAAATTCACACTTGGATAAATTCCCATACAACTGATTTTTCCTTAATAGCTCTAGCACAATCCTGAGGTGCTCATCATGCTCTATCTTATTTTTGGAATATATCAAAATATCATCCAAAAATACCAGTACAAATCTATCCAAGTACTTCCTGAAGATACTATTCATCAAATTCATAAATTTTGCTGGAGCATTTGTTAAACCAAAAGGTAAGACAACAAACTCATAATGTCCATAACGAGTTTTAAAGGTTGTCTTATGTGTATCCTCCTCATGGATCCTCAATTGGTGGTATCCTAACTTCAAATCAATCTTTGTAAATATTATGGCATCTTTGAGTTGATCAAAGAGATCTTCGATTCTAGGTAGAGGATATTTGTTCTTGACAGTTGCCTTGTTTAACATTCTATAATCTATACATAATCTCAAGGAACCATCCTTTTTCTTTACAAATAGTATTGGTGCTCCCCAAGGTGATACACTTGGTTTGATCAACCCTTTCTCTAGTAACCCTTGCAATTGCACCTTCAACTCTTGCATTTCTATGGGATTCATTCTATAAGGAGCTCTATGTATGGGTTCTATTCCAGGTTGAAGCTCAATAGTAAAATCAAATTTCCATTTAGGGGGTAGTCCAAGTAAATCCTCTGGAAAAATATCCCTAAATTCTTGAAGAATTGGGTGTTTCTCAAACACCTCCTCCTTTTCTTTATCCATTTCATTTATCTTAACAACATAGACCATTCCACCTTTCTTTATGGCCTTCTTAAGTTGCATTGTCGACAAGATTTGAGGTTGAAAAGTTCCCTGTAGACTATACATCCTACGCACAACACCCCTATCATCTGTGTACTCAATCCATCTATCCTAAAATTTGAGTACTACCTTATGCACTTGCAGCCAATCCATTCCTAGGATTATGTCAAAAGCATGCAAAGGAGCTACATACAAACATCCTACTATTATTCCACTAGGTAAGGTAATTTTTGCCATAGGGTAACATTGATTAACGGAGTAGGTTTATCCTGAACCATACTCAACCTTCCACCCATGAGCCAATATTCCTAGCCTTTCTGAAATATATTTAGCTAAACTAGTGGAAATAAAACTATTTGTAGCACCACTATCAATCAAGATTTTAACATTCCTACCAAAAATATTACCATTAATCAGTAGTGGCATGGCTTGTCCATCAAGATTCGGTTTCTTTTAGCTACGTAAATCTTGTGCATGGGCTCTCTAGGTGTAGTCTCTTTGTACATTGGTTCCTTTCCTTTGGAACTCATTTCTGTTCTTCATGGACAATTAGAAGCATAATGCGGTCCTCTACAAAGATAACATCCTTCTTTCAACCTTGGATGTTCTTTTTGCTTCTATCCTTCTATTTTTTCTATAGATGGAGAATTAGCCTATCCCTATAACTATCTGTTGTTACCCTTGTTGCTATTTTAGTTCTTCCCCTGGAACCTTTTCCTAAACTTCCCTTTCTTCCTATCATTTCCTTGGTCCTGTTGAGAGAAGTTCTTGCTTGCATGTTTCTCTTCCCATTTTACAAACCCTACACTATTTCTTTTTCTTAGTGCCTCTTTACCCTCTTCATCTAATATTTCATAATCAAAGTAGGGTTTGAGATATGTTTCAACTTTCCTGGCTAAATCATAGGCCTTCTACAGAGTTCTAGGTTCCCGCATATCCACTTCCTATCCTATTCTAGGATCCGCTCCCAGAATAAACTTATGGATCTTCATTTTCTCGTTATAAGAAGGCACATACTTCATCAATTTGACAAATATTTGATAATATTTTTCCACTATCCTAGTTCCCTGCCGAGTCTAGAGAATTCTTCAAACTTTTGGGAATAAAAGTGTTCCGTGAGAAATCTATCTTTGAAGGCTTTCACAAATTCCTCCCATTTTAGGTCAACTATTATCGCAAGATCTAGTTCATCACTATATGCTTCCCACCAATCTAAACCATCACCTTGTAGATGTAGTGTGGCATAAGATGTTTGAGTGCCCGAGGAGAAGTTCTTCATGTTACAATATGTTTCTATCTCTTTTAACCAAGCCTCGACCTTGTCCCCATCTTCCTCTCCATTAAATTTGGAAGATTTCAGATGTTTCATTTCCTTGCCCAACTCGACCTCCAAATGGACCCTAGCCTATTGTGCCTCGGTAAGAGGTTCATTTTCTTGACCCCTTCTAGAATTACCCACCTGTGTTTCTTGACTCAACATGACATCTAACAACTATTTTTGGGTTTCTACCTGTTCCTAAAGTAAAGCCACTATCTTAGTAAGATCCTCATTACTAGGATTCTCCCTTACATCACTAGGGTTTCTTGAACCCACATCTGGATTCCTATCTTCCACATTAGTCCATCGTGTCTACCTTGTCATTGGGGCAACACTTCCTCTTCTTCTCTTTGGTGGCATTGTCCCTAGCCACACACAAAAGAGGTAGTAAGAATTCATTAGCAATTAGTCCTTCAAATTTCTCCTCTTACTAATAATTATTTACCCAATCATCTCAAGCAAATCAGGTATATTTTACTTCTAATGGGTATTCTATTGGTAAGGTTCAATTCCTTTATAAGTATATTTTCTATTACATAACAAAACTAATTTTTGCGTAGTGAACCTATCCCACTACGAACCATGCTATGATACCAGATGTCATAACCCCAAAAATTTCTATCTTGAAACTAGAGCACATTTTTTTATATAAACTAACCGATAGAAGGTTTACTATTAAGATGTGCCCATTCCAACATTCCAAGGTACTACCACACCTATACTCACATTTTTCTATCAAAGTGAGTTCATTAAGTTAAATGGTTCACCCATCCCTATACTTGCATTTGTCCATCAATACAAATATACTAGGTGTAGATAAACACCCCTTCTTATACTTACACTCGTCTATTAGTGCCAATACTTTAGGAGTGATGGTTCACCCATCACTATACTTACCCTCATCCTTCAGGGAAGTATACTAGGTGTTGACCCATATCTTTTCCAGTCTATCAAAAAGATCGTGACATCCATTGCACTCCACATAGGTCCTTTTATGTGGGTGTTGTCACTTCAACTACCTCTTTAATCCATTAAGAGTACTAGTCATCACTACCAATGACAATATTTAGCATACCTAAACACTATCTATATGTGGTTATGCTTAACTCCAGTTGATCTCTAGCTCAACCAAGTCTTGTGACTCGACTTAAATTAAACCAGAGCTTCTAAAAGTCTACAACAACATAAAGTCAGCATTGGTAACATCAATTTCCAAGCTTGTAATTATCCTCTAGAAAATTCCCTCCACCCCCACGAGATTAACCAACGTTTATTTAGTGAGGGTTGATTTTCATGTACACCAACGCCCTCTAAAGAAAAATACATAGATATAAGAGCAATTGGTTTTAAGTACATTTACTAGATTATTTGATCTATAGATAAATATGCCAACAATAACTCAATACAAATATATTTTCAATCATGCATTAAAGAGAAGGGTCGCCTCATAATACGCATGCAAGACTTTTCAATAACACCCATGCACAAATTAACCCTCCCGTTACCTTTTATCTATGCAACTCTACCAGGAAAACTACATTCTACCGAAATCATGAGCAACAATTTTATTTTTTGAAATCAAATATCTAACTATGGTTGTAACATCATGTACAACACAAATAATAAAAACACAAAAAAATAGCAATGCCAACCATCATTGGCTTCCGCATGAGAAACTCTACATTTTTTGGCATAGACTGGTCAATTTAATATCTATCATTTGTACAATAACATATACAACTCTTCCACACATAGGAATCAATCATTTCAACCATTATTTGTTTCACATACATAAATGAATCTACAACCCAATCCACAAAGATAGCAGAATTACCTGGTTCATCAACGTCCCTTCTCAACTCATTTTCTTTTCAATAAATCCTTCCATTTCCTTATTTTTTCTTATCCATTGTCACTCCCCTATTTAAAAAAATTAAGAACCTCTTGTTTACCATCGAAGTCCTTATTTTTACCGATCGCTCCTCTCCATGACCTCTATTACCTTGCTTCTCGACCCATCTTACGATAAAACATTAATATCCCACTTCCATACCCTTCCAACACAAAAGATAAGAGATTCTATCCAACGTTTCGGTAAGGACTCATCAATGCTCCAATACAAAAATGGCTCATCAAAGAACTCAAAGTTCACTACTTCTATCTGGTCTATAAACAAGGAATCCATATTAAATATTAAAAATAACATCCTTTAATTATTTTTATTTTCAACAAAATTCCTTCATAAGCAATTATTATGCAACTAAAACTCAAAGAAATTTAATATTTATTTTTATAAATGCAAATCATGTTATTCATCTTCATGAAAGGGGTATTTATCCATGTTGTCTCTTAGAAAAATTCCCATAAATAACCCATCACATCATTTCCCCAAGGTAGTTTTTTCTCAGTGGTTAACTCTTTCTACCATCGTGAAGAGACCTATTCTTGCAAAAGTGCACTTTCATTAGTAGCATCATATTCATATATAAAATGCAGGTTTTTTTTTCATAAAGCGAATCATGAAATTATCCTAGATTTCATTTTAAAATTTGCATCTCACTTCCAATAAAGAACAAATATTTTGCATAATAAAACTGAAATAGTCAATCATTTCATCCATAAGCAATATTACAAAACATAAGTCCATCAAGCTGAAAAATCTACTAAGGGCGGGTCATGACACTATGATAGATTTTTTTACATTAAAATTTAAAATAACGAAAAACAAGGAAGAGAAAGATAAATATATTTAGGTATAGGCACCACCAAAACATAACACTTGGACTCATTGATATCTATACAAACTAAATGGATGCTTCAAATGATGTATATACAATATGTTTATCACACTTTATGAATGCTATTAATATAGTGCTCACCCTTGTCTAAAAATACAATTGTTAGATTTTTACTTCTACTTAAAAACATGACTAGCTTTTCACTCCTATACTATAAATTGCTATTCTATTTTTACCATAAATTTTGTTCTATTTTCATAATTGTTTTATCTTTTCAATTTTGTTTTTTTTAAACAAAATAAATATTAAAATATTCTCACAAGTATTGTTGAAATCCTAAAATATACAAGTGTAGTTTTTTAAATTTACACAATATCAATATTAAAATATTCTCACAAATATTTTTAACTCATAAGATATACAATAAAAATATAAAATTGTTGATAGGAAATGCTTCAATAGTATTTTCACTAATCAAAGCCTTTTAATAAATGGTAAAAATCACAACTACGTAACAACTCACACAAGACTCTTATGTGAATGGTTCTAACCACTCAACTAATTTTGGCCTTAATACAATTTATCCTATCATATGATGTAATAAATCCCAACATTTCCCCTTATTACATCATGATACAAACATGGGTAGGGATATTAACAACAATACAAATAACCATAAGATGAACTAGGATACACTCAGTAGTTCATCTAGTACACTTAGTACAAAAATAAGGATACACTCAACTATTTACAACAAGCAATAGTATGAATGAACTCACTATGCTTTTTTAGTGAGAATTGCCTAACTAGATTCATTAACCAAGGATAGGGACAAACTCATCTAATTATGATCATATAACATAATTGGATAGGGACACACACTCTATCCAATATCACAATTGCAAGCAAGGATACATAGTATTGTTCAAAACAATTATAATTGAGGATATAGACAACCAATTATAGATAAGTGTGGCATGGGCCTCCACTTAATACATCAAACATAATTTCAATGGGAATTACAACCACACTAAACATCCTCTTGTGAATAGGGACACACATTTATTTAAAAGGATTAATCTTGAATCAATTCAATAAATATATTCCTCCTCATTATCCTTGTGGAGAGGGTCTTCATCATGTGTTATAAGATTTTATTCTTTATATTTGTCTTCATTTGCAACCATTGTCTTGTTTATTTTCATCTTTTCATCTATCAAGTTCTTGGCTCATTGGATGTAGTTCATTACTATATAGCCTCATTATTTGCAATACAAGCATACAAATTGGTCCTTTTATGAAGAACCCTTACTATTTTGCTTCTTCTTTACAAACAATATATTTTCTTCATTGATTGAGTAATTTTTCTTAACTCAATTTGCTTCATAAATCAAAGATGAAATTATACCTTTCAAACTAGGATTAATTTTTTTCAATGTGATAATCATCAAACCAAACCTGGGCTCACGCACGAATGACATGGGATAATCAACACCAAACTTGGGCTCACGCACGAAGGACATGGGATAATCAACATTGATAACCAAAATCCCCCTTGGGATACACCCTCACTGGATAATTATGAGAAAAAAGGTATTGGAAATCCAAATTTTCCCTTGGCAAATTCAAAAAATATTGAAGAGCCCGACAATGGCAAGTTTCAAAAAACCACCCAAAATAATTAGGCTTCTCTTCAAAAATGAAATATTGCTCTACTTTTCTCCATTGCCCTCATCTACAGAGATCCTCCTTTGTGCGTTTGGAAATTCCCAAGCCCAGTTGCGCACATCCTCGAGCTTAAAAATTTTTCCATTCTACATTTTCCTTTTGCCCACAGTTGTAGAGTGTCGTCGTATTGCTCCCAAAAATTTCTCCCCTCTATTTCTCTCCTAAAATTTCCTGTGCGCATCCTCACTCTTGAAACTTTAGCCAAAATGAGCTTCATTGAGCCAAGCAAGGTTGAGTGTGACATCCTTGCTGAATGAATTTTGATTGAGATGGAATTTATTCCTTTCTTCAAGAAATTATCTAGTGACGAAATTGACATCACCATGGCCATCCTGGAAACATGGGAGAATGGCTACGTAACGGTTCACGGAAGGAGTTTCCTTATCAATGTGAACCTCATGGCCACCATCATAGGCTAGAATGTGAAAGGATAATCTATACATCAAGATAAGCATAACTGAGAAGTAGAGCTGAAGGAATTCAAGGACAATAAGAAAATTTACAAAGAGGTGAAGTAGGGCATTTACAGGAAGGACCTCCTTTCTTTGTGGAATGATGTGATGAAACTAGTGATGGAATTCATCACTTTTGATGACCCAAAATTTTTTTGTGTAGCTTTCACTTGGACTTTGTAAACCAATTTCGAGAGGTTAATCCCATTAATATCCTCCAATTCCTTGTCAACTCCATGAACTATACCATTAATTCTTGCAGGAAGAAAAAAGGAAATAACCTTCCTTCTCACCAAGGGCTCTATAAAGTTATCTACAATCACATCCTATCTAATAGCCCCCAGGTCAACCCTAGTCCCTCCATGAGTAAACCAAGTCCTACTGGAAAATTTGTTGTCCCCCCTGCCCACATGTCCTTAATATAAAGGAAGAGGAAGTCAATCGAAGTTGTTTATGACTTAAGGGTGAGGAAGTTCATAAAAGTTGGAAAAGTTGGAAGACCTATCAAAAAATCACCCTATCTCCAGGAGCAGATCGTGAAGGGTAAGTAGAAAGTGATTGAAATAAAGGCTGACAATGAGGATGTTGATACTAATGTCAACATCTTGAAGGAATTCATCATTTCCACAACCACAAACATGATGAATGCAATGGTGAATTCCATCATCGATCTTAGGGAAGCCCTCCACATGTTGTTCTTCGACGAGCAGCTAGGACAAGATGAGTCCAAGGAGACTGAGGCCTACTTAGTGGACGAGGACAAGATCAAGGTCAAGGAGGATCCCAAGGATCAACTGAAGATTGAGGACAAGGATGGTGATGAGGAAGTTACTAAGGATTAACTTCCTTGTCAGGAATTATATAGTTTTTAGGTAACCTTGTATAGAGCCTGATAGTCCTTGAAGTGGTCTAGTTTTTCTAAGGCTGCAATCCTTATATTTGTCTTTACATCTTGCTTGTTATGCGGGGCTATGTCCCCTTTTAGTTTTTGTAAACATTGGGCTTAGAGCTGCATTCCCTATTAGTGTTTTTGTTATCCTTCAACAAATCCTGTTGTTTTCTATATATAGGTTTTGGGATCCTTAAAACCCAGACGCTAATGAAATCTTTCTAATTTACCAAAAAAATGTGTTCAATATGAACATAATGTTAACATAACTATAAGGCATGTTATTTAACAAAATGGCTTTGGCATCATAAATTTCTACCTTGGCATTAGTTCTATCTAGTTGATTCATCAAAGAGCAAAACTTACTTATGTGTTCAACAATAATATCACCTTCTATCATATTTTATCCAAAATGTTTATGCTTAAGTGTCATCTTTGCATTTGATGCTTATAAACCAAACAATGTATTGAGAGAATTTAAAATTTCTTTTGTTGTCTTTGAGATATCTATGTGATATAACTATGCATATAAGACCCCAAGACCAATAATTGCTAATTCTCCTTGCTCTTTTGTAGTCCATTTGGTAGCCTCGTAAGGGGTTTGTGACTCTGGTGTAGTTCCATTTACAACATCCCAAAGGTATCTTTTATTTAGAATCAACTGAAGCTTGACTTTCCATGTATGGAAATATTGTCCTTCAAACTTCTCAATCATTGTTTTATAATCCATGTGTGCTAAGAGAATATAGGGATCTCCCCCTTAATAACAACTCTCCACTTGCATAATCATGAGGAGTGTTGGGTATCACCAATCATGCACTCCATACAATAAATATTGCAATATTCTTCTTCTTCTTTTAATTTGCCATATCAATAAAGTGGCTATTAGTAGGTACTATAGGGGGAATAATGAGAAGACCTCTTCCACAAAGACCAAGGGACTAAACCATGGAATTTTGATACAATTACAATAATTTCATTAAAAAAATCTTGTCATTTTCAAATTATCGTTTTTAGCTTTTAACAACAAAAAGGCTAAATGAGAAAGTGGCCTCTAAATGTATGGACTAGAAAACATTTTCATATAATGTGGATGATGTCATATACCTCATCATCTATAGATTAAAGCCACCAATTGACCTTGCCATAACACGTAGACTAGTAGAACACTAAAGTGTGACATACCTCCTCCTCCAAATTTAACCATATATTAAATTGTACAATTGGTGGACAAGCAAACAATAATACTTCTTGGATGAAATCATAAGCATAGTCTTATTTAATTCAATTTTATTCTTCTTGTTAAGGTCCAACTATAAAAAGATGATAGATTCAGTGCTATTAGTATACTTTACAAATATTTTGGTATCTATTTCTATTTCATCTCTTTTGGCTATTCAAATCATGAAATTTGGGAATATTGTTCTTAGATTGGAGGTGCACCATCAAATCTAAGGCTAGATCTTCAAGTTGATCCTCATTGCTACACATCGTGATTGTGTGTTTTTAATAATATTTCTTTGCATGGTACAAGAGTAGAGCTTGCCTAACGACCATTATTACCCAAAACTTGGACTGGGTGAATATCACATGTTGCAAATATAATGGCTCATAGGACATATATACCATGGAAGCTCCTACAACTCTTTATGACACAATCTCTAGCATTAGCACCAGCTTAAATATTCAATTGTGAGTGGATTCAATATTATCCTCTATCAATCCCTCTCAACCTACTTTAATATCATTGATAAGAAATGCTTTGATAGTATTTTCATAGGAGTCCTTTGTGACTTGTTAGTTAGCTATAATTGTTGTTAGTGTCGTTGCTCTATATTAGGTAACATAATTTGTATTTAAGAGGATTTGATAAATCATAGCTAACTAACAAGTCACAAAGGACTCCTATGTGAGTGGTTTTAACCACTCAACCAATTTTGACCTTAATACAATTTATTGTATCATATGATGAAATAAATCGCAACAAGTATTTGGTATATGTCTTGTACTTAATGTAAAACTGCTCATGGATTCCATAATACATATGTTAGAGGTATTATATTATTTGATACCTTGAGCACCTTTGTAAATATTCAAATTAGGGTGTGTGTTTATTGTTTGAGTCAATGATATGTGTCAAGTTGTGAAGTTTATGTATGTGTCATGTAATCAAGCGCAAGTCATAAGTGAAAGGTGTCATATGTGTAAGTGAAGAGTTGTGTGAGATTTCTTGTATGTAAGTAAGAGTTATAAGTGTGATGTGTCAATTTTAGAAGTAGGGATTTATGTGTAATCATGAGAGACTTTGTCATTATGTAATATATGATATTTATCATGTAGAGAAGGAAATATAAGAGGTTGCATCTCCTATAAGTTTGAAGAGAGAAAATATCAAGAGTCAAGAGCATTGAAGAGTCTCAAGTAAGGCTACATATTGAAGATAAAGCTCTATGTACTTTATTGGATTATAAATGATGAATAATAGTGTTTTATCATTTTATCTATTTATCTTTTATGCAATATTGGTGTTATTATTATTATGTGTGAGATTATATGATCTTAGAAATTATAGACCTAAGATATTTGGACCCATTTTTGAATAGTGGTATCAGAACCTTGTTAGTGAAGGCCACTTTAGTTGAGCATTCTGAGAGAACATGAGTTTGGAAGGAGCTAGGAGAAAGAGAGTATTTGAGGAATAAAAATGGTGAAGAGATTGACAAAGAAAAATATTTAAGGAATATTGGATAATGATGAAGCAGCGGATTGGTGGAACATAGGAAGATTGATGAAGTAGTAGATTGAAAAATATTTTGAGATTGATGAAGTAATAAATTGATGTAACATTGGCATATAGCAGATTGGAGAGAAGTTGAGGCTAAAATAATGTGGAAGTATGTGAAGTGATTTATCAATGTGAGAATAGAAGTTGTATGAGTACGAAGAATGATGAAGAGTGTAAGAAGAAGAGTGCCTACGAGCAGATGGTCATTGAAAAATTTAGAGTGCTTGAAGAACTTTGAAGATTACCTATGAATAGAAGGTATTTGAAGTGGTTTATTGAGAATCACTAGAAGTATATCAAAGCTTGAGAATAGGAGGACATCAAGATAAAACTAGTAAAAGAGTGTGAAAGACCTGAAGTGTCAGACTGAAACTAACAACATATGAACGTGTTGGAGTTGTAGCAAAATAATAATGCCTAGAATGCAAAGAAATAAAAATTAGAAGCAAAACTTTCATCAAGATTAGAATAGCATTTTATCTAGACATCTATTATAGTGAACATGGCAATATTTCAAAACATGAATTAAGGGTGTTTTAATGAATGTGGTGCCATTGAGGTATATATTAAATTTTGTGTTAGGTGAGGAAAAATGATGCATTTATTTTAAGGGATTAATTTGATATTGTTTATTTGAGATATATAAGGTGTTTAAAAGAAATTAAAATATTGAATTAAAAGGAATTTATAAGGTAATAAAATTAGTTATTTGAAATTCGCATCTTAGTCGGAAGATGGTCCCTATGGGACCGCCTTCCTTTGCTCTTTTATTGTAAATTTAAAGGGCTTACCTTTGTATTTTTGGTTGGTTTTTTGACCTGGTTTACTCTTTCATATTTTGTAAAAAGGTTTTAGGGCCCCTTTCAAAACCCATTTTAATACAAACTACCAAAAAAATTAATTATTTGAAAGTAGAATTAATTAAAGTTTTTGAGGAAGAAATTTAGATTGATTAAAATTTAGGAGATATAATATTTTTTTAATTAAAAATGGAGTTAATAAATAAAATAAAAAATGGAAATTTCTTTGAAGTCTCACATTTTTAAATAAGGATACGACACAAAGAATTCAGTAGGAAACTATTGGTATATTGATTCAGGGGCAAGCAAATATATATTTGGAAACAAACAATGGTTTAATACTTTTCAAGAAAATATGAGAAACTAGTTGCTATGGTAGATGATAGGACATATGAGGTAAAAGGTGTAGGAAATATATTAATCAACTTATCCGATGGTGAGTGCATGATTAAAAATATATTATATGTACCAAGCCTAACTGCCAACCTATTATTAGTATCTCAAATGATAGATCAAAATCTAGTGGTTGAATTCAAAATTATTGTAAACAAAAATAAATGTGTCATTACTAAATAAGGAAAACTCATAGAAATTAGATCCTTCAAAAATGGTCTATTTTTTCTTGATACTTTATCAAATGTTGTTATATTAGTAACAACATGAGAAAAAAGAGATATTTGGCATAAAAGGTTAGGCCATATAATTGCATCCTCTTTAAATAAATTAAGTAGATATCAAATGGTGGTGAGATTACTTGAACTAACATGGGAATCTAAAATCTATCTAGAATGCCTTGAAGGAAAACAACACAGAATACCGTTTGAGTTAATTCTACACAAAACGAAGGAACCATTAAAAATAATGCATACATATTTATTTAGACAAATAAATGCTAGTCTTGGAGGACATAGATATTTTTAGATATTTGTTTATGACTATTCTTGAAAATTGTGGGTTTACTTGAAACTTAAATCTAAAGCCTTTACATATTTTAAATAATTCAAGCAACTTGTAGAACAAAAATTGGAAGGTCAATCAAGAATCTTCGCTCAGATAGAGGTGGTGACTTTATATAAAAAGAATTTGATTCATATCTAATACGAAATGGTATAAAAATAAAACTCACTACAACTTATTCACCACAACAAAATGGTATAGTATAAAGAAGGAATCATTCCATTATACAAATGGTATGTTGTATGCTAAAGGAAGCAAATATTGGTCATCAATATTGTGTAGAAGCTATTAATACTATAGTATATATACAAAATAAATCACCCACAAAAACTATTAGAAACATTACTCCTAAAGAAATCTGGTCAAGATAATAACCTTCAGTAGCACATCTAAGAATTTTTAGATATAAAGCATACATGCATATTCCAAAGTAAAAGAGAATAAATTTAGATACAAAAACCATGTGTGGCATGTTTCTTGGTTATTATGATGACTCAAAAGGATATAGAATAATTGATCCATTTTCAAAAAAAAATCTATGTGAGGATGATATGGTTTTCTATGAAGAAAACAAAACCAAATATTGAATTCCCAAAGAATAATACAATTTTTATCTTGGATATTTTTCAGACAAGGAATAATCTTCACATGAAGAATCAAAATAAAAAATAATTAATGAACTAGTTGAAGACTCAGAATTCATAATCTCACCACAAAGAAAAGAGTCAAAATGGTATATAAATATGCTTAAGGAATTAAAGCTAGAGAAGTTGACAGATATTACTACTACAAGATCTCAAATGACTAACAAATACGGGGCTAATGAGCTCAATAATTTAACCTACAACTACAGAAGATACCTTAATATAACCAGAATGGAAAGCAATATTGGAGTTAGAATATGCAACATTAATGAAGAACAAAACATAGGATTTAATTAACCTACAAACGGAAAAAAATAGGATGTAAAAGGGTTTACAAGATAAAATACAATGCATATGGTTCTCTTAACAAATGTAAGGCATGACTAGTTACAAAGTTTATACTCAAATAGCGGGAATTGACAATGAAAAAACATTTGCACATATAACAAAATGACTAATATTCATACAATTTGTGCATTAGCAACTCAATTTGGTTAGAAACTAAAATAGATTGATGTTAAAAGTGTGTCTCTTAATGGTGATCTTGAAGAAAAAGTATGCATGATTCAACCAAAAGGATTTATTTTCAAAGGATAGGAACAAAAGGCTTGCAAATTAAAAAATATATTATATGGTTTAAAACAAGCCCCTAAGAATGGTATACTAAAATCAATGATCATATACTATGACACAATCTTAAAAGGAGTGCATATAATTCAAATATTTATATAAAAAAGTTGGATCTCAGATAATTATTTTTGTGGTATATGTTGATGATCTAGTAATTACTGGAAGTTCAAAAAAACTAATAGGTAGTGTAAAAAATATTTTGGCAAAAGAATTTGAAATGACATATTTGGGACTTCTACACTATTGCCTTGGTCTAGAAATTTGTCAAAAAGAAAACATCACAATTACTCAGACAAAATATGTAAAATCATTACTTGAAAAGTACAAAATGATAAAATGTAAACCAAAAGATACTCCAATAGAACAAGGGTTACAATTATCAAGATATGATGAGTCACCATAAGTTTCTATTACTATGTATCATCAATTAATCAAAATCCTTATTTACATAACAAATACTAGACTGGATATTATCTTTGTTGTCAATTATCTCGCTAGATTTAAGCAAAATCCTAGAGAAAGTCACTAGAAAGCCACAATAAGAATACTACAATATGTCAGCAATGCCACAAAATATGGTCTAAAATACAAGAAAAATGAACATTTCTACTTATAGGGATATTTAGATTCAAATTATGCAAGGTCAAAAGATGACAAAAAATCAACATCAGGCTATATATTTCATCTTATATCCAGATCCATTTCATGGTATGGTAAGAAACAACATGTAGTAGCCTTATCATCAATAGAAGCAAAGTATCATGCAACAAGAGATGCTATATGTGAAGCACTTTGGTTACAATACATTCTATCAAATATGGGAATCAAAATAAATTCTACACTACTAAACTGTTATAATCAAGGGGTTCAAAAATTAATAAAGATCATGTGTTTCATAAAACAAAAAAACACATTGAAGCATAATATCACTTTATTAGGGATCATGTTCTGGACCATCATATTCAAATAAAATATGTTCCTACTGAATATCAACCTGCAAATATTTTTACAAAAGCACTCATATGAAACAAGTATACAAAATTTAAATTCATGTTTGCACAACAAAAGACTTTCAAACCAAATAATGCAATACAAGGGGTGTTATAGGTATTACATTATTTGGTACCTTTAGTTATTTTGTACATATTTATATTAGGGTGTGTGTTTATTATTTGAGTCAATAGTATGTGTTAAGTTTTGAAGTGTGTTTATGTGTCATGTAATCAAGTGTGATTTATAAGTAAAAGGTGTCGTGTGTAAGTGAAGAGTTGTGTGAGGTGTCTTGTATGTAAGTGAGAGTTATGAGTGTGATGTGTCAAGTTTAGAAGTAGGGAGTCATGTGTAATCATAAGAGACTATCATTATGTAATATGTGCAATTTTTTATGTAAAGAAGGAAATATGAAAGGTTGCATCTCGTATGAGTTTGAGGAGAGCAAAGGTAAAGAGTCAGGAGTATTGAAGAGTCTCATGTAAGGCTATATATTGAAGATAAATCTATATGTAATGTATTGGATTGTAAAAAATGAAGAATGATATTTTATCAATAATTTTTTTTTTTTTTATGCAATATTGATGTTATTATTATTATGTGTGAGATTATATGATCCTAGAAATTATAGACCTAAGATATTTCGGTCTATTTTCTAACAACATAGTAATTATTACATAGTTGTTGCACTAGAATTCAATATTAAATAAAATGAGACTTTTTAATTTATTAGTTCCTCACAATAATGTTAGATTTTGATGTAGCAATTAATGGGAGATAGCAATCACAAAGATGAAAACTAATATGACATAAATTAAATCTGCGAGATGACTGAAAATATGCTATAAATAGAAATTATGGAAATGTATACAAAGTAGCTATGGAGGAAATGAACACTCCATGAATAAATCTATTGCTCAATAATGAGCTTTGAGCATATCACACTCCATCTCATTACATCACACTCTGCTACATCACACCACACTATTCTACACTACTTCCTACTGCTATTTCATGCTCTATATCCATGGCCCTTTATATAGGAAAATAGGTTCCTTGGCCAACACTCTACCTAGTTGTGCAAGGGACAACTTGCACATATACAACTTGCGCATTGACACTTGTGCATTTATTACATTGCATGAAGTAAATAGATAACTTCCCCATAAAGTAATCTAATATCCTAAGTATGTACCAAGAAAGGTACATTTACATGATCCAAATGATGTAATATAATCTTATTTCTAACAAATAACAAACAAAGGATCAAATTTTAGAAAGGAATATGATACAATTTTTTTAAAACCACACATTAATATTTTTGAATATTTTATCGTAAAAAAAATTTTTTTAGAAGTTTTGTAGGATGGTAAAGGAATAGTTCTTCTAGGGGTCTTTCCACACTCTAGACTTGTATGCACATTCCATTTTGCTCATTTCATACCAAACTAGTATTTTTTAGCGATTTAGACATTTTATGGGTAAATTCATTTTCCGTTGAAAGGGGTAAATAAAATCAATTTATTCTAGCCAAAAAAATTAGGGGCACACTTAGGTAAGTATTAGTTATTTTTTCTTCTACTTTCATATTTTTGGCTATTTATTTCAATTTTTCACATTTTTTGCATCGATAGTAGGATCAAAAACTACAAAAGTTTTGTTTTTGTTTTGTAGCATAGATTTTATTTTATATTGCTTTGGTTATCACATTCTTTTCTAATTCTCCCTAAAGAATCATGAGTGGCTATCTCTTATGGTGTCACTTGTAGTCCTTGTATAAACAATATGTATTTGTAAAAGGACTACTAAAAATTGACTTTGTAGGTGGTGGAAAGTTTTGATCTCTTGTTTATGGGGTAGTCTAACTTTGTTAGTCCTTGGGTAGGAAAATAGTGAACCATGTTCTTCAATGGTTTTAGTTCCCTTTTTTCACCTAATTATTAATTTTTGCCACCTTTATTTTTGTTTTGCCTCCTAAATTTTCTAAATCCTCAAAATAAGGATAGAGTCATGACTAAACGAAGTTTTGACATGCATTTCTTGAAGCATATGCTCTAAAATCCATGGTGCTAAGACTACCACTTTAAGAGGGGAGCTTGGTTGTTAGATAGTTTTTAAGTTTTAGTGCATGATCATGATTCTAGCATGTTTTCATACTTAAGATTTCAATGATGTATCATATGGACCAGCGATTATGATTTTATGACCCAAAGAGGGAAAAAATAGTCATTAGATCCAAAGGAAAAGTTATTTTATTTTATTTTCTAAAAAAACACACCTCACGCCCTCATTTTCTCACCAAACCTCTGAACTCTTTTTCTCTATTACTACCATGATACAATATTTTCACTCTCTCTCTCTCTCCATCTCTATCATTCTTGTAGGTACAACCAAATACATCGATCGTTAGTTTGTTACATTCCACTGAGTGGGATGCTCTACCAATATTTACAGCTAAAGATCACTAATTATCATTTGAGAATTGGTTTTTAGGGTAGTTCAAACCCTCTATGAACATCCTAAATGTGTTCTCTCCTTATTTATTATAATGAAATTACAAGCAAGTTAGAACATGAGTGAGAATTTCTTATGCTTATTATAAGATGATTTGGTCCTTGGTCCCTAAGTGTCAAATAATTTCTATTTTTACTACATTAGGATTAGCCCTAGCATTTGTATTTCATAAATAATCTTAGTGTAATTTGTTCTTGAATGCCCTACTTTCATTTATGTTTCAATTAAGATAGTTTTCTAGCTCTTGTTGTTAATTTATTGCTATATTATCTTAGTTTAAGCATCTTTGGTTTATCTCGTATTAATTCAAGTAATTGTATGAGATACCCAATTTTTTAGAAAATAGGGGGTTGTGGATATTTTGTGACATAATCTACAACATAAAATATCTACAATAGTGAACAATAGTGTCTCACAAAACACTTCTTATAGATCTACAACATAGGGCATTGTCTAGGTAGTCATAATATAGTGCTTGGAAAATAAACAACCATTAAAACTAGTTGCAAAGACATAATAACTTGAAATACCTTGTACTCATTACATTTCTTGCAACATAATTTTTATCATTAAATAAAAAGCTTGATATTGTGTAACGACAAAATAAAATTTTGATAGTAAAAACTTTCAAGAAAGTTGCAATAGAAATATATTGTGAGCTAGTTAATAAAAGATTCAAGTGAGATAGCTGGCCTAGCTAAATAAGAGGTACTTCGTCATTTCAAGTATCCTTATATCTTACAATATTATTATTATTCCTTGATATATTTTGAAATTGGTTGACCTCATAGCTTAACCTTTAGAAAAAACTATTAGGGAATTTTAGAGTCATCTTGCTAGTCTTATTCTTGTGAGGCAAAAATTTGATGACCATCATTAACCATCATGCAAAATTGAAGTATTATCTAAACATAAGGATTGCATTTTAATGGAAATTTAAATTCCATTTTTATTTCCTTATCAATCAATAAATAAAACAATTTTAGAAAATTTACTTGCAACATCATGAATGAAAATTTATATCTATTGCTATGAAAAATTCAAGACTCACTTTCTTTTTTGATATATAATCTAGTTTTCTAAATGAGAGTGAGATTATTTTTTAGGTGCTAAAAACTCTTCATTTAGTTTTTTTTTATATTTTCCTTCTTGAATGTCTCATATGTCCTTCAATTTCATGACAAATATATTTTTTTAGAACTTTTCTTAAAGAAACTAACAATATAGAGAGTTGCTTGAGGGAAAACATGTCTAATTTTTTTTTCGCCTAAGTAAACTACCAATGGTACGAGAGTCAATTTATTATCATTAATAATTAGTGTAAATTGGTGACGGATGGAGCAGCAAGGAGGAGGAGCGAGAGGTCTAGGGGCATCAAACCCTAGGTGTGGGACTTCAGAGGGCAGATCAGAAGACGCGGCAGGTGGGGGCTCTGGCGAGATAGCAGGCCCCCAGGCGGAGGATGTGGACAAGGAAGTTCTATTGGAACCGGTCCAAGGGTGTTGGGCGGATGCGGTTGAAGATTTCTCTGAGGGGGACCAGGACTCTATGCGTCAGGATCAAAGGAAGACCCAAGAAGGAGACAAAGAGAAACCTGGCAACTGGAGACCTTCATATCTTAATGCTCTTCGCGGTAAGCAAAAATTATCCGACTCTTGTTTTAATCTAAAATCTGTCAATGGTAGGTTGCACGTCCCGGATTCCTTAGCTCAAGCATGTGGCTATGGAGGGCGAGAACATCTTTGGTGGCTAAATTTATGGGGGTGAGGCCGGACATGGAAGTCATAAGGAGATGGGCCATCCAAAAATGGCAGCCAAGGGCCGGTATGATGATTAAGGCTTTACCCAAGAGTTTTCTTTTGGTGACATTTCAATGTGAACGGGACATGGAAAGGACTCTCCAAGGAGGTCCTTGGTTTTTTGGGAAAAGGGGCTTGTATCTGAAGCATTGGTCCCCCGATTTCAACCCCTGGACTCGAGTCTTTGGATTTGGCTCCTATTTGTGTTAAGATGCCAGGATTACCTCTGCTTTTTGGAACGAACAAATATTGGTTGGGATAGCTACGGAGATTGGAGAACTAATAGCTATTGATCCTGCAACCTTGAGCAAAACAAGACTCCGTCTCGCTCGCATGTGTGTGTTGGCGGACTTGAGTAAAGAGCTCCCTAAATCCATTATTTTGTCGTCTATGTTTGGCCTTCATACTCAGGTATTTGAATATGAAAATATGTCTTTTAAGTGTAGTGTTTGTGGGAAGGTAGGGCACCGGGGTATCCACTCGCATTTCCAAGAACCAGCCCCCACTCCAAAATACCGATCCTCAAACCCGGAATAATATCCCTCCCCTGCAGATCTCCATTCCTACCCAACCTGGGCCTCAAGGACGTGGAGCTCGAAATCCGAATATCAGAGACCCTGTTCGCCCTATTGTAAGCAAGAGGCAACGTTTTAACCCTCCTCCCAAAAATTCCTATGCCCCAAAACCCTCTCACAGGGGATTTGGTCCCTTTGATGGGAACCCTCAAGCTCAACCTGCTCCTAAGATGATACAGCAAGCCTCAGAGCCAAATCACAAAGGAAAGAACCCCATAGATCAACGCCCTGGGGCAAGTAAGTTTGATTGGGTGATACGGGAGGCCTATGGAGGCTCGGTGGAAGTGGTCCCATGTACTGCGGAGGAATTTATGGGAAGAAATTCCAAGGAGATCAACATCCCGGTGGAGAACAGCTTTGATGCATTAAATCATTTGAAGGGAGATCGGATGGACAACCAAGAAGTGGAATCCGAGGTAGAGGAGACTCAAGAGAAGGATTTAGAGGAGAAAAATCGAAGGAAGGAGCAGGAAACTAATAATACGAGGCAAGGATACTCGGGAGGAAGAGGTGAACCACCAAGATCGGTGTAACCCCAAAGCGGGGAAAAAAGAATCTACTAATCAAGAAGCTAAGAGCACGGAATCATCTCCACTGTCAAAAAGACCGGTTAACCCGGAAAGCCGATTGTTACCCCAAATACCAAGACCGACCTACCCAAGATGGTTACTAGAAGCCAAGTGAATCCCAAGGAACTTCAACCTAGAGCGGATGTATGGGGATATGGTTCGGTAGGGAAGAGGGAAACCTAGCAATGCTGCCTTAAGGCGAGAAAGAAGCGAGCGAGGAGTGGCTGATGGCACTCAAGCATTATTGCTCTTTGGGGCGAAGGCTCGAGGATCCAAAGCCCATAAATGAAGATCCTTTCATGGAATATTCGTGGGAGTAATCCTGCAAAAATAAGAGCTTTGTATGCTCTTAGACAAGAACACAAACCGGATATGATTTTACTGCAAGAAACTAAAATGGAGGAGAGTAGAGTTATTCCTTTTAAGAATAGGACTTGGCGAGAAGTTGAAGTAGTAGGCCAAGAGGCCACTAGAACAACAGGGAGGGCTATTGGTTATGTGGAACAAAAATGTGATTGATAGTAGAGTGATTCGAATGTCTAGTTGGTTTATTTGTCTCCTATGTGTGGATAAAACCACACAGGAAGAGTGGATCTTAACGAATGTATATGCTCCAGTTAGACGAGGGATCGAGAAGGGTTCTTTGGAGTCGACTAGGCTGAATTGAGGGAGACGGTCCCCAACTACCCTTGGATTATGGCGGGGGATTTCAATTGCTACCTTAATCCTCTAGATAAATTGGGGGGCTCTCAAAGAATAACTGCTGATATCTACGAGTTTAGAGATTTTGTTGAGCAACATGAGCTGATGGATGTGGACTTGCGTAGATTCTCCTATACATGGTCTAACAAAAGATTGAAGGAAAACCAAATTCGGATCAGATTAGATAGGTTTCTTCTTTCTCAAGAATGCCTGGAGAGGTTTGGGGACTCTTCATTAACGGCACTCCCAAGAATCGGGTCCGATCACAACCCAATTCCGTGGGAAACAGGGGAGGACTCTAAGAAAAGATACATCGGACCCTTTCGATTCGAACTTATGTGGTTCCAACATCGGGATCTCAAGGATCTCGGTTGCCCAATGGTGGGACAAAAAGTATAATGGTTCGAAAGCGGCCCAAGTGGCATGTAAACTAAGGAATGTGAAGGCTAACATTAGAGATTGGAACAAAACTTCCTTTGGCAATATTTTTGTTAAAAAGGCAGAACTAAAAGACAAGATCAATGAACTATAGGAGAAGTTGAAGTCAGAGCAGCTTACAGAGGATCTGAGAAACCAGGAGAGGGAGTCATTAGCCGAATACCACACGATGCTAGGATTTGAAGAAACCTTTTGGAGGCAGAAATCCAGACTGCGTTGGTTAAAGGAGGGTGACAGAAATACAAAGTTCTTCCATGTCTCTACTCTTCGCCACAGGAGTACTAACAAAATTAAGGAGATCAAGATGGCCGATGGGTCTAACACCAAAGATATGGAAGACATAAGGAGGGAAGCGGTTGAGTACTTTAAATCGTTGCTAGAAGATGTAAATCCGACTATTGAAGAAGAGGACTCTCTGTTGGCAACCATTCCACCCCTCGTAACTGATAATCTTAATGGATTCTTACTTAGTCCTTTCACAAAGGAAGAAATCAAGAAGGTTGTTTTTGACATGGATGGTAATGCCTCCCCGGGACCGGATGGCTTCCCTGCAGCCTTTCTTCCGAAGTTTTGGGATATCCTAGGCAATGATGTAGTGGAAGCTATAATTGAGGCTCAAAAGGACATGGAAATCCCAGAAGGAGTTAATGCTACTTTTTTAGTTCTCATCCCTAAACTAGTGGGAGCAATGGAATTTTCCAGATTTCGCCCTATCAGTTTATGTAACACTCTGATGAAGATTCTCACAAAAACAATCGCCAATAGGGTGAAGGTTATCCTTCCTTTCATCATTGATATGAACCAAGGTGGCTTTGTGAAAGGGCGACAAATATTGGATGGTATCATCACAATTCATGAGGTTATTCATTCAATGGTGACTAGTAAGGAAGCGGGTATGTTACTAAAGCTTGATATGAATAAAGCCTACGACCGGGTCTCATGGCGGTTCCTCACCAAGATTTTGGGTAAGTTTGGTTTCTGTCCCAAATGGATTAAGTTGATTTTTAGTTGTATCTCTACTACAAGATTTTCTGTCATGGTGAATGGGTCACCCTCCAGTTACTTTAAGAGTGAAAGGGGGTTGCGACAAGGAGATCCTTTGTCTCCATACTTGTTTATTATTTTAGCGGAAGCATTGGGTAGGAACATTTCAGCAGCGGTGGCAGATGGTCAATTGGAAGGTTTTAAACCAGCCTCAACAACAGGGCCAGTGTCTCACCAACAGCTTGTGGATGATACAATCATTGTGTCCAAAGCCTCGGTGCCTCAAGCTAGGAAGTTGAAGAGAATTATAACCAAGTATGAGACAGACGTAGGACAGTACATAAACTATAAGAAGAGTAGCATCTATTTCTTTAACACGCCCGGTGGGAGGGAGGAAAGAATAGCTAACCTCTTCGGTTGTGGAAAGGAGCTTCTACCAAGCAACTTATCTAGGTATGCCTATGTTCGAAGGAAGAATGAAGGCTACTTTGTGGAACTCGATCATTGATAGGATCTCCAAAAAGTTAGCGGGGTGGAAGGGCAGCCTTCTCGACTCACGAGAAAAGCCTTATTAGTTCAAACTACTTTACAGAGCATTCCAATTTATCGCATGTCTCTATTTAGAATGCCTGCAAAGGTCCGAGCTACATTGGAGCTAATTCAACGCAACTTCTTGTGGTCAGGTTCAGAGGAGAGAAAGAGAATTTCGTTGGTAGCATGGAATCAGGTGTGTGCAAGCAAGGATCAGGGGGGCCTGGGGTTAAAGAGAATGAAAGAATTGAATCAATCTCTGATTGGCAAACAGGTATGGAGATTTATCAATAATGATCAATTGGGATGGGTAAAACTTCTTAAGGCAAAATATATCGAAAATATTCAGGACTTCCTGAAAGCTGATAATCTTCCTAGAGGATCCTATTTTTGGAATTTTTTGCTCGAATGTCGGGAGGTAGTCGGAAAGGCATCGGATGGAGAATTGGTAATGGAAGACAAGTGGACTTTTGGAAAGACCCGTGGTTGGAAGAGGCCCCTCTGAAAGATAACTTAGACCTTCAGGTCCTCCAACATAAACTTTCGAAGGAAATGGGAGGAAAAGTAGGGGATTTTATTGTTGTAGCACAGGAAACTTCTTCTTGGAAGAAAATCACAGTTCATAATCTGTCAGAGCAAGAGAAGGTGGCCCTAACCAAACTCAATGATGCTTTAAGGGTGTTCCCGATCATTCCTGGGGGAGGAAGAGACAAGGCGATTTGGGGCAAAACTACAAGTGGGATCTATTCAGTAAAAACTGCCTATAAGTTAATCCACTCAGGATTCAATGGCTGGACTCCGACTTCTGTTATTTGGTTAAATAATTTAACCCCAAAAATAGCTTTCTTCTTTTGGTTGGCGGTTCAAAATAAGATCCTGACAACAGATAATCTGCAAAGGAGAGGTTTCCAATTCATCAATCGATGTATCTTGTGTGAGAAAGCAATAGAATCAGTAAGTCATATATTTCTAACTTGTGATTTTTCTTGTACGAGTCTTCCAAATGATCCTGTCCAAATTTCATATAGATTGGGTCCGTCCAAATAGCATGTCCGACTTACGCATACGATGGGCTTCCCCCTTCCGAGCAAAGCTTTTGACTTGGCTCGGAAGCTCGACTTACCCCATTTTTTATGGGGGATATGGAATGAGAGAAATAAGAGAGTATTTAAAGGACGTAAGAAAGATCCCGGGTTATGTGGTAATAAAATAATCGAGCTTTGAAAGAAAAGCTGGAAAACTTTCTTCTTCAAAAATGAGACCATGTCTCTAAGGGAAAGGAGGATTTTGCGGAACCGGGGAGAGGAACTTCCAGGACCTAGACATTACAACCAACCCACGGGATGGTGTCAAGTGGATACCCCCCACACAAAAGTGGGTTAAGTTTAATTTTGACTGGGGCAGCTAAAGGAAATCCGGGGCCTGCAGGAGCAGGAGGAGTTTTGAGAAATGAGGAAGGAAAAGTGGTCCTTGCCTTTGCAGAGCCTTTGGGAACTCAAACAAATCATTTTGCAGAAGCCCGAGCCTGCATGCAGGCAATGAGAATTGCCAGACTTGAGGGTTATAAGGAAGTTATCTTTGAAGGGGATTCGCTTAATATAATCAAGGCAATTAAGGAGGATAAAGACCCCAATTGGACCATATTGGAGCTTATCCTAGAAGCAAAGATTCATAAATCTCATTTGGTTAATGCCCGAATCCAACACACCTTCGAGAGAAGGGAACCGAGCGGCGGATCTAATGGCAAATATTGCGGTTTCTGTTGGGGAGATGCAAATTTGGAAGGATAACTTCCCTCAAGAACTATTGGTGTTGGTTGCTAGAGAAGAGCTAAGATCAAACCCGTTAGAGCATCGGGGAGATCGGAGGGGTCGATGATGAGTAATCCGACGGATGGAATTAGGCAGAAAAGGCATCCCATTTGTCGGGGCCGGGAGGTGACAAGTGTACGATACAGACAACCTAGTGTTAGTAAGTGCTAGGTGTTGTTTGGTTTTTGTTTTATCCTGAATAGTCAAGCGACAAGTATAGGACTTTGGACTCTAAGTATGGCTTAATGTGAGTCTTAGAAAGATCCATTTTGTATTTTGATTATACGGGCTTGATGCTAGAACCAGCCCATTTTGACTTTGTAAAAGGTTTGTGGACCTTATAACCACCTCTACCTTATACCAAAAAAAATTTATTATCATTAATTTTATGCCTAAATTATTCTATATTTGTAATTCATTTTCATATATAAAATATTTCTGAAGGCCTACTTTTAACATTATAAAACATTAAGGATATAATACTAATTTTAATTTGCATACATATGTATATTCATATGAGAGACAAGTTGTTTGAAGGCATGAATGTCAAATTGATATTTTTAGATAATTTAAATTTGTTATTAACAAGAAGAAAACATAGAAACTAATATAATTTTATGGTTAAAAGCACCCATGACAAATATTTATTTGTCAAATTTTAAGCTTAAGTCATGACTCCATTGTTGATAAGGACATAATCTTATACATGCACGTGTCTCATTTATTGGGGAGCTTGATAGAAAATAGTAATGTTATATTTGAGGAATTTGTTGATCATCTATAAATTTAAATTATTGAGAAAATGTATACCATTGCTACACTCTAAGGTTTTGCAACAAAGAGATCGAAGATTTTGTAAATGAAGGATTATAAGAGCTACCTGTTTTTTTTTTTTTTTTTTTAAGGGATTTTTAGTCATGAATCAAGGGTTTTGCTTTAAAGTGATTAAGATTTTCACATATTTTAAAGATTGATATAAGTTTTTTTATACGAGGATTTGTACAACCAAAGATACTTGCTAATATGAGTCCTTGCTCTTGTTCCCATATACATCACATGATTAGAACTTTCAATAAAAAAAATTGAAGGTTTTGCAACAAATTGCTCTTGTGCCCATATTTCTCTATAAATTAAATTTATTATATACCATTCCTACACTCTAGGATTTTGTAACAAAGAGATCAAAGGTTTTGTAAATGAAGGATTATGAGAGCTAAAAGTTTTTTATGTAAACAAGGGATTTTGAAGATCAAGGGGGTTTTATTCATGAATCAAGGATTTTGCATAAGAGTGATTGAGAGTTCTACATATTTTAAAGATTTATATAAAGTTTTTTTGATACAAGTTTTTGTACAACCAAAGATACTTGCTAACATGAGTCCTTGCTCTTATGCCTGTATTCATCACATGAGTAGAACTATCAATAACAAAAGATTGAATGTTTTGCAACAAATTGCTCTTGTGCCCATACTGCTCTATAAATTAAATATATTGAGAAAGCATATACCATTCCTAAACTCCAAGGTTTTGCAACAAAGAGATTGAAGGTTTTGTAAATGAAGGATTACGAGAGCTAAAAAAATTTTTGGTAAACAAGGGATTTTGAAGATCAAGGGGGTTTTATTCATGAATCAAGGGTTTTGCATTAAAATGATTGAGAGTTCTACATATTTTGAAGATTGATATAAATTATTTTGATATGAGGATTTGAACAACCAAATATAATTGCTAATATGAGTCCTTGCTCTTGTGGCCATATTCATCACATGCGGATATTGTAAAAAAATTAAGACAACACTAAACAAAAAAGAATCAAGGCCATAAACAAAAAGAAAAAAAAAAAGGATTCAACAATGTGATTGTTCTATTCCTAAATACATTTTATAAAACTTCTTTTGTTATTTTCTATGCTTTATATGGATTAACTTTTGATTGAAGAAGAAATATAATTTGTTTTAAAGGTTTTCTTTCATAAATTATGATTTAGACATTATGGTAAAAACTCATGATTTTAAAAATTGATAGGACTTATGAAAATAAGCTACTAATAGATAATTATATTATTTTATTGCAATAAAGCAAATGTTTAGATATGCTTAGTTCAATGTGTCAAACCTAATTTTTACTTTCTTTTTCTCTCAAAATATTTCAATGTTAAGAAAATATAGTGTCTTCTAATTTAAAAAAAAGATAAAATTACTTTGATAGATCTAATTGGGTGTAATGCCTTGATTAGTTTTTATAAGAGATGAATGAGATAACTAAAGATATAAATTTATACCTTGAATTTGTTTTTCTAATTTTTTTAATAATATAATTATAAATACTTTTAATTATGAAATATGTTATAACATTACTAAAATATATATATAAAAGATCACTTATAAAATAATAATTATTACATAATATATGTTTTACTTAAAAATTAATAAATTAATAAAATTGTTAGTGTTAAGAAATCTTAAAAATAAAACAAGAAAAATCCATTTTAAAATAAAAATTAATATTTAAAACCTTAAAAAAAGTTTAGAAACTACATTCATACACCATTCAATGTTTAAGGAATATAAAAAGGTCCATTGTGAACTCCTCTTATACAGCATGTGTACTAAATGATTTTAGAATGAATTTCGTATAGATTCTCAAACCATGTTTTTGTTGTTATTATTAGTGTTTTATTCCTTTATTAATATGTTCCAAAAAAATGTAACTTTAGGCCGGATACTCTATCCCCAACGGCCGGCTATGCCAGTAGTCGGGGCTCTCCCTGTTATACTTCGCTTTTAAAAAAAAATCTCAAACCCATGAAATTAAGCTAGGTATTATCCGGGACACAACCATCTGACTGTGTAAAAAATACTAGGCCTATTATGTAATACATGTATGGCCATTCCTTATAATACGATATTAGAGAAAGCCAAACCATGTTTTTGTTGTTATTATTGGTGTTTCATTTCATATTTTTGTTGTTATTATTGGTGTTTATTTTTTATTATTATATTTTAAAAGTGTTATCCCGTTTGTTATACTTTGTTTTAAAAAATAGATCTCAAACCCATGGAATTAAGCTAGGTATTATTTGGGACACAATCATCCGACTGTCTAATAGGTCTATCATGTAATACGTTTATGGCCATTTCTCATAATTCGATATTAGTGAAAGACAGACCCAGGTTATGCACATTAACAAATACTTGTAAATTGGGTAAATATTAGGATTTGTAAATTGACCATTTCTCATAATTCGACATTAGTGAAAGACAGACCCAGGTTATACAGTAACAAATATTTGTAAATTGGAAATTGGCGAATATTAAGACTTTTGATGTCACCCATTCGCCTAAAATTTTAAGGACCAATTTTTTTTTAGGGTTAATTCACCACAATATTTATCCAAACATAGGCATATTTGTAATCGTTGGAAATATTTTTTCAAGCCTGATCTAATGGTGGTGTTTTTATGAATTTATAAGGTGATTTAATAGGTCAAAATTTGCTCCAAATATGACCTTACTTTTTAGGGCTTCAAATGCCCCAAATTTTGGTGTGAAGATGATTGATTTGATTTGCTTAGGATTCACCTTGATTTCGATTAGGATTCGACAAATTTTTACAAATACATTTTGAGTCCAACCCCTTATGCATAACCCTCGCCAAACCTTAACTCGATAGTTCCTCATAACAAGTAGCCCAAGATCGTAATTTATTCAATGGAACGTAATTCCAAGTCCATGTTCATATGTTGAAATTAAAAGTAAATGTCAATATTGGACGACTTTAATTTATTCGATAGAAGTGGAACTATTTAAAACTTAGATGTGGAAAACTAAGCAACCTAAAGAAAACAAAAGATAAATTATGGAAGAAATATATTATATAATAAATATATTATTTTAAGGGTTTGATCCAGAAAAGTTTAGTTTATTGTTGTGAATACAAGAGAATATATAGAAATTTTTAGATAACATATAACTTATGAAAGTGGATCTAGATTGATAATAAACTGAGACACCTCATCAATCACCACCAAAACATTGGGACACCTAAGTAATCACCAACTCACTATGACACCTAAGTAAGCACACCTAATATTATACCTATCAACATCACCCCCTTAATGTGAGGGGTTATAAGACTCAACACAAAAATTGGGGGTTGGGCATTCACAACATTCCCCCTAGAACATCAACACCAAAAACTTATGTGACCTCTCTCAAGTCTATAGACCTCTAAGATATACACACTTGGTCTCACATAAGGCCTTGATAAAAATATCAGCTATCTGGTCCTCTATCTTGCAATACTGGAGATAGATCACCTACTTTTGTGATGTGGTTCTAAATTGAACTAAAGTTTATTATGACACGGGTGCTTAAATAAGCACACATGGAAAAGAAGATTACAATAATACACTATATTCCATATCGCAATGAATACAATATTTGGAATATAACAAACAAACAACTCTACTAACAAATGGTTATCTATAGGAGTTTATTAGCAATGAGCATTCTAGAAGCTAACCAACCTATCTAGAAGCCAACATGAGTTGCATAATATCGTGTATTCATGTGTCAATGAAATCAATAAATAATTCTAATAATCTAAGCCTATCTATAATATGTGCTCATCATGCCTCCCCACAATAGAAGCATTGGATTCCAAAGTTTTCACAATATAAGTAGAAGGGCAAGAAATAAAAAATGGACCACATATCCTACCGGTTGGACAGATCTTGGAACTAATCAGACGCTAAAACTCAGGTTATGAATGGGATAACTTTTGTAGATCCATCAGATGCATGGAGAATGTTGAGGATACCACGAGGTGCCATATATATAAGATAACTTGATTAGAACTCTATCACCAACATGGGAAGGAGGAGATAGTCCACCACAACCCATGGCATGCTACTATTATCGTTGAGTCTTCTATAAAATTAAAATCTTCAGGGATGAAGGGGGTGATAAGGGATGGATAGAGGAATATGTCTATGTGTGCTCTTATAGAATGGACTTCACTGTAGAAGAAGATAAATCAACACCATGAACAAGAGGAACAGGAAGAAATGTAGTGAAATTCTCCTTGTGAGGAGAAAGTGCAACTATTACTATTGTGTCTCGATCGTGGGGTCTACTAAATATTAGAGCAATCTTGCATGGTTGATTGGTATAGAAAATAAGTGTGTTGTTTTTTATGCAATGGATGATAAATATCTTGTGCTTATGATGCAAGGTGTAGATATTGTGAAAAACATCATATCAAGTCTTCTTATCGTATCGATAGGGTTTGCCAAGGAGTAATCCACAACAATCCATCAGATTCAACATCATAGGTGACTCAATTCACAAAATGTAGGCCAAAGAAAAAGGACACATTATGATTATGTGTTATTTGTGATTTGGAATCATTATCCTTCTATCCAAGTGAGTATGGATGAGGATGCAATTCTAGTAGTAGCTACAACTTATCAATAATGGATCTCACAATCAAATTCTTTTATAAGCCATTATCGATGATATAATCAACTTAGAAATTTTGAGTAGGGTGAGATCTCATGATGAACAAATTTTCATGGTCACCTTCAAACAAATGATGAGACATCAAGGTGATATTATTGAGTTTACCCTTGATCTCATCGTATTCTTTATCTTCTCCTATAACCTCAATGGGAACATTTTGTGGTGGTTCCTCATTGTGAGATTTTACAATCAGATTATTTTTCTTCCTAAAATATACAAATTCTTCATGACCTCTCCTATTACATTAAGTACAAAATTTTTGCTATTAAAATAAGGAGAAGGTTTTTGAGAAGAGAAAGAAGAAAAAGAAGAAGGCTTATTCACCTTGAATGACTGCTACTTGAAATATGGATTTGAGGTCTTGGAAGCTCCTTGTAATTGGGTTACATACTTTTCTTTTGTTAAATGTGCATGGTTTTAGGTAACATTTAATATGGTAAGTGGAGTGTACTTAAACTCCCTATATAGATGCTCCTGTAAGCCACTATTGAACTTGATGATGAGCATGGAAGTTGTATTTGTCACACCAAGAAGAATTTGCAACTTATTGAATTGGAAAATGTAGTCCTACACAGACATGGTATTACTTTGTTGTAATAGAAACCATTTGATAATGACTTCCTAATCATAATTGGAAGGATAAAAAGTTTCCTTCAAGGCCTTAATAAGGTCTTCCCAAGTGTGAAGTGGGTTTTGACCCTCCTAACATTCCATCACCAAATTTTTTGCTAACCCAAAAATCTTGAGTTTAGCAAAAGGAACTCTCCTCATTAGGAGTTTGAGTATAGGAGAACCATGTCTCCATATCAAGTATCTAGCTACTGAAGACACTTGGATCTCCAGATCCATCATACAACTTGACCTCACACTTAGCCTTAGAGCGAAGGTCATTATTATAAATTTTTACATCGTTTGGGACATTTTGGATAGTGATGTGATTGACCTTATTGGACAAGCACTATGTTAGGAGGAAAACTGAAGGGGATTATTTTATTCATGAAATGAGTTACAATATATAGGCATAAGCCTATATGAAATGAACATGACACTTGTCAATAAAACTGACAAGTGTCAAACTGGCATAGTGCACATTACATTAACTCTAACATTCCCCCTTAATGTGCACTATCCTAACTAAAGAAAAAAACAAGTCAAAATTAGGTAACATTCCCCCTTAATGTTGACTTCTCTAACAAAAATCTACATCCTCCTTTATTGCTGATTTGGTCTTAGGCTCTTGCTCTTTGCGCTTGGCTCTCCAACTATGAATAATGCTAGATCCACTATGTATACATCTCGGTCTGTTGCCTCAGGGTCAGCCACTTCCACGGGTCTGTTGCCACTGGGTCAGCCGTCTAAGTGCCTCAGGGTTATCATGGGTGCCTCAGGGTCAGCCACATCTGGGTCTGTTGCCTTTGCAGGTCATCCTCAGAGGATTTTGCCTCTCGTAGGTCACTGACTAGATTCACCATGAGTATGAAACCCCTCCTCATGGTGAACTCAATCTAGAAGGTGTTGGTCTCTGCCGAAAATGCACCTAATGAAAGGAAAAACGAGCCATATAAGAGTGTCGGTCGCTGCCAAAAATGCACTCAATACAATAAAATGACCCATAGATCCAAATAGGAGGAGAGAAGAAGAAAATAAGAGAATCTTCTGAAGTGTCTTCGTCTATAGTCTTCAGAAGTAGATCCGAAAAAACCTCGGATAGAGTCTAGGGTGTCTATGTCTGTAGTCCCTAGTATAAGTGTCCTTATGGTGACCATGTCATCTCACCGAAATGCATGGGTAACCAGCCGCTGCATTCGCCAAGTGTATAGAAAAGATCACTAGTTACAAGGATCACATATGAAAGTACCTTGGGAGTGTCGGGTTCAACCGAGATTGCACTCCAAGGGAGAAAAAACTTCGAGGCTAAAAAAAGTCAATGAAACAGCCTCAAAATTACAATTTGACACTACCATTGTGTCCGTCGCGGAAAAACGTTTCCAACGACTATAAATACCCCTATATTCCATTATCAAAGGGGCCTTCATCATGCTGAAAGAACAATAGCATGCCTCTCTAGGCAGCAAAAAACAACATCGCTCAATGGCGGCATCGCTCTCAGGCGGAAAAAATAGCATTCACTCTCCATGTGGAAAAAATAGGGCCATGTAGGCCTTCCACTTTCCACTCTCAAAACAAGTCAAACATGGTGGAAAAATAAATTGCTCAACGGTCGCCATGGCCCCCATCAACAGAAGACTCGTAGTGCTCTTTAATCGAACTCATCGTTCCAACTTTAGAAAAATACAATATCGCACCAAAAAATCTGGCAGAAAGGCCTCAACAGCCTTAATAATGAATTAACGTCTTTGCAGTGCAACAGCAGTAGTGTTTGAGTCTGAAGGGGGCTGATTGTTTTTCACCACAATAAAACATAATAAAACAGATCCATAATAAAACATTTTAATTAAATATTCCTTGTCATCTTCCTAATCAGCCGGGTGCACACGTGGCGTTGATGTCCCTGCTTGATCTGTTGAACTTCATGTGATTCTTCACCAGCTGGCCGGCTGCGACGGCGAACATGAGGGACAACTCACTGGCCAAAACAACTCCCGCCACAATTCTCGCCAAGTCTGGGTTTTCGCCCCCGCTTACGTGGCAAACTACTTTGAGATCCGACGATTAGAAGAAACCAGACTCCAGGCTCCCCATCATGTACTCCTTCATGAACTCCCTGATTGTAGACGGCCCCGCAGCTCCCTGCTGTGTCACGAATCCACTGAGATTGGATCGCACAGCAGCACAAGTAGCGGCGGGCGAAGAGGCAGGCTTGTCGTCGGGGGAAGCGCAGAGATTGCCAAACTTTGCATTTGTTGTCATCACACTGAATCATCGTACCACTATCTTTTGAACTTCCACAAGGGCACCGTGTAACTGTTACAGGAGAAGTTTCCTTCTTGTCATCTTCATCCACAGTAGCTTGCAACTTTGGTACATTTTGATCTTTTGAGGCAAGATCATTGGCCCCACTTCCATTCATTTTTTTTTGAAGACATCGTCAATAACTTTTGCCGGGAAGAAGTACAAGGTGCCGGTATAATCTCACCGTTTTCCCAAGCGACGAGAAAACCGTGGCCTCTGTCAGATAGCAACGGAAAATAGAAGCCCTGACGGCGGTGGAGACAGCCGTCGCTCGCAGCCGACAGAAAACGGTGGAGGAGGACGATGGAAATTCTCACAGTCGGCTGTTTGTTTTGACCGCGTCTACGCCATTCACTTCTACTCCATAACTGCAGCACTGCACATAAAACCACAACAAAAAATTCATTTTGATCGCCGAAAATTTTGATTTCATCGTGCCGCAGCGCCCACAGCACCGCCGTCATGACCGCCCACATCAGCACCTCCGTCTGTTGCGGCTGCAAATCTGCAAATCTGCAAATCTTGGAGTCGGCTACCGTGATTAGCGCAGTGAACATGAGACTGCCGTGAATACCGCAGTGAACAGCCGTTGGAGCCTGCACGTTACCCGTTGGAGAAACTCGAAGTCGGAGAAGCTGCGAGTTTTTTTATTATCTGTGATTGTTTTTCGGGGTATGGTAAGATCGATGCCGCCGTCGGCGTTGTTGCTGGACACCCTGAATTTCGCGGTAAATGGCGGAAAAATCAGTGAAGCGACGGCCGGGAAGATGCGAGAACTCCCCCCACTCCGATGCCAATGAGGAGTATTTTTGCCCAAACTTTTCTCGCACCCTTTGTTCTTCAATGAGGTGGAGCCATGAGGGCCCACCACTTTATTTAGCCCAATGTTTTTTAAATTTATTATAATATGCATGGGCCCATTACCTTTATTTTAAAAATCCAACCTGTAGGAGTAGCGCATATCAAAATGCAGTGCGAGACAGATATTATGCCATTGCCCGATGTTGGGCAGTAATGGCTCGAATGTGGAGCCACGTGGTGGGGCATTATTTTTTGATGTGGAGTTTTTTTTTTATTATTTTTAAAAATGATGATGGGGCTAGACCAAGGATGCTTTATTTAAAAATGAAGGGGGGGAATTTTATTTTAAATCATGCTGAAGAGTGGCTGACAGAAAAATTTTATTGGCCTGTTTTATCCACATGGGTAGTGGATGCCGCCATAGTGCGAGGTTTTAGTTGCTGTCTTGGAGAGGCATGTTGTTTTTCATTATGATGAATGCCCCTTTGATAATGGAATATAGGGGTATTTATAGTCGTTGGAAACATTTTTTCCGTGACGGACACAATGGTGGTGTCAAATTGTAATTTTGAGGCTATTTCAGTTCAATTTTTTTAGCCTCAAATTTTTTTTTACCTTGGAGTGCACTTTCGGTTGTACCCGACACTCCCAAGGTAATTTTATATGTGATCCTTGTACCTAGTGATCTTTTCTATACACTTGGCGAATGCAGCGGCTGGTTACCCATGCATTTCGGTGGGATGACTTGGTCACCATAAGGACACTTAATCTAGGGACTATAGACAAAGACACCCTAGACTCTATCCGAGGTTTTTTCGGATCTACTTCTGAAGACTACAGACAAAGACACTTCAGAAGATTCTCTTCTTTTCTTCTTCTCTCCTCCTATTTGGATCTATGGCTCATTTTATTGTATTGAGTGCATTTTCGACAGAGCCCGACACTCTTATATGGCTCGTTTTTCCTTTCATTAGGTGCATTTTCGGCAGAGACCGACACCTTCTAGATTGAGTTCACCATGAGGAGGGATTTCATACTCATGGTGAATCTAGTCAGTGACCTACAAGTGGCAACATCCTCTGAGGATGACCTGCAGAGGCAACAGACCCAGATGTGGCTGACCCTGAGGCACCCATGATGACCCTAAGGCACTTAGACGGCTGACCCAGTGGCAACAGACTCGTTGAAGTGGCTGACCCTGAGGCAACAGACCGAGATGTATACACAGTGAATCTAGCATTATTCACAGTTGGAGAGCCAAGAGCATAGAGCATGAGCCTAGACCAAACTAGCAATAAACAAGGATGATAGGTTGTTTTTGAGAAGTCAACATTAAGGGGGAATGTTACCTAATGTTGACTTGCTTTGTTTCTTCTTTAGTTAGGATAGTGCACTTTAAGGGGGAATGTTAGAGTTAAAGTAAAGTGCACTATGCCTTCCTTGACACTTGTCAGTTTCTCTTGACAAGTGTCATGTGTTGAATACGTTTGATTTGAGCTCCCTCCACAACGCCAGGGTTTGTTCCTGCCCGAAATCTCGATGGAGTGTATGTAGAATGCACCACGGAAAAGGACGGTCCTGCGATTTCAAAATCAAGTACCCATGCACCTCTTGCACCATTAAAATTTTTCTTTTGCAGACCTGGGAAGACCTTTTGCTTTGTAGACATGGCCTCTCTGCTGGATTTTTTCTCTGCTATTGGCGCGACTGAATCTTCAATCGAGCAATTTGAACAGAAGCCTTCGAGCAATGTAAAAAATGCATATATCCTTTCTCGCAAATGTTCCTTCCACAATTTCCACCTTCGACGACAAACCTGCGTGGTCGATTATGGCTCTTGCGATCTGGGCACGGATGGGGTCGATCTCGAGAGAGAATAGTTTGCTGTGGGGGTGTGTGAGGAGGAAGGCGATTCTGATGGCAGAATAGCCACAGAAGGTCCCGAGTTCGAGGCACAACTCGGGGTTCCATCTCTTGACGACAGCATCCAGGATGGCGCCCTTCTCGTCTCCGATGTTGGGCAACCACGCCTTCTGCTGGGCATAGCCGTCCATGGCGTCCAAAACGGACTGCGGATTTCCTTTCTCTGCGCTCTGCAGAACATGCTGCAGCAACCCACCTTCTCTGCGATTTGTCGCTGCCCCTGCCGAAGACATCATTCGTTTCTCTGCGATAGATATGAGCATTCATACCCTCTGAATAATAAATAGTATTGTGTAGGAAATAACAGACTCGGTTGTGATAATTACGATGGAAGTTAGAGACGCGTGGGTGAGAAGATAGTCTCCCAGTTGATTCTACAATGGGACCTTCGTTACATCCCCAAACAGCTGATTGTATTTTCTTCATTAAATTAAAAAACTCTAAGAAAAAATATTTTGCAGCCATTATTTTTTCAAAGCTTCTGGTTTCTGATCCATCTCAGGGATGGAGAGCATACTCCCTAGCTGAAGAAAAAAAATGGAAAAAATGGGGAGGAAAAAATGATGGGGAGGGAGGATTTCCATGAGGGAAATCCCCCCTCAAGGGTTTTCACAGGGCAGGGAAAGCCTGCTTTGATACCAAATGTTGGGACTGAAACTGAAGGGATTAATATTATTGATAAAAATGTTACAATATATAGGCATAAGCCTATATTCAACACATGACACTTGTCAAGAGAAACTGACAAGTGTCAAGGAAGGCATAGTGCACTTTACTTTAACTCTAACACACTACACCAAAAAGGGCTTTAATGATGGCTAAAGTAAGGCAATTTTTTGCAACGATAAAAAATTATCTTAATAGATCCTAAGAGGGCGGTTAAAAACCACCCTCTTAGGATAATCACCCTCTTAGGGTCACCCTAAGAGGGTGTTTTTAAACCACCCTCTTAGGTCTAAGAGGGTGGTTTATAACTGCCCTCTTAGGATGATCCTAAGAGGGTGGTTTCTAACCGCCCTCTTAGGGTGACCCTAAGAGGGTGATTTCTAATTGCCCTCTTAAGTAACCCTAAGATGGTTTTAAACCATCATCTTAGGGTGACCCTAAGAGGGTGATTATAAACCACCCTCTTAGGTCTAAGAGGGCGGCTTAGGCAACCCTAAGAGGGTGGTTTATAACCGCCCTCTTAGGGTCTCAACAAAAAAATTATAAAGACCATGGAAAAGCCCAGATCGCATTTCAACACTTTGAGCATTTTGCAACGCGTGATGGAGGGGGGACCATGGGACTAGAGAAGACTACTAGTTTCTTCCTAACAACTATTGCCCGGTTTCTTTGATCAACTCCCCTACCCATTCAACCACTTTATCATCTCTTCACCATGCCAGCTGAACGCCCTCTCTATTTTAAGGGCCTGGTCAAAATATTCTCAGTTCCCTCCCAAACCCTATCTCTACCCAAGGAAGTGGAGAGTTGCTCTAGGGCTTAAATAAGGATAGAGAGGTTCATCTTTGAGACTCCCTCAAGATTAAAATCCTCTTTTCTCTATTAAGGGCTTGAGTTGTAGAATATGTCAAATCTTGGACTGGCCCACCTCTCTATTTTAAAATAGTAGAGCTAGGGCTTTGAGCATTTTGGTAGCGTGTGATAGAGGTAAAGCTAGGGCTTTGAGCATTTTGGTAGCACACGATAGAGGTAGAGCTAGGGCTTTGAGAATTTTTGTAGCACACTTGTGATAGAGGTAGAGCTAGGGCTTTGAGCTTTGAATATAAACTTGTATATTTTGGTACGCAAAATTTAAACTTGAATATAAGAATTGAGCTTATACCATTTGATCTAAAAAACTTATGTTGTGACAAGTAGATATTTGAATATATTTTTTGATTACTATGTATATGTATTTGGGTGTTCTCTCTATTTTCATTTAGAGCTTCGTTGGGTCTTCTCTCGGTTTTTAGTTTTATTAATACCAATATGAAAACCCTAACCAGATTTCATATTTGGGTGTTCTTTCTATTTTCATTTAGAGCTTCATTGGGTCTTCTCTCGATTTTTAGTTTTATTAATACCAATATGAAAACCCTAACCAGATTTCGTATTTGGGTGTTCTTTCTATTTTCATTTAGAGCTTCATTTGGTCTTCCTTCAATTTTTAGTTTTATTAATACCAATATGAAAACCCATAGTGGCTTCCTTCTATTTTCATTTTAGAGCTTCATTTGGTCTTCCTTCGATTTTTAGTTTTATTAATACCAATATGAAAACCCATAGTGGCTTCCTTCTATTTTCATTTTAGAGCTTCATTTGGTCTTCCTTCGATTTTCAATTTTATTAATACCAATATGAAAACCCATAGTGGCTTCCTTCTGTTTTCATTTTAGAGCTTCTTTTGGTGTTCTTTCTTCCACATTTGACATTGAGTGGAAACCCACATAAACAAGGATTTCCTGAGAAATAATAAAATTCGAATGTTTTGAGTTCCTAGAAATTTTTTTACTACAACAAGAAACATTGGCAAGGTTTTGAGTTCCAACAAAGCACCTATGCTAAGTTATACATCTCTCTATGTACATTGCATGAGTGGAGAATACACTTGTTAAGAAATGGTCCAACCATATTTTATATATAATGTTGACACCTTTGAAAATATCTATTTAGAAAGGCATCTATCATGATTTGACAATGCTGAAATGAAATATATAATATGACAATGTGATAAACATGTTGCTCATAAATTTTCATGAGCTAAAATGGCATTATATGATCTTGGCACATGTGCTACCATAGGGTTTTTAACTATTGGCTCTTCTCCCCTACTTGTTTAGATGATCTCTCCTATCATTCTAGTTCTAAAATAAAATTTCCAAGCTTTGTTTGATTGTGTTGATTATTTTATTCAAGGTTTCATACAATAGTCTGTAACTGCAAATATCTATTTATTTGTTAGTTATATCATCATATAACTTGCAAGTGGAAACAAATTTTATTTCATTCTCTACTTAATACTTTTGCAAATTCTATTTCCCAAGGTTTTTGTGGGTGGATCTATCTAGGGGTTTCACCATGTAGTTCATGCGAGTTAGTTCTTGGTTTTGCAAATATGGTTTTCTTCTTGAGGGGTTTTGCCTTATGAAGGCAGGTTAAATGCTCTAGTTTAGGTTTGTTGATATTCTTATAATACCAAATATTTGGTTTTTATTATTATTGTCCTTTCAATGACTACTATTGATTTTACTTTTGCTTTGATGATTCTTATAACACCAGATATTCTACTTGCATCTCTATTGTTGTTTTAAAGGCTATATTGGTTACTTTTGATGGTTTGCTTTCATGTCTACAAAATACTTTTAGTGTTAGATCTCTAGAGATGATACAATACTTGTCTTCTCCCCTACTTGTTTAGATGATCTCTCCTATCATTCTAGTTCTGAAATAAAATTTCCAAGCTTTGTTTGATTGTGTTGATTATTTTATTCAAGGTTTCATACAATAGTCTGTAACTGCAAATATCTATTTATTTGTTAGTTATATCATCATATAACTTGCAAGTGGAAATGAAGTTTGTTTCATTCTCTACTTGATACTTTTGTAAATTCTATTTCCCAAGGTTTTTGTGGGTGGATCTATCTAGGGGTTTCACCATGTAGTTCATGTGAGTTAGTTCTTGGTTTTGCAAATATGGTTTTCTTCTTGAGGGATTTTGCCTTATGAAGGCAAGTTAAATGCTCTAGTTTAGGTTTGTTGATATTCTTATAATACCAAATATTTGGTTTTTATTATTATTGTCCTTTCAATGACTACTATTGATTTTACTTTTGCTTTGATGATTCTTATAACACCAGATATTCTACTTGCATCTCTATTATTGTTTTAAAGGCTATATTGGTTACTTTTGATGGTTTTCTTTCATGTCTACAAAATCCTTTTAGTGTTAGATCTCTAGAGATGATACAATACTTGTCTTCTCCCCTACTTGTTTAGATGATCTCTCCTATCATTCGAGTTCTGAAATAAAATTTCTAAGCTTTGTTTGATTGTGTTGATTATTTTATTCAAGGTTTCATACAATAATCTGTAACTGCAAATATCTATTTATTTGTTAGTTATATCATCATATAACTTGCAAGTGGAAACGAAGTTTGTTTCATTCTCTACTTAATACTTTTGCAAATTCTATTTCCCAAGGTTTTTGTGGGTGGATCTATCTAGGGGTTTCACCATGTAGTTCATGCGAGTTAGTTCTTGGTTTTGCAAATATGGTTTTCCTCTTGAGGGGTTTTGCCTTATGAAGGCAGGTTAAATTCTCTAGTTTAGGTTTGTTGATATTCTTATAATACCAAATATTTGGTTTTTATTATTATTGTCCTTTCAATGACTACTATTGATTTTACTTTTGCTTTGATGATTATTATAACACCAGATATTCTACTTGCATCTCTATTGTTGTTTTAAAGGCTATATTGGTTACTTTTGATGGTTTGCTTTCATGTCTACAAAATACTTTTAGTGTTAGATCTCTAGAGATGATACAATACTTGTCTTCTCCCCTACTTGTTTAGATGATCTCTCCTATCATTCCAGTTCTGAAATAAAATTTCCAAGCTTTGTTTGATTGTGTTGATTATTTTATTCAAGGTTTCATACAATAGTCTATAACTACAAATATATATTTATTTGTTAGTTATATCATCATATAACTTGCAAGTGGAAACAAAGTTTGTTTCATTCTCTACTTAATACTTTTACAAATTCTATTTCCCAAGGTTTTTGTGGGTGGATCTATCTAGGGGTTTCACCATGTAGTTCATGTGAGTTAGTTCTTGGTTTTGCAAATATGGTTTTCTTATTGAGGGGTTTTGCCTTATGAAGGTAGGTTAAATGCTCTAGTCTAATACCCCCTAGAGGGATACACCTACCCTACCCCACAGGATTCAAACAAGTGACCAAGCTTGAATTTAACCAGGCCTAACCATTACGTTTTAGAATCTAGGAGTGTTTTGTTTCTGCATGTATTGAATAAAATGCAGAGTAAGTGAAAATAACATAATCAAGTAAGAATGAGTATAGAAACCCAATCATATTAATGATTATCTTTAATTTGTGATAATATTTTCTTGATAAACATATGTTCTTATTATATCTTCTCCATATCTTGTATTCTCATTCTTCTTATCACTTGTGAAACTTCATGAAAATAAATATAATTTATTTTTATTACTTCATGAATAGATATTTTTCTCATACAACAAGTGTAACACAACTTGACTCCTCTATAGATATTCTAGGGTATCCTCATACACAAAAATACTTGATCATGAGGTTTTAAAATAAGATAGTATATACCTTTGTGGTGCTCTAAAACTTTTGTAGTTGAAAGCATTGATGTAACAACAACTAATGCTAATGGAGATAAATTTAACCATGGATCTTTCTTTTGTTTTGAAACTAGTTCTTTTATTTCAACTGACTCTTCTAGTTTTTGTTTAGCTAAGGGTTCTTCCTTTTATTTTGCAACAACTTCTTTTGCTTTTTATCTTAGAAGAGTTAGTTGAAATAAAAGAACTGGTTTAGAACAAACATAGTCAATATGAACAAAAAAATACCAATAAAGACACCCCATATAGTTGAGGCTATCACAATAAATTAGGAGTCAGTGATAGGTGCCTCACATGATAGTAAGTACTTGACATTTGATAGTGTTGTTTAGTAGTGGTTGACCTAGGCATATTAGAATTTATCGTGGTTTTGTCATCGACTATGGTGTATTATAGCAACTGGTGGAAGATACCAACTATAGAGTTCCATTAAAAAGGAAGATAAGGAGGTGACCCATAACATAAATGAATTCGATGGTAAGAATACTCAAAATGAGGTTGAAAATACTTTGGCTAATGAAGAAGGTATGTAGACCGCACAAGAATTTTGTGTGTGATGTTGGGTTACTCATTGTTGTCATACTATATGGCATAATGATGTTTGGATGGTGCTGAAATTATAGGTGTTGATGCCAGGTCATCACACACTTCAAACACTAAATATCATAGAAAGAGAGGTCCAAAAAGATGTGCAATAGAGTCAAGCATCATAGATAATGTGGAGATCATTTACAATCTAAATAGATAGCCCATAGGAAATTTATTTTATTAAGTTTGCATCTTACTTTGGGGTGATTGTGAGGGATATTATCCCTATAACACATAAATATTGGAGAGCATTCCCAGTGGAAGTTAAAAACTAGTTATGGACACTCATTATAGTAAATTTCTAGCCAATGCAATTCATAGTGTCCATTTTTGAATACTTATATAAATGTTGCATCTAATAAGATACTGGTTTGATGCAACAAAAATATATCATTTTGGACACAATGAAGAAATGGATCTTCATGACCATGGATAAGCAATGGCGTGAACATAAGCATCGACTTATGAAAAACCACTATGATAAGTATGATAATGATGAAGATAGAATTGCTAATCCCCCACCTCGTGTATCACAAAAATATTGGGAAGCCTTTGTGAATGGTAGGAGCAATGCTGACTTTAAGGTAAGTACTAGCAAATCTACTATGGTATTTCAATCATTTTTATGTTTATGTGAATTTTGTTAACCTTGTTCTCCTTAACGAATTTATATATTAGTTTCTTCATTGCATTGTAGGTAGTGAGGCAAAGGAAAAAACAAAATAGATCTCACCAATCCATCATGAACACTTGTAGTCAAACATGATATGCTTGACTAGAGCATGAAATGCATTCTATCATACTCATCCATTATATGTGACAAAACATAGATATATTTTTTTATTGTATGAATTATCCCCATGAATCTCCAACTATATATCTTAGAGAGGAAGATTCAACCAAATGAGGAAACTCCACTACCAAGGGCAACTGTGTGGATGACAACTCATACAAAGAAGGATGGGGCTCCTGTTTCACCAGAAGTTGTAGAGACAATTGTAAGTGACATTCCCTTAGAAATAGCAATACGTTGAACTTCAAACCTGTTGGTCCGACTTTTATACACACCCTGTGAAGAATGAGCATGAAACTACGATAACACTTATAAGGGATAAATCCCACTCACTTTAGGATCTTGCTGGTTATCCAAGGTGTGAGTTACAGAGTTGGGTCGAATGTCTATTCACTCTTTTCCACTTCTGGAATAGTTTTCAATATGGACTGTCTGTTACCTTACAATGGGCTCTGAACTTGTTCAATAATGTTTTTGGAAGTTGTTACTTTGTTGACAATCGGATTTAAAATCAGTTCTTTGATCTAGCTCTTATGGGTCAATAGATTTAAATAAAAGACAAATTTAAAGAAAATAAAAATGGATCATTTCACGGTAAAACAGAGAGGGTAGGGTAAGGCAGAAAGAGAAGTCTATCAAACTTAGCCGTAAAACCTAAACTACCAATTTTATTTATACTATCGACTTCACAATAGAACAAATCAAAGAAGAAGGTGTCCAGACTTTCTAAGATCACCTTCTACTAAGAGCATAAGACAGAGATGGAACAGATCTGAAAGAAAATCATAAACAGAAGGGAAGTCGGTTAAAATTGGTATCTCTCACCAGTAGCATAGCTCACACAGTGAGGACAGAGCAATTAGAACAGACCTGAACCTTAAATCTGTGGTTTTCCCTAGCATACAATAAAACAAATGAAGCCCAACAACATATTTAATCTTGATATCACGGATTTACAACATATATTTAATAAACTTTAATGAGATGAAAACAAAAGAAAATGAACTTAGCACAATCTGAAAGAGATTAGGCTCCTGGCCACGCTATCACAGAAAGCAAAAGGCACATCAACTCCAAGTCCAGAATAAAGCATTTAACAAGATTTGCAAGAAATTGCTTCAATAGCCTTTTTTCTAAGTCTCCGCCTCCTGCGATTACATTTAGAAGAAGTATTTATAGACTCAGGATAGACCCTGATCTTTTCAAAAATATCTTCTTCTCAAACCCTAAATCTTATCATCTTAAACCCTACTACCCGGGTTTTACAATATAAGCCCTTTTAAAATAAAGTTTCGATAAAACTTAACCATTCTGCAAATCAGTGCAGTTACTTGCCATAAATGGAGAAGGTAGAATTCGAATGCCACTTGCATCCACCCGCAACTGTGTGTAAATGTCCTCATTAATTCCCTTGGGAATTTTGGATGAGTCACCACTTCTCTGACATTTCATCTCCGTAGAGCCATCCCTGAGTTGAAAATCTCTGCACGCCATTACTTCCGCCATAAATTTTCATTAAATGCATCCATCGGCAAATTTCGGTAACCGAGTGTAGATATTTTCATTTTTCGACCAATTCCCGACATACTCCATTAAATGGGCAGCTGCTTAGTCACCGTAAAGTCTCTTTGCGGCCAGATCTATAAAATCTGGATGAAACAACAATTCTCGGCATCTCTCATTTCAATATGACGGTCCTCGATTAATCTGCACTTAACTTTGTCTTTCTAGCCATTTCTCCCGTTATCATGCAAGTGCCAGATGGCTTTCTGCAAAAAAGACAAAAGAAGGATTAGTACTTTAATTAAATCAGATTAAAACTTTAATCATTAAATCGAAACCCTAAAGTTCATTACATGTTGGCTTGCTTTGTGTTGACACGTGTCGCAAAAAATCATGACACGTGTCCTTGTTTCCAGCTGTTTTCCATTTCGTGCTCCTTTCTGTCTAAGCCGCGAAAATGCGACATGTCACGATTTCGCGACATGTCGCGAAATCGCGACTCCCCTGTGCCTCGGCAACTCTTCCTCTTCATGGCCGTGAAAACGTGACATGTCGCGATTTCGTGACATGTCATCAAATCGCACGTCCACCTTGTCACGATTTCGCGACTCACAAAATCCTCTTTCAATTCCATTTCACTCTTCTTTTCTTTTCTTTCCTTTTTTCACATTTCGACCTTATACTTGCTTCCTTTGCCCATTCTTTGCACCTGTCCTGAAATCCACTCCATGCCTTCGAAAAATGTCACGATTTCGTGACACTTTCTTGCCTTGCCTGCCTGTGCCAAAACTTGTCGCAATTTTGCGACGTCCCGAAGATGTCACGATTTCGCTACACTTTCTTGCCTTAACCACTTTCTCGCTCTGGCAGCCGCGAAACTGCGACACGTCGCGATTTCGTGACATGTCGCGAAATCGCGACGCTTTCTGCTTTGCTTCCTTTTTCCTCCTGCTGCCGCGAAAATGCGACATGTCGCGATTTCGTGACATGTCGCGAAATCGCTACGTTTCGTACGCACTTGCTCTCTCTCTCCAGACCCGTCGCGATTTCGCGACATTTCCAAAAATGGAAAGTGTCGCGATATCGCGACATTTCCAAAAATGGAAGTGTCGCGATTTCGCTACGTTTTCAGGACTTAGCCGATTTTTCTAAAACCCGTCGCGATTTCGCGACATTTCCAAAAATGGAAAGTGTCGCGATTTCGTGACTTTTCCAAAAATGGAAAGTTTTGGCTTCTAATGAATTTATCTGTCTGTATTCTGCATTTTTTTCATATCAGTGAAAGATTTTCTTTATTCATGAATGATTCTAACATGTGAAAAATGAATTCTAAAATAAATCAAAGCCAGATGCAAGAGTACTTAGATACTTTGATACAGGCAAAACTTGAAGAAGGAGGCAAGCAAAAATTTGGAATTTAAAACCTGAAAAACATCAAGAGGGTCCTTACTGCAAAATGAAAGCTCAATATTTTCAAAGGATGGAAATTCATTTTTCAGTGGGGGTGTGTTGCTTCTCAATAAATGGCGATATCTGCAGGTAAAATAGTAGCATTATTTTAGAATCCAGGACTCTAGTTTCAAAACAACATAGACCATGTATCATGCCTTGCCACAGATATTCTTCAAAATAATTTAACTACTAGCTGATAGTTGTCAAAATTTCCCAAGGACATACTAGGCTGAATCATTTAAGGAAGATTTCTGATGTGCAATTATAAGTGTATAAAACTTTCTTCAAGAATGATTGGGCCTTCAAATGTTGAACTCTGGATTGATCAACTTTTCTAGATTGTAAAAGGGGAAACCGAGTAGAGCTCTGTTTACTAGTTTAGCCTTTTACAGCCCCGACAGAGTTACCCTTTAGATTTACACGACCCAGATTCACAACTGTAAGGTAGAATCTACAACTTGGTAAAAGAAAACATCTTTTGAAGTCTTGGCTATCTCTTTGATTACATAACTTTTTTTTTTTTTTTTATATATATAGGAAATAACAGAGTGCCAATTTTATGTTGTCTTGCTCAACTTTCATCTTCTCTCTCTCTCCTTTGAAATATACCAACATCTGAAAAGCCTTAGAAAGAACAACAAATTTTCTTTTAATATCTCATCAATCTGGAACTGCTTCAGCCTGGGTACTGATAGCCTCTATGGATACTCAAATAATTTCACGAATCATAGTCCCCTCTTATGACCAACTTTTCTTGGATTCCCTAGGAGTTTCTCCAGCCAAACAGTATAGCAGTTTCTTTATAATTAAAATAACTGTGGCAAGCAAGACACAAAATCCAATCATCCTTCCACTGTTGTTCTGAATAACAAAATAGTTCCACTGTTCAGTTTAAGCAGACTATCTCAATTAGAATAATGAACACTGGATTCTGGACTCAGAATAAAACAATTTTTAGAAGGCTGACTTTTTCATTGATGCTCAGGCAAAACTTAAAGAACATAAATTTTAAAATAAAATAAACTGCACAGACCTCAAGGATAAACACAGATCTCAAAAATAAAATAAAATAAAATACAGACTCAAAAGGGGAAAACACAAAACTTTAAAATCAAATAAAATAAACTGTACAGACTTAAAAAAAAATAAACTAAAACTGCACAGACTTTAAAATAAAATAAAACAAACCTAAAAAACACTTACAAACTAAAACAAAATAAAATAAACAACACATTTAAAATAAAATAAAATTTACAAACTTATTTACAATAGTATACACATGTCACAAAGTCCCTTTCACACTCAAAAAATGTAGCAGATGGAAAAGCAGAGAAATAGTGCCTTAAAAAATTTTGACCATTTGCAAGTAAATTTAGAAAAATTACCTTTCAAGTCCTGTTGACGAAATGCACTCCAGACTATGCTTCCAAAATTTTTTGCTACTTGGGAAAGACTTGTGTTTACCGTCTTCCCTCTCTCTTTTTATTTTATTTTATTTTTTTATGGATCTTGTCCCACTAAAAAACAAATCTGCAACTCTTTCAAATTAAACAAATCATATAATAACAAATCATATAATAACATGTTTATGCTTCTACTTGAAGGGTTTGCAGAATTCTTTCAAAGGGACGGAATGTAAAAACCCCCAGGATCAAATACCTTAAAGCCTTTATAGACCCAGATCATCACATCTTCAGATTTATGTAATAACTCAAAGAGATCATATTTTATTCGTATGTCCTGGTTCTTAATAGCTCGAACATTTTGTGGTTGCTCTACTGCTTCAATATCCAAGACTTCAATTTTTATCCCTCTAGCAGAATTTTCATAATTTGCTTTTTCACCTGAGCCTTGCTTAGATTTAACCCCATCAATGTGTAATGTCCAAACATCATTGTTGTAATTGGTCAGAGCTGTAACCCGTCTTACCTTCTTGGTTGCCAAATTATAAACTCCAATATCTGCATCAACACGGTTTACAACCTTTTCTTTGATATTATGTTCAGTAATCAAAGGCTTATACTGAGACTCTTTATCTATTTCGAGTTGGTTGACCACATTCACATTTACTATCTTTTCCTCCTTTTCTTGAAATTCAATAGGTGGTCCAGAGTAAGCTTCAATCAAGTTATCTTTTTGTTCAACAATCTGGGCCAGCTCATGGAGGGTGATGTCAGCTTTAATTTTCTTCATATCCTCAATGATGTTATCCTCCTTCCTAGTTACTTCTGCATAGTGATATTGAATCTCATTTTCATCATCCTTTGGTGAGGAAGGATCATTGGTAGGTTTTGGATTTTCACATCTCAAATTATAACTGTCCCTTTTGAACTGTTGAAAATCTTGTATTTCATCCATAGGAATCTCTACAAGATTTTCTGACTCTTCGAGAAAAGAATCTGAAACCCTGGTCGTACTATTTTTGGATGAACCAGAAATATCAATATTTCTTTGATTTCTAGGAAAATTTAACTCACCAGGAAAAACTTCAAATTTGGGTAATGCTAGATCACAAATGTTTACTTCAAGCACTTCCACTTTGAACTTGTCAGAACCTTTCTCTATATTTTGCACATGTTGAGTGGATGTCACAATTAACGGAGTTTCCTTGGGTAGAGCATTATATGTTGGCACTAACTCATGATGTGGAATGGGATCCGAAATAGGCATGTTCTGTGTAACATAGGATATCAAAGGACTGCTCAAAATTTGAGGTCCTAACTGTCTTTCAAGAATTAAAGCTTCCTTATAAGCTCCTGCCAGGGTTGTGATATTGATGTCTCTCTTGAGGAAAATAGAGGTCACCGAATCCAATGCATTCTTATAGATTTCTAAGGCTAGATTTGCATTTGGGATGTAATGACCAATCATTCTACCATAAGCTCTTTGGAACCTCATATTGAAAGACCTGACAGCTTCTCCCGACTCTCTCTTGATGCTGGAAAACTGTTGGTATAACACACTGGGGTCTATCACTTCCCCAAATTGTGATACAAAAACTTTCTCTAGGTCATTCCAACTGGTAATAGAATCGTTAGTGAGATTTAGAAACCAGTCATAAGCTCCCTCCTGGAGAGTGAACGGGAACAATCTGCAAGCAACATCTTCATGTTGTATATTTAACAATTTTAGAGCATTCTTATATGCCATCAGGTGTTCTTCTGTTGTTCTAGTTCCATCATGCTTGTATCTAGGAAGATATCTCTCAGGATGTCTGGGCAGGTCATGGGCTATACCCGGGATATTTAAGGCAGTGGAACCCAACCAGCTTGCCATTATTACTTGATTGACGGTGATATTTCGAGTTGTAGTTGGAGTAACTACCAGTGGTGATAAAACTGTTTCGAGACAGAGACTTGGCCCTTCTGAGGCTACTTCTTCTTGGAGTTTCTAATTCAGGCACAAGGAGCTCTCCAGCTCTGGGGTGGGACCTTGTTACCCTGTATGTAGAATCCAACTTTTCACAAGCAACTTATAATCTCACAATCCTTAACAGACTACTGAACTTGGTCCTCTTTTCTGGCAATTTTAAATATTGTATAGACAACTTACAATATTGAACGGAGTTCAGTGGGCCCTCCTTCTAGCGCCATTTTTAAATGTTGGTCCGACTTTTATACACACCCTGTGAAGAATGAGCATGAAACTACGATAACACTTATAAGGGATAAATCCCACTCACTTTAGGATCTTCGTTGGTTATCCAAGGTGTGAGTTACAGAGTTGGGTCGAATGTCTATTCACTCTTTTCCACTTCTGGAATAGTTTTCAATATGGACTTTCTGTTACCTTACAACGGGCTCTGAACTTGTTCAATAATGTTTTTGAAGTTGTTACTTTGTTGACAATCGGATTTAAAATCAGTTCTTTGATCTAGCTCTTATGGGTCAGCAGATTTAAATAAAAGACAAATTTAAAAGAAAATAAAAATGGATCATTTCACGGTAAAACAGAGAGGGTAGGGTAAGGCAGAAAGAGAAGTCTATCAAACTTAGCTGTAAAACCAAAACTACCAATTTTATTTATACTATCAACTTCACAATAGAACAAATCAAAGAAGAAGGTGTCCAACTTTCTAAGATCACCTTCTACTAAGAGCATAAGACAGAGATGGAACAGATCTGAAAGAAAATCATAAACAGAAGGGAAGTCGGTTAAAATTGGTATCTCTCACCAGCAACATAGCTCACACAGTGAGGACAGAGCAATTAGAACAGACTTGAACCTTAAATCTGTGGTTTTCCCTAGCATACAATAAAACAAATGAAGCCCAACAACATATTTAATCTTGATATCACGGATTTACAACATATATTTAATAAACTTTAATGAGATGAAAACAAAAGAAAATGAACTTAGCACAATCTGAAAGAGATTAGGCTCCTAGCCATGCTATCACAGAAAGCAAAAAGCACATCAACTCCAAGTCCAGAATAAAGCATTTAACAAGATTTGCAAGAAATTGCTTCAATAGCCTTTTTTCTAAGTTTCCGCCTCCTACGATTACATTTAGAAGAAGTATTTATAGACTCAGGACAGACCCTGATCTTTTCAGAAATATCTTCTTCTCAAACCCTAAATCTTATCATCTTAAACCCTACTACCCGGGTTTTACAATATAAGCCCTTTTAAAATAAAGTTTCGATAAAACTTAACCATTCTGCAAATCAGTGCAGTTACTTGCCATAAATGGAGAAGGCAGAATTCGAATGCCACTTGCATCCACCCGCAACTGTGTGTAAATGTCCTCATTAATTCCCCTGGGAAATTTGGATGAGTCACCACTTCTCTGACATTTCATCTCCGTAGAGCCATCCCTGAGTTGAAAATCTCTGCACGCCATTACTTCTGCCATAAATTTTCATTAAATGCATCCATCGGCAAATTTCGATAACCGAGTGTAGATATTTTCATTTTTCGGCCAATTCCCGACATACTCCATTAAATGGGCAGCTGCTTAGTCACCGTAAAGTCTCTTTGCGGCCAGATCTGTAAAATCTGGATGAAACAACAATTCTCGGCATCTCTCATTTCAATATGACGGTCCTCGATTAATCTGCACTTAACTTTGTCTTTCTGGCCATTTCTCCCGTTATCATGCAAGTGCCAGATGGCTTTCTGCAAAAAAGACAAAAGAAGGATTAGTACTTTAATTAAATCAAATTAAAACTTTAATCATTAAATCACCCGCTAAAGTTCATTACATGTTGGCCTGCTTTGTGTTGACACGTGTCGCAAAAAAAATCATGACACGTGTCCTTGTTTCCAGCTGTTTTCCATTTTGTGCTCCTTTCTATCTAAGCCGCGAAAATGATTTCGCGACATGTCACGAAATCGTGACATCCCTTGTGCCTCGGAAACTCTTCCTCTTCATGGCCGCGAAAACGTGACATGTCACGAAATCGTGACATCCCCTGTGCCTCGGCAACTCTTCCTCTTCATGGCCGCGAAAACGTGACATGTCGCGAAATCGCTACCCTTTTCCACGTTTGGCACCTTTTCGCTTTGCAAGCCATGAAAACACGACCATTTCTCCCCCTTGGCAACTTTTCCTTTTGGTGTAGCGAAACCACGACAAATCGCGCCCCTTTCTGCCCTTATGCAACTCTTTGCCACCATGGCCGCAAAAATGCGACATGTCACGATTTCACGACATGTCACGAAATCGTGACCCATTTTCATCCTCGACGCTTCCTGCGTTTCTTGTCGCAATTTTGTGACACCCCGAAGGCATCGCGAAATCGCGACACTTTCGGGACCCTTGCTCCATGTGCCAAATGCGTCGCGATTTCGCGACATCGCGATTTCGCGACATGTTCCTGCCTTAGCTCCTTTTGACTTTGGTTTTGGTTCCCTTTGTTCCCTTTGCCCTTGGTGCCTTCCTTGATTTGTGTCACGATTTCGCGACACCTTTATGCCTTCTCCTCACCATGTCGGGCCTTACCTTGCTTCTTCCTTTGCTTTCTTAATAAGTGTCACGATTTCGCGACGTCCGAAGACGTCGCGATTTCGCTACACTTTTGCCTCGCTTTGCACTCTGCGCCAAACGTTATTGTTTTGACTTGGACCCGTCGCGATTTCACGACATGTCACGAAATCGCGACGGTCCATACGCCCTGGGCTCTTTCTCTGAAAAACGTCACGATTTCGCGACGTCACCATTTTGCGACGTCGTGATTTCGCTACACTTTCTTGCCTTGCCTGTCTGCGCCAAACTTGTCGTGATTTCGCGACGTCCCGAAGACGTCGCGATTTCGCTACACTTTCTTGCCTTAACCACTTTCTCGCTCCGCAGTCACGAAACTGCGACACGTCGCGATTTCGTGACATGTCGCAAAATCGCGACGCTTTCTCCTTTGCTTCCTTTTGCCTCCTACTGCAGCGAAAATGCGACATGTCGCGATTTCGCGACATGTCGCGAAATCGCTACGTTCCGTACGCACTTGCTCTCTCTCTCCAGACCCGTCGCGATTTCGCGACATTTCCAAAAATGGAAAGTGTCGCGATATCGCGACATTTCCAAAAATGGAAAGTGTCGCGATATCGCGACATTTCCAAAAATGGAAGTGTCGCGATTTCGCTACGTTTTCAGGACTTAGCCAATTTTTCTAAAACCCGTCGCGATTTCGCGACATTTCCAAAAATGGAAAGTGTCGCGATTTCGTGACTTTTTCAAAAATGGAAAGTTTTGGCCTCTAATGAATTTATCTGTCTGTATTCTGCATTTTTTTCATATCAGTGAAAGATTTTCTTTATTCATGAATGATTCTAACATGTGAAAAATGAATTCTGAAATAAATCAAAGCCAGATGCAAGAGTACTTAATGCAAAACTTGAAGAAGGAGGCAAGCAAAAATTTGGAATTAAAACCTGAAAAACATCAAGAGGGTCCTTACTGCAAAATGAAAGCTCAATATTTTCAAAGGATGGAAATTCATTTTTCAGTGGGGGTGTGTTGCTTCTCAACAAAACCATTGTTATATCAATTGATTTTTTAACATGTTACTAGTTAACTATGCATGTGATGTTTCCAAAAAAACTTGGATGATGAAGTATCATCTGCAAGCTTCGTAAATCAATATATTAAGGATGATGCCCTCACTTAGGACCCGAAATATCGAGTTGGGTTTAGAGTGTCAGCAAAGGAGTATCACCAACTGCTTTGTTTTCTGGTGAGGGTTACATATAGAAGTTGCACTAGATGCAAGAGCATACAATAGAGAAAGAGAAAAAGTGGGAATAGAAGCTTGTAGAGAATGAATAAGAGATTGCAAAGAAAGAGAAAAATATTGAAGAGATTTTGACATGGCTTTCATAGATGTGTGTCATTATTTTCATGATTTCATATTTGAAATGTTTACATGTTGCATCCCTAAAGTTGTAATGATCCCTTGCATATAATTCCATAGGAAGCATCACTACATGCTACCCTTACAAATGGACACAATATTGGTGGTGGTGATCAAGGCATAGGTAGCTACTCAATACCTTCTAGGCCAAAGTCACTAATGGTACGACTATTATTTCACATATAAAACAGTTGACTTAGTTTGTATTGTATGTTATGCAATGAATTTATCTAGGCTGCTGATTTTCCATGTAGAGACTAAAAATGACACCGATCACTCAAAATGAGAGAAGGGAATGCTACTTGACTCAAATCCATAATGATAACATAGTGGTCAAATGCAAGGTGATCAATACTGACCCTGAAGACCTATTGGTCAAATATCTACCTAATCAATAAAAACTGCGTTTATGCACCCTAGATATGGCCAACATTGAAAGGTTGAAGGAAAGAGATGTCCTCCATGCCAATATCTAGAGAGGGTTGGTTCCCAAACTAAATCCTATACTGGTAAAAGACTAGGGATGTAGGAAAGAAATTGAAAATAACCGAAAGATATGGGAAATATGGCCACAGGCCAAAGTACAGGATTTGGGGCAGACTAATAGCAGGAAAACACCCAAGCACAGAATAACATTTACAAAAGGAAAAACTACAGAATAAACTTGTAATATTGCAAAAATAACTTTCAAAATAATCACTCCTACATTCACTCTCTTGCAATATTTAAATCCAATCGTAGAATTTAAATCTAACAAAAAACAAGAAAGATGAATGTGAAAAAGAAGTGCACAATACAGAAATAAATTACACACAAAATCACTTGCAAATTTAGAAGTTTGATGACTTGTATTAATGCAAAGAACTTGGAGAGTATTCTTGCAAAGTTTCCAACCTTCCCTTTACAATAGAAATTTGATTAGTATTTATAGAGGTTTTCACCTCTTTAATTTAATTCATCAGAGAACAGAATGTCCAGGGATTAGGGACAAAACAAGGAAACCCCTCCTCGAAAATATTGAAAATCTATCTTTCTTGAGGAACAATCTCCATAAAACTAGTGACTTGGGCATCGATTCATAGATAATTAAAACATTATTGAATATATGGAAGCATATTAATACTTTGGAAATTAAAAATATTCATTCATCCTTCTCATTCAGCTCCTCCCATGCTCGAGATTCACAACATGAGTTACTCGATGCCACCATTATTTAATATTCATGATTCTGGTACCTTCAAAATCTTTGACCACAATTCTTTTCGACCCAGAATCACATTCACCTCAAAATCTACTTTGTCCCATATCCCTTATATCTACATGCACGATCTTCATTCAAAATGCGTTCACCTCTTGAAGGGGTAAACGACGCGTTCGCCTCTAAGAAAGGGTGAACGCAATATCACCTTGCCTTTGAAGTCCGTTCGTCCATGGGAGGGGCGAACGAGATGTTCACTCCTTAACCAGGGTGAACCTAAATTGACACCATATTTGGGTGCATGCAATCATGTTCTTCTTCGGGGCACATTCACCCATAGAAAGGGTGAATGACGCATTCACCCTATAGAAAGGGTGAATGCGAATATACTTTAAACTTTTGCTCGCATTGGATTTTTGGAACTCCATTCACCCCTCCAAAGGGAAAATGGTGCGTTCACCCCTCCTTTGGGATGAACGTAAATACAATTAGATACTTTTCAAAGTATTACTTAGGCATTTCATTCTTTTTCAATTTTTTACAAAAACCTTCCTTTCGAATGAATTCATGATATAACAAAGTTTTACAAAGGAAGTTTATAAAATACTTCACAATTTTTCAAATGCGAAAACACAAAAACACAAATTAGGAGCATATAAAACTATTTTTTAAAAGTGTAAAAGTGTCACCATATACTTCATAAAAACTTCCCAACAAAATTCCCAATGTGGAAAAATGCAAAATGGCCAACATTTCTGGCGACTCACGAGTTATCCAGCTCACATGGATGCAAGCAATCCCAAGCCTTGATTCATTAGGCTGCAGAGTCCTTTTTTCTAGCCTTTTTAGCGGGCACCGCTACCTTTTCTACATACATATTCATTCGGGCCGCTTCTTCCTCTACTCACTCCTTCTACTCGGCCTCTTCCACTACTCGGATTACTTCAACCCGCTCTCCTTCTTCTGCCTCTTTGGCTGCCTTCACGCGCTCTACCGCTGCCTGCTCCTCTTGCTCTTGGATTGTCCTAGTAAGAACGTCATAATCACGAACATCTTCGTCACATGCATGAGTGGTGAATAGACATGGGACACTGAGTGACTCATAGATAAAGCAAATATTCTGTACATCCATCAAACTAAGACGCTTCGATCATTGAGCCAGCTCGTATAGTGATAGATCCAAGCACGTATACTTCTGCATCAAGGGCAACACTTGTGCTTCAATGAGAGGTTATTCCAGGGAATCAAATTTCAAAATCATCCTCAACAATTTTTTTCCAGAGTGCTTCCAGTTCTTCCATAGGAAGAGGTTCTCCCCAATCATCCACAAAATTTGGGAAGCCTAGCCCATCAATAGTCTCAAAATGAGTCATAGAAATAGTATGCTCATGCTCAATAATGTTGAGGATGGCCTACCCCTCTCTCACGAGGTCCATGCACTAAAATTAGTTGTGCAGTATTATTCGTTCCTTGGACCAAGCGTAATCAATTTCACTAGAGGCCGAATGTACAAATTAGTGTCCAACAAAGCTTGTAATTTTATGGCCATCTCCATGTAGGGTGAAAGCATCTCCTTCATGGTGTTAATTAATTGTTGCCTGAGCTAAATTTGTACTTGTACCTCCCATAAATACTGTAGTACCTTAACCGCATGCGTAGCTAATATTTCGAAGGTTTGAGCATAACGAAGTCGGGTACCTTTAATGCTATCACATGAAAATCCTATGACCTGTGCTACCTTTTCCTCCGGCTACTTCTTCATATCTTCAACCTACTGCTGAAGCTTAGGAATTTCAATCTTGGCAGCATCACGTTCCTTTAAGTGCACTTTGTCTTGGTTGTGCAAGTAATCATTCTTTGTGGTTGTGTTTTCTTTCGTGGATCTACTTTTCACCAGGGCATTTTCAAGATCAATTATCTTGTTTTGACTTTCAAAATACTTCCTCCTTGTAGTGCTCACCATGCAAGTACACTGAGCTCATGTCGACCTGAATGTTACCCATTTTATTGTTTGGATCAATTCGTGTAAGATCTTCTGTAATAGTTTCAAAAATAAGGTCACCTGATAGCAATTCTCCTTGAGGCTTTGGACCAATGGAGTGATCATTGTTATGTGAGCTTCCTTGGCAATAGGATCAAAGGATACTTTATTTATCGGTTGAGATGGATTCAAGGCCTCCTTGTGGTACATGATGTTCAACCATTGCAAAGATCTCAAGTGTGCTCAATTAATTATTTTTATATCAGGTTGTTTACGAACCACCTATACATCAAGAACTGGTTGCAGCTCCAAAAGTGGGGTAAAAGGAACCAAAAATTTTGATCAACTAGGCCTAGTAGAAGAAGACGATATTGATAAAAGTGGGGGGACAAAAAAAAAAATGGTGGAAGAGAGGGAGATGGCATATTTGGTAGTAGACATGGGCTCTGTTGCAGTTACACTAACCCTGGGAGGAGCTTTTGTAATTATAGCCTCAATGGTGGAGGTGGTGACGACTGAAGGGGTAGGGCACGAAAAAGGATTCGACCCTGACGCAAAAGAATTAAAAGAAGCGAAGGATGAAGGAGTGGGAATATAAGAAGGAGCAATAGTGATTTCAAGAGAGGAAGAAGATGGTGCAAAGAATATGGTATAGAAATTGAAGTGGAAGGTATACCAAAAGGTAGAGAAATGGAAAGTGGAGGAGATGAAAATGTAATAAATGGAACCAAAATAGAAACCACTGCTTGCTCTACAGGGGAAGAATAAGAATAATGAAAAGGAGACGTACCTTCAGTCACGAGCATCATGTGTTGAGGAGATGGAGGCGGCTGTGAAACTACCTCCTCTTCTTGTGCTTTAGCCCTTTCATCGACATCAATAACCTCTTCTCTGTCCATAAACTCTACATGGGAACTATTCGATGGTTGTTCCTCTTCCTCTTGCTGGATCATAAGAAACATTTGCACAAATGAAGGTAGGAGTTCCTCAGCAGGTGAAGGGTTTAAGGCTGGTGCACAAGCCATTGCCAAAACTATTACAGTCGATGTTGCAGAAATCATAGCAACTGAATTTATAGGTGCCTCAATGGTGGAAGTCATGGTTGTGCTAGTTCGAGGCCTTTTCGCTACTTTTAGAAATGGAGGTGCCATTGATATTTTTGGCTTTTTGGGCATGGGTGCTTCTTCTGGTAGGTGCTTCATACTTTGAGACCTTCTTTGGAACTGTTGGCATTTTTGCCACATTGATTCTCATTGATGAATGCATTAATGTATTGTTGGGGATCTGACCTTTGATTGATGCAACTTGGGCGAAAAAAAATGAGAAAAAATGAGCAAAAAATGATTAAGTCTGAAAACTGCAGCGACGCGCTGACATGTTGCAGAATCGCGGTCAACTCAGTCAACGCAGGCAGGTTGGCGGAACCGTCGCGATATCGCGACGTGTTCCGAAATCGCGGGTCGGCGGGCAAAAAAGCATTAAGTTGAAAACATGCAGCGATTCGCTGACATGTCAGCGAATCGCGACCCGGGAAGCGTCGAAGGCAAAAAGTGCAAACTTGCGACGCGTCGCTGACATGTCAGCGAATCGCGACCGAAAATGGCGATTGATGCGGCGACGGAAACATGTAGCGAAATCGCTACATGTTCCATTTTCACGAGCGGAGCGCGAGGAGGAGCCAATGGCGGAAACATGTAGCGAAATCGCTACATGTTCCATTTTCGCGGGTCTTCGAGCAGACGGCGTACGGTGGAAAAACACGTCGCGATTTCGCGACCCGTTGCATTTTCGCGACCTGCGCAGTTTTCCCGCCAAGTGCAGTATGAACGGCCGAGAGGGTTTTTTCGATTTCCGATGATTTAATATTAACCCGAATTAAATATTTTGCGGATTTCCGATGCGGTTAAGGACGAAAAGCGCCCAGGCCACCAAAATTAAAAGATTTATTGGTTCAAAGCTGCGGTTCGTGGATTAATTCAACAATTTTCATGCACATGTTCGAAGAATCGTATTTAATAAAGGACCGTGAACGTTTCATGGCATTTAATTTTTATTTCCTCGAGGCCGCTATTAAGGGGTCGTGTTCCTGATTTTCAAGATATTATTGTAGATCACGAGGAAGTTGGTTTTACGTTTTTAATGCTGCAAAGAGGACGGACCTCTATAAAAACCAATGTAATTTTCATTTGCAAAGGTTGGAAAAACTTGCTGCTAGAAACTGGAATTGTATTTGCGGGAATACAAGGATCGACTTCTAATTTTTCAAGCGTCGCATGGATGAATTTGCTTTCTGTTTTCTACATTTCTAATAGCATTCGTACTCCTGCATTGCTATTACATTTAAATTCTGCATATCTGGATTTAAATATTGCGGTCAGGGTACAATTCCTGGAATGTGGGTTTGGAGGGATTTGCGGCATGTGATTGTGCGAGGATGAAGCTGATTTCTTGTGTTACTTGTTGTTGTTGCGTTTGTAGTTTCCTCGTCGTTGTTTTTTTGATCCCATCACTTCGGCTCGTGGCCATATTTCCCATTCCTTTCGCAACCTTTTAAATCTCTTTCCAAGGAACCCTTATCTTAACCAAGTTTAGAATAGTGAAGGGAACCAGCCCTCTGGAGATTGGTCTGGGAGCCATTTCTTGCTTCCAGCCTTTCAATGTTGGCCGGGTCTAGGGCGCAATTGTAAAAATCCTTTCCTGTGGCAGATTCGTGACCAACAGGAACCTATACTACTGCTATTCATCCTCGGAGGTCTCATTTTCAACAATAGGGTGCTCCTATTTGGATTTGCCTTTGTCGCTGTCATACTGCTGGAAACTTTACGATAAGATGTTCATGAAGGCGACGGGCTGATATGAGTCTACAAAATCATCGTAAGCTTTAGAAAATTGCTCATATAATTTCAACCCATAAGGAGCATGTGGATTCCTACGATGAATGTGCATCATCCACGAGTTCATAATAGTTTCCTCAGTCCAATCAGGTTCTGCTTGTTTGACAGTTCCAAATAAACCTAGTGGATGAATATGAGTCATGTTCTTGGATGGATTATATTCCACCTCCTGCTCATTATAGTCGTGTCATGGTGGGAGGGAAGTCATTTTTTCAATATGCCAGTTCATGTCTGGCCCATAAAAATTATTCCTTCACTTCTAAATGTCAGGGCGAGGACAACAATGGAATGAATTTGCTTTTAGAAATTCTAAAAACTTCCCTAGAGGGTCGTAACACCAACATTGTGGTAATTTAATCAAGCCCTAGTCTTAAAGTGTGACTGTTAACAATATATTTTGTCCAACCTAATTCACCTCTATGCCCCCAAACTTGAAATGCATGGTGCAAGTGGTATTCTTTTCGCACCCAATGTCGTATATGTCATTCATATGGTTCGTTTGGTGCACGACCTCCATTGCAAACATGTGCACTGTAGCAAAATACGGTAGTAAAAATGGTTTACTAGTATGTCCAAAAATTTGGACAATAATGCCCTAGGTAAGCAAAAAAATGTCACCTTTTTCTTCTGCGACGACTGCATATTTCAACTCCCGTGGCACTCTATCACAGGTACCACACAGTAATTCAATCACTAGCCCTAAAAACCAGTTGTTAAAACTATACACTGACTCTTTTCTTAATAAAATTGGGGTCCACATATATACAAGTAAGAGCTCATTCTTTTTACCTAATTTTGAGACTACGATAAACGAAAAATGTTGCTACAACTGAAATAAAAAGAACCATACCATAAATGATGTATGCTAAAATTATTGAGACTCCCCAGTTTGCATATTTTTCAATTGGGAATTAATTCTTCAGGAAATGAAATCTGCCCAATCAAAGTAAATGGGGTTTCCCCCTTGTCTCATGGAAGAAGGAGAGTAAAACTCAACTTTGCAAATGCATTGAAATATAGTTGCCTTCCACTTATGCATTGTCTCATCCGAAGGCATCCCAACAACCCAAGACAACATAGAATAAATATCTTGGCTCTTAAATTCAAAGAGCGGCTTCGGAAAATTCGGTAGCTACCCCATCTATGGATCCTTAATAAGTTGGGTCTCCATAAAATGGTGCATGGCTACATTGGAGATGTATTTGTCTTCCTATTCATATGTGTGGATCTTCTTATGAACTGCGTAGGAAGGAGGCTTCAACCCACACGCAAAGGCTTCTCTGATTTTGTTCGAAGTAATTGTGAATAGGATTTCTCTCCTGGAATTCCGTACGGCCTTGGTGAAAGGGTCATAAAATCATGTAATAAGTTGCACTAGCTCAGGGCACAGGTGGAAGGGCGAACACAAATACCAGGAGAGTTGTGAGTTATAAGGAACTATGAGACAACTATTGTATGAAATGCCCTGACTCACCGTCGTCTCCATGTCTTGCCTCAATTTTTTGATCCCATTATGTGTAATTAGGAAATATCTCACCTCTACCACAACATCTTCGTAGGGGTATAGATCTATGTAATCATTTTTACGAGCCTTTTTAGCTCTCGAAATCCTTTCCCTATTTTTTGCTTTCTGAGGCTCTTCATCCTCTTTGTCATTCTTGGGTTCTTTACTTCTCTTCCCTATATTTTCATTTTTCCTTTGACAAATATTATGAATTAACTTCCAAAGCTTTTCCACTCTAAGGCAGCTTCTACAAATTCTCCACAACTAAAATGCAGAATGCAACAAAGAGGAATTTTAAAAATAAGAAAGAATGATAAATTTTGGGCAATTTACCCCTTCAATTTTTTATAGAACACTCTCACACCTATCGCAGTAAATGCAAAATTAAATGCAAGAAACTTCGGGAGGGGATTATCCTCAAGCTGTTAGTCTGCCACCATTTCTGAAGTACATAGTTTCTTCTTCGATTTGCTATCGGATCCTCCTAGAAAATTGTGCCCTGATGCTGTGCAATCTCATCGTACGACATGCCCTGGCGCTTGAAGCTTGCTTGGGAAGCTAATTTTACCACTCATCAGCCAATCATTTAATATTCGAGGCCCTCTTGGAAATCTAAAATCTAGGGCCTCTCACATTTTTTTTAAATTAATGCCCTTTTTTTTTTAGCGTTTTTACCTTTCGATTACCAACACGTAACCCAAGGGTTTATTAATTTTGCAACATGCCTCCAAAAATGTTGTTTTCTCCTTAGGCATAATTCTTTGGGTGCTTGGAAATTTATTCCCTTTACTAGCGATTTTGATTTCGTGCGAAAGTATCAAGCCTTTGAATTTGGGTGACTTCATCTGTGTAGACACCTAAAATGCGTCATGTCGATGGTGACTACTCATATGGACATGCTACAAGACTATATGGAAGATCTTGGACATACTCCAAGATAGAGTAGTGATTCTAACCACTCAAGTTGGGCTCCTTGGCCTAATTAGTTTGAATCATAGCCTAGACCTACAGTCTATAGTCTGAACTGTGGCTAAGGCCTACAGTTTACAATATGAACTATAGCTGCAACCTACGATCTTAACTAAAGTTTAGTTGGCCTTCATCCGAGCCAAATCGGTTTGAACGACCATTTGTTCTAGAAGATGGTTAGATGGTGAAAGCTTCCAAATCAATTGTCCTAACCATCCCTTCTTGATCTTGGCTTCTCCATGAAGCCACCCCTAGCCCTGGGACATCCTATAAGCACCACTAAGAATTAGGGTAATTATATAGATATTTTTAATAGCGAAGCACTTTCAAAATACGGAGAGAGTGCATTTTGGAGATCAAAGTAGCGAAGCCCTATCAAATTTTAGACTCACTTGAGTGCATAGAGAGAGTCGTGTTGCCATCCCCATTGTCAATTTGGCAAGCATCATGGCAAATTAGGCCATGGATGCCCTAAGGATGTAGGAGAGCCAAGAAACGCTAATTCGGGCAAACGGAGGCCCCATTCAATGATTCAACTGCCAAAATTTTCAAAGGACACCGAAGGTGACCCTTGAACATCAATTGGATAAGGATATCAAACCCACAACCCTTGAATTTGTATGGCAAACCACTTGGTTTCTCACCACGGCTTTCAACCACGGTTTACAGTGCAGAACGCTCATTAGAGCTACGGTTTGCAATAGGGGTAAAATTTCTTTACTGTTTTCATTACAATTTGATTATTTAGGTTAGAATTAGCATTTTAGCAAATCAATTATTGTTTTAGATATATTTGACTGATATATTTAGTGTTTAGAGTAATTTTATCATATTAGTGTAGAATATGCATTAATGGCTTCTTTTCATGCTTTCATGCTTCATTTCACATAATTGATCCATTAGATTGATAGTTGTAGTTCTTGTTTACATATTTCAAGAAATCTTGATGAATATTGCATATGTCTAACACATTTTATTAGTTTTCTTGATTTTAGTTATAATGGCATATACATGTTTATTACCTTCAATGGGCCTCATCACAAGAGGATGCCTATGTTTTTAACTATATTCTATTGTTTCTTGACCATAAGGATCTATATTCAAAGGAGCCTACATTCAAATCCTTCCTCAACATGAAGAAGATGGTCTACTCCACCCTAGTGCAGTTTGCAACTATTTGTAAAAGCATTTATAGTGCGCCTACCCCGTTGGGGGTTTTGGCAATTGTATTAAGAGTATCAACATTCTGGTGACCCTAAGAGGGGCAATATTGTAACCACATTTCATTGACAATATTAATAAAAGAAACACGTATTTTCATTGTTACATGCAATCTTGTTATTTTTTCATGCTTTTATGTTGATTTCATTAATGCAATAGCTAGGTGTACACTTTTTGGGATAAGTCAGAATGCGATCATGGTGGGAGTCCGCAATTCATGCGATCTAACTATTGTTTATTGAATTTTGAAATTACAGGTACAGACCGCAGCTATCAGCTATGGGCCAACAACTAAACCATAGGTACAACACATGATTTATAGTCTAAAACATAGACCAGACCTATGGTTTACACCTAACAACATAGACAATAGAAAGTAGAGTGCAAATCAACTCAGGACCTGAAGTAGGCCCTATTTTCCACTCTCTGTTCTTTTTTACTCTTTGTATTTTTACAAAATGCATAAAAGTGAATGAAATTAGTAAAAACAAATCAAAAAAGGAAAATTAATCATGTACTAGTTCATTTACCATTTGCATCTGTAGAAAAGCTCCGCTAGGAACATCAGACCTATGATTGCAGTCCGCCCTAGGCTTCAGAGTGCTTGATAGAAGTGTCTGTTTGGTTTGCATGTGTGAGGCCCAATTAGTGGCCATTGTCATCGTAATGTGCATTGTCTCAAAGAGCATCTATATTAGTTTGCATTTTTTGAATGTAAAACATTCTTTCATTTGCATAGCATATAGAAAATGAGCATGAGTTCTATATGATGCATTTATTTTATGTACAATAAAATGAACCACACACACCACTTGGCACTTAAACGCTAGTGAGTTGGGCTTGACATCCAACCACTAGTAGGGTTCAGCAACGATGGGTGTAATTTCCATCCGCTGGCCCAAATCCTATGTACCCTTTGTTACTAGACCAATACCAAATCCAAGAACCTTTTGTACCTTGGAAAATTTGCATGTATTCTCTTCGGAGGGTATAACGCTGACTGAGGGAAAACGGGTGAGGATCTGGGAGGACCTGTGCTTCCTAAATGTGTGTGGGCTTCATTACTACACATTATAGGTTGGATTACATGACTTGGAGTTCATAGCCAAGTTGTCGAGCTACGAATATAGAGGTGAAAGCCAATTTAAACTGAGAATATCATTCAATGCTTTTCAAAACATGATAAGGAGTTCTATATTGATATAAAAAATTATTGAAACAACATCAAACAGTCTAGGGCTCACTTTTAAAAATTAATACGAGATAAAAACCATTGTATACCTTGTTTGCTTAATAAAGAATAAATCTAGACATTAGGTGCACCATGGTGGAGACACGAGATGGTCGGAAAAGGCACAAGTTTGAATCCCATGACCAAGCCCCAATAGATTCACATTAGCACATGTCAAATCCTTGGCCACATGCACTCCTCGAATGTCATTCGATGAGCATTAGAGGAGATAATTTGACAAGGGGGGAACCTATTGAGCATACCCCCAATAGAGGAGCTTATGTGCATTCCTCTAGATGTAAAATAGAGCATGGATCCTCTCAGCATGAGGGTATTCCACTCGGAATCCATTACCAGGATCGCATTACATGTGCATCCATAGGATCGGCTGAAGAGTATGTTATATAGGGACCCAAATTGGTACCCCTACATCATAGGTTTGTAGGAGGATCCGTGGCTCCACCTTTAGAGTACAGACGTAATCGATACCTACCCATTTAGGGGCATGCATACAAGGCCACCGTTGAGCATAGGCCTATGTAGACTCCCACATGTGGTGAATATTGAAATATCACTATTGATATGGCTAAGGTGGGAGCAAATGGCACACTGTCGCATGAGCGGTGGAGATCTAGACAATTAGATGGATTAGGTAGCATCCTTGAACAGCTAGGCTATAAGCCTTCGGCTCCATCCACCCATGCTCTGAGTGAGCATAGTGGAGGTTCTATTAGGACTGCTTGAGAACATGGAGAGGCTTCTAATCACCCTCATGTGACACATCCACCATCCACGCATGGTGGCATAGACCATAGAGCACAGCAGGATGCCCATGTCATCTTTACAAACAAGGGCAAAAGCATCATAAATTAGTCATATGGGTACAGAACCCATAAGGTCACTCACACAGAGCATGCATACCATAGGCCTGTCATAGCCAATGGCCTTGATAGATCGCACAGACTAGTATTTGAGCAGCAATGATAGCTTCTCCAAGATCAATTGGAGGATGCTTGCCTAGAGAGGCAGTGGATTGAAGAAGATAATATTCAATCATAGAGGCTCATAAGACAAAGACTATACGAGCAGTGTCTGTAGGAAGGATACATCTTTACCCAAAAGGAGCGTGTAGAGCAGGAGGATAGGCTATCCAAGGCTGGTCTATATACTCGTGTCGAGAATAGAGAGCGCACTCAGAGAAAGGTTTTTTCACAAGTCGATGCGTAGCAGAAGCGCAGGGATGTTCATACTCATATTAGCGCCCAATAAAGGGAACAACCACCACCATTTGAACATGAGAGGCAAAAACAATATGAGGAAGAAGGGGGAGCGAGAAACAACCAAGAATATCCTAAAGAATGCCTAGTCGAGGAGGAGGAGGAGCAACGACCTCCACCTCGACAGAGGAAGAATGTACCTCCGAGACCACCCTCACGTCAGCTTAGGGAGGAGGACTTCTTATACTCAAAGGCTTATAAATCCCTAGTTGAGAAGGTAAAAGTGATTGAGAGGTAAGTCATGACACTTCAAAAGCCAACATTACGAAATATTCACAATGAGCCTTTAGACCCCTCGATACCTACTCTAGCTTACCCTGAGCATTTCGTTATTCCTAGGTTAGACAAATTTAAAGGTGACGAAGATGCACAGGAGCATGTCACAGGATTTTTGGATACCTGTTTCTAAATTGCTAGTAATAATTCCTTGCTTTTGCACACATTTATTATGACCCTTTCAGGCCCAGCCCGAGAGTGGTTCAATCAGCAAAAAATGCACATCATTACTAGTTTTGAGAAACTAGCTAACACTTTTCTTTTAGCGTCAAGAAACAGGCTAACCTTTCCGATTTGGTTATGCTAGCTCAGCGTGATGACAAGCCAATTGAAAAATACAAAAATAGGTGGAGAATATTGATGGTGAAGCTGCCATTCCCTATTCCTTCTACGAAATTAACCCGAATGTTCACCAGGAGTTGTGCCAAGCACACCTTGCTATTGTTGCAACTACAGCAGTATCCGATGTTCGAGGAGGCTTTGGTGCAAACCAAGGTGATTAAAAACATCAAGTTTTAGGAAGAAAATTTGAAGCTTAATAATAGGAAATAGGGGCCTAAGAAAATCTCTATGAAGCAAAAGGGCAAGCAGGCCCACGTCAAACAGGTAGTGCTAAACATCCAGAGAGAGGATAAAAGGGTAGCAAAAGCAGAATTATTAGGTCCAACCTCCTTCTACGCAGTATGAAAAGTGCAATAACAACTATAAGGGAAAAAACAAGGGACAACGCCCGCCTCGCCAATTAACACCTCTAATAGAATAATTGACTTCAATATTCCACCAGTTATGCGAGGCTAAGGCGATAAGACTGCTTGAGGTTAAGCTAGTCGATCTGAATCAACCCAAGTTGAAGGGATATCAGGATGACTTTTTTTGCATCTACCACAGAGCGAAGGGCCATGACATCGAGGTATGTTGGTCCTTCAAGCATATTGTGTAGAACATAATTGAAAAGGGTGATCTTGTAATACCAAGTAATCCGTAGGTGCCTGACAACCAGAACATGGGGATTTAAAAATATTTGCTACCAAACCATGAGGCACTGCGCAACAACGTTGACCAGGTCAACCAAGTGTGAGTCGAACCACCTACCCAAGGGTTCATAAGCATGGTCAATGTTGTTACAAGACATGGGAGATATGAGCAACTGAATCAACCGTGTGCTACCATAAGAATACAATCCATGTTGAATCAATGGCTGACACAGAATATTCTAGGCCCACCAAAAATATCGATGGTGACCGTACAGAGCATGCTAGTCCAAAATCTACAAAAAGTGCCTGCAAAGTTGTTTATATATGAACAGATACAACAGTCCCCTAGGCACAGGGAGATACTTATGGAAATTCTAAGGTTCATCAAAGTACAATCTTAGGATGCGCAAACATTTACCAATTTCGTGGGACATGTACAGCAGTGCCAAGAGCCCATGATTCAGTTTTATGATCATGAAATTAAGATGGTTCCTACAGATACGGCTGACCCATCATTGCATATCATTGCGTGCGTTAATCACGTACCATTTAAGAGGGTCTTGATTAATAGTGGTTCATCGATCAACATAATAACGACCAAGGCATTGAATCATTTGAAGCTACCAAAATCACACATTGTGCCCACCACCTTCACGTTGAGAGCATTTAACAATGCCCTATGCTCGACGGTTGGCATGATTGTCCTGCCTATACAGGTAGGCCTAAAGACCATCTATGTGATGTGTCATGTGATTGAGGTGGCCATGTAATATAACATCCTACTCGGGAGGCCTTGGATTCATGAAATGCATTGTGTTCCCTCTATATTACACCAATGTGTAAAATATCTACATGAGGGATGAGTTCATGTAGTGTCATCAAATGAAGAACATTTTAAATTTGTGAACCTATCAAATTTTCTTGGGGGTTTCATACTCCCATCAACGCACCTAGACATTCGGCCAGCATCGTCAATTAAAAATCTAGGAGGCAAACCAATAGTACATGCTCAACCATCGATATTTGTGTCTCATAGATCTGAGCGCACTACTGCTACTTCACTAAAACCAACTTCATCAGTGGTGCTTCAAGATGACATAAAGTTAAAGACAAAGATGGGAAAAAAAGAGAAGAAGCAAACGTCCAAACCAGTTGCTAAGGAGGCTCCCATCCCCATGGAAGAGGAGGAAGCCCAAGACATAACTAAGGAGGTACCTCAGCCTACCTCGCCTGCATTGTCAGCAGGGTCATTCACACTGTGGGTGATAGTACATCTTGCCAACACCAGATTAGGTGAGTATATTGTGTAGGATGTAACCTTTAGATCGATTTTGGAGACTATGCAAGAGATGCACCGACCGTTCGCTCATCGTTACCCGGTTGGATTGGTGGTTCCATTGGAAGAGCCACCTAATCATACTAATTTCATCTATGTTTGGCTAGATCAACTTCCAACATGAGAGCCCATGGATGAAGATCATGATGAACCTTGCACTATAAATGTTCATTATTTATCTAACCCAGAGTACTCCATGTGTATTTTTGACTTGTATCACTAGCATGGGTATAGACTTAGTCTATTTTAACAAGGACATAGAACTCCATTCAAGCCACATTATCATCTAGAAACTGATAGGTTTGGATTGGGATTACAGATACAAGGACAAAACGACTTGCTTGCAACATCCTTAGATCACTTGTATCTGAGTTTGGGGGATGATGTGGATTTCAACCCATATCATACTAATATTTATAGCTTTTGGAGGACTCACCCAATGGTATCTATCATCACTGCTAAACCACTTGAAGAACATCATGAAGGGTTCCTAGAGCATAATGATACAAATCAAAACCCCAGAGGCAACCTGGATCATCAAATATGTAGTACAGTCGACAACACAGGTGTACAGGGGCATAACCCCACAGTTTTAGGCAGTCTCGAGTCAGGATATCTTTACAATGATGATGGAGAGGAGTCCACCTTTGAGATAAGTGGACCAAGTTATGATGCCAATAGTGAATCCTCAAACAAAGATCAATTCGAGGAGGAAGATGATGGGGGCTATTTAAGACATTTGTATGTGCATCACCTGCTACCTACAGAGTTGGTACATGTGACCGAAGAGATCCTTCCCAAAATTGATCATTCAGGGGAAGAAGCAGAGCTAGATTTCTTGGCAATTTCACACTTGCGATATAATTATCCATTTTTTCTAGATAGTGATGACAGCAATTAAGAAGTCAAATTCATGGGGCTACACTTACCAGAGTGCCCCATAGGAGTAGGAGCGAATGATGGGTTATGGTTGTCTGACAGTGATGAATAATATGAGTTAGATAGGGCCCACCTTGGTCCTCATTATTTGTGTTACCATCATCAACCCATCGACATAGATGAGGTCTATCGACAGTTATGTATTGGTCCTTGTCTAAGAGCAAGACGGTTAAACCTAGATCAAATTTATCGGTTGGTTAATCCCCTTGCATCGACCTACATGGATCTCCATGAGCCAAATGATCATATTTTACAATTAGTGCATAGGGAGGATCCATTTTTTTGCAGTCCTCATAGAGAATACCCCTTTGTGCTTGTGCCATTAGATCCAGATCATGGGTATGCAGACTTACATCGATTATGTAGAAGTTGGTCTATGTGGTCCTAGAGATCAATTCCATTCCATAAACATGGTCTCCATTGATTTGACAACTACACTCCATAATCTAGCAGATCTGTCCAAACCGTTTTATCTTAACAAAGATGCTATCGATTGGGATTGCGCTGATTCACCCATTGAGCCTGAATATTTCTTCCCCAACAAAGAAATGTTACAACAATTTTATTTTATGCCAGACTGTGCCTACGATGTCTATCATTTAGAAAATGCTTCCAACACGGAACCTATCAACCCGGTTTATGACATCCATTGATTCCTACACCTCATCATCTTGAGGAAGGATCGCATATGTCAGTAGAGGAAACATTTTAGGTGGATATTAGTAATAATCCCACCAATGCAAAGAAGGTTAAATTTGGAAAGAGTCTCACTCTAGATGAACGGGAAACCCTCATCCCTCTACTGAAAGAGAGACCAAATCGGTTTGCTTGGATGTACAAGGATATGCCAGGTATAGACCCAAAATTGGTTACGCATAACCTTTCGCTAGATTTGACGAAGAAGCCTGTCAAGCAAAACCTTAGAAAGATGCATCCAACAGTAGCCTTAATGGTGAAAGATGAGCTACAAAAGTTGTTGGATGTGGAATTTGTGATCTCCATTGATTATCCATAATTGTGTCCAATATGGTACCCGTTGGAAAACCTGATGGAATAATCCGTATTTGCATGAATTTTAGAGACCTAAATAAGGCAACACCCAAATATTCATTTTCGTTGCCCAATATTGATTCTCGCGTAGATGCAACTACAGGTTACAAAATGCTCTCCTTAATGGATGATTTTTCTGGTTACAATCAAATTTGGATTAAACCCGAAGACCAACATAAAACCATGTTTATAATGCCATGGGGAACGTTTTGTTATAAATTTATGCCATTTGGTCTCAAAAATGTTGGTGCCACATATCAATGGGCCATGACATACATTTTTCATGACTATGTAAAATTATAGAAGATTATATCGATGACTTGTTGGCCAAGTCATTACTGCGAGAAGAGCATGCAGAGGTCTTAAGGAAGGTCTTTGATCGCTTGATAAAGCACAATGTCAGGCTGAATCCTAAGAAGTGAGTATTTGGCATAACTTCTGGAAAACTACTAGGATTCATCGTCTCTAAGTGAGGCATCAAAGTTAACATAGTGAAGGTCAAGGCTATTTTGGAAATACGTCCTCCCCCTAATATTAAAGAGTTAAGCCTTTAGGGTAAGGTAGCATCGATAAAGCGATTCATCACTCATTTATCAGATAAATGTTGACCCATGAATCGACTGCTACATAAGGGGGTCCCATTCAACTGGGACAAGGACTGTCAAGTAGCCTTCATTTAAATAAAGCAATACCTGGCGATGCTTCTAGTGCTAGCTCCACCAAGGCTAGAGGTGTCTTTTCTACTATATATATCAGCAATCGACTTTGCACTGGGAACCATGTTATCCCAATAGAATGTGTAAGGCAAAGAAAAAGCCATATATTATATCATTTAAATCTTGGTGAGCTATGAGCTCAGGTATGCATATGTGGAAAAATTATGTTTAGCAATAGTGTTCGCTACAAAGAAATTGTGACACTATATGTTAAGTCATACGATATATGTTATATCCAAACAAAATCCTTTGTAGTACATGATGAGTAAGATGTATCATAATACATGTACTACAAAGTGGATCATGCTATTGATAGAATTCGATTTGAACTTCATAAGCTAGAAGTCCATCAAGGTATAATTTATAGCGGATCAATTAGCTAAGACACCACTGTCAAACAGTAGGCCTCTAACCATAGAGCTTCCAAACGATGCAGTCTTCGTCATATCTGAAGCTCCCGAACTTGAACAACCAGAGAACAATGCTGATATGACTTTGTTATTTGATGGTTCGAAGTGCGAGCAAGGGAGTGGTGCAAGAATAGTATTTTTTACACCACAAGGAGCTCCTATGCCCTTGTCTTTTAAACTAGAATTTCCATGCACCAACAACAACGTTGAGTACGAAGCCCTACTTTTGGAACTCCACATAGCCATAGCCATGAATATTAAAATATTAAACATCTTTGGTTACTTCTTGCTCATAGTAAATCAAGTTAAAGGACTCTTCCAGTGTCGATGTCCCATATTGAAAGCTTAAAAGGATCTTGTTGCAATATATTTGGCTAAATTGGAATGGTATGACATCGAGGCAATCCATCGATCATCAAATAGGTTTGCAGACACCATGGCTTCTTTGGGATCCTTAATCCCTCAGAATATGTCTGCTGATTTCACTACCATTCATGTTTCTTTCACACCCGACTACAGAACGCGAAGCCTTTGATAATAGAATGTCAGTCAACATGATCAACGTAGAACCAAAAGCCGAATGGTTATACAGAGTTGAAGACTTTTTGAAGAGGGCACCCTAGGGGTCATTAAACTCTCAGAGTCTGATAGGGAGTGGCACCACCATTCACCATAAGGTTGTTTCCCATACTGCATTTGCAAAAGTAAATACGCAGGGGGGAGCAAGTCATCTTAGCAGTCGAAGCTGAGGCTTATCAAAACTGGATGTCATAAATCCACAACTTCCTGAAGCTTGGTGTAATCTCGGAGGGATTACCATGTGTTGTGAAGTCCACATTTAAACAAAAAGTGGCTAAATACATCTTAACATGAGACATCTTGTATTGACGAGGCTACGATGGAGTTCTCCTTCATTGCTTAGAGCCCCAAGAGGCATCATGGGCGATTTTGTAGGCTCATGACAATACGTGTGGTGGCCATTTTAGTGACATAGCCATTTTCAAGCGCATCATTAGAATGGGCTACTACTTTCCCACTATGGATAAGGATTGCAATGTGTATATCAAAAAATGTGTCAAATGTCAGCATCATGCTAATCTTATGCACTTGCCATCGCAGGCCTTACAACCCATCCAAGTGGCTTGGCCATTTTATCAGTGGGGACTAGATCTTATAGGAAATATCTCTCCTTCATCATCGGGCTGACATACATTTATAATCATAGCTACTGAGCATTTCACAAAGTGGGTGGAAGCAATACCCTTAACAACGACAATTGGAGCTTGTATAGCAGAGTTTATACTGGAGCATATCATAAGTCGTTTTGGGATTGCATCCAAAATAATATCGGATAATGGAACATCCTTCAAGAATAAAACAATGAGATCTTTAACATCTAAGTATAGAATCAAACATAATTTTATGACTCCATACTATCCACAAGCAAACGGGCAAGCTAAAGCTTCAAATAAGACACCGATGGTCATCTTGAAAAATATGGTCCAAGAAAACCATAAAGACTAGCATATCCATTTGCCCCTTGCATTATGGGCTTATAGGACTAGTATTCAGACGTCCACTGGGGTAATGTTGTTCTCACTAGTATATGACGTTGAGGCCTTTATGCCCTTGGAATTGGAAATTCCAATGTTGTGCGTCGCATTGAAAGAGTTCATTAATGATGACACCGCGCGATAAGCTCGACTGGATCAACTAACGCTGCTTGATGAACATCACATGAATGCCCTGGAGCATCTTCACATTTATCAGGAGTGACTAAAATGATCTTACAATATCAAATTCCACTAGAGATACTTTGAAGTTGGGGATCTTGTCTTGAAAAGGAACCAACAAAATTCTAATATACCATCAGATATGCGAGACAAATTCATGGCTAATTGGCTAAGACCCTACATTATATCTAAAAATATTGTTCTGGGTACCTATCGCCTAACGTCGCTAGGAGGTGTTTAAGAGTCTAAACCTCTCAACATCATCCATCTTAAGGTGTTTTGTCCTTGAGAGCATAGTAAAATGCTTCGAGGGTTGCTTGTAACCACTCGGTCATCCTAAAAGGCTCTAAAAACTCTCATAAGTAGTTTGGTCAATCAAAAGCTCCAAAGGCATCTATAAGTCCTTTGGTCAAACCCAAAAGGCTCCAAGGGTTCCTAAAACCACTTGGTTGTGACAGTCAAAGGCTCTTATGGTTTGCTTAGAATCGCTCGGTCATCCTAAAAGGCTCCAAGCTCGTCTATGAGTAGTTTGGTCAATCAAAAGGCACTAAGAGAATTTAAAAAATTTCTTGGTCAACCCAAAAGATCTAAGGGTTCTTAAAATATTGTTTGATCATCCCAAAAGTCCCAAAGGTGCTCATAAACCCTTTGGTCAAACCCAAAAGTCTTCGAGGGTTTGCTTAAAGCCGCTCGGTCATCCTAAAAAGCTCCAAGGATTTTTCTAAAAAATCGCTTGGTCAATCTAAAGGATCCAATGATATTTTTGTGCTATTTGGTCACTCCTAAAGTCTCCAGAGGCATGTACTCATCGTTTTATCAGATATGAGGCTAAAAACTCATAAAAATTATAAAATCAATAAAATCCAAAAAAATTGGTAAAGCGTAAAATCCAAAAATATTTGCATGTGCATTTGAATTTTACATTTTCAATTTGCATTCACTCATGCATCCGCTGCATTATTGCATTGCATATAGGCATTTGTCATCCATTGCATTCCATTGTAGGAGGGATTATGTTTTTTAGTCTTACAAATGACACCACGTTTGTGTTTAAATCATGCATCTTTGCATTTATCATGATCCATCATTCATGTGAGTAATTGTATTTTTCAACACAATCTATTTTGTTTCTATGGAGATATAATAGGGTTTTTCGGTCATTCAACCTTACCTAGAGGTCTTATCAAGAGTTGGTAGAAAGCTTGCTTTGTGGCTGAGGTTAATTTAGTATAGCCCTTAGCATATCATAATCCTATCACTAATCAACAAATTAAACAATCCTAACAAGGACTAGGGAAATATGAAAGTTGTAAAGCAGGACCAGGTATCCTGAAGTGAAAAGAGTTATTCTTGCTTATCCCTTTGTGCGGACGATATGGGAAATGTTGGCAGTTGGCAAAAGGACAGGTTAGTTCCCTATTCAAAATCCCTTGCTTATGATAAAATGATCAATATCCCATAGTGATATCCCACATCAATCCTTAAGATTGATAACCTAGATCGATATCATAGATCGACTTCCCAGATTGATATCTCACATTGATATCATAATATCGATATCCTAAACCGATATACCTGAAACAATTTTTCCAAGTAAATACCCCAAAGGAAAGTTTTTGAAGAAAATTATCACATGTAAATATCGAAAAGTGAAGATCAAATGAACATCCAAAAACAAGCTCAAATTAAGTTCAAAGTGAATATCAAATGAAGATCACAAATCAAAAGTTTGAGTGGAGATCAAACGAAGATCAAAAATCCAGTTCGAAGAGAGATCAAATGAAGATCCAGAGAAAGTTCAGAATGAATACGGAATCGACTCCCTTGCTTCACCACATATGAGCAAGTATCCCTAAAATTGAAGGATAGAAAGGAATGATCCTGAATCCCTGGAATTGTCGACACTACTATACCTTATGCATGATGATATGTCTGATGCACTTGCATCTCGCTTGTGGGCAGACCAATGTTTGAATGTGGAAGAGCTAGCTTCAGGTGTCCTACATTACCTAGTGGCTTAGTCCAACTAAAATATAAACTTGGGATTGGATAAGACATTTTTGGAACCCTTATCTTAGCAATGGCTGAAATAATCTCGCCTGACATCTGGGAATGCTCGTGTCTTATATAAATATACTCATGTGCACACACAAGGATAATGAATAGTTAGGGCCTATCCTAGCAAAAGCCTTGCACTTCAGAAGTCTAGTGTGGTTAGTATACAACTTTTGATAAGTCTACTAGGGTGTTTGAGTCTCATGGAAAACCTCAAAAATTTCTCTAATAGCAACAAAGTACCAACTATCACAAACCATATAAAATCATCAAACTACAAAGTATCGAGTCCATGATACATCATCATATAAAGCACAATCAAGATATAGGATAGATAACGGATGGATATTAGAAATAATATTTAGACATCCACTGACTATATTGTGCATATTATTCAAATTTGCAAGGGAAAATAGGATGACACATTATATCATTCGCATCATAAACCGCATACCATTGCATTTCATATATGGGTTATTAATTGATAAAATTCTTATCTTAAGGATTTTCAATTACATTCATGATTTTTATACATTTTGTGGTGTCATCCATTAGATTGATAAACATAATTATATGTATTCCTTATGATTTAAGTGATTAAAGCATACAGGTTCATTTACATTAGATTACCATCATGTAAATAATGCATTATATACATCGTACATATAAGCATCTAGATCACTGCATATTATCATCATCATAAATTAAATAGCTATCTAGTGCATGTCATCCATACATCACATCATATAGCATCAAATTAACATAAGAATTGCATCCATGTGCATAACATAAACATAAAATTAAACATACACAAGTACACATAATGAGTCATAAATGATCAATCTCATATATATATATGTGTCCAATAGAGTACATCAGGAGTACAAAATATTCGTATGCTACAGTTATGTAGGTCCTAGACTTTACACTGAAAAATGATACATATGCAAAAATATAGCCTAGATCTGGTATATCCCTAGCTCTGGCCTACTCCCCTAAATTGAAGCTCTCGTTACCTCTCTCGGCCTTGTGCTCTAGGGCCTACTCTATAGTCGGCTCTGGTGCTTGTTGTGTGTCCTGCTAAGGGACCTATGTGCCACCTAACCCAAAGAGTTCTAGCACATGGGATACTGGTATGTCTATGTGGCTAGACCTATGACTAGAGGTCGCACTTGTCTCCCTATGATCCCTGTGGGAGATGCCTCCATGTGTGCTAGAGGACCTATGTGTCCTCTCTATCCTATGAGTTTGCTGGTTGGAGCTCATTGTGGACTGTCCTGTAGTCCTGGACCTAGTCCTTTGAGACCTCATAGCATATCTATCCTCTAGCACCTACAAGCCCCACAATATGATAAAGCCCTCTAGCTGGGAGATGCAAACTACCCTCACATTGCAAAGGTTATTTCCCTCCTCTACGAGGGAAGTGAGCAGCCTAATATTTGCCATGGGATCACCACCTCTTGGCAATATAGCTGATGGTGCTACTGGTGGTGCCTTGATAGCCTAAGATGAGGAGGGGTCTTCTCTGTGAGCCTAGGACTAAGCCAAGTCTCTCTCTGCTACAACTGTAGCTTGTCGTGTCTCTAATACTTGTAGTAAGCTAGTCAACTCTTGAATTTGACTCTTTGGTGTTTTGGCATGAGCCGTGGCACCTGTGAGCTCCTCCTAGATCTACTACTATTTTCTCTCACTATGAGCTAGCTTCACCTCTAACATGGCGATGCTAGTGTCCCTCTACAGCATCTGAGTGTGGAACCACCCAACCTAGCTCTACAAATCTGCTACTTGGGCTAGTAGTTGGACTACCTCACTATCTAGAGGTACCTCGCCCTCATCTAGTGCCTCCTCGATCTTCATACGGGGTGTGTCTCCTACTACAGCCTCTGCACCCCAACCACCCTCAATCTATAGGTGCACATTGTGCCCCTATGGATCAGCCTCAGCCTCATCATCAACCCGATCGAGGGGTCCAAATCCCTACCCCTGTAATAACAACCACCAAGCATCATATGTAGGAGTAGTCCTAGACATAGAAATCCTTGACTTCTAGAAATTGTCAATCGCATCCCCAAGTGTTGTTGGTTGTACCCAATACAAGCATGTCTCTAGAGCCAGTTGCCTGTAGATGATCGGTAGCTCTGGTATATCCTAAACTAAGCCAAACTATCGCAAGACACGAGAGTAAAAATGGTACTCCCTGATCTCATCCTTGTAGCCCATGAGCCACCTATCCCAATGAGCTTGATGTAGCTACTCTTCAGCCTCCGGCCATGCAAGGCACCCCATGTATGAGCGCCACTCTATATCGTCGGGCCTCAATATTGTGAATCTACTAAGGTAATGCCTGATGTCCCCTACATAGGACCTACTCTAGAACCCCCCTCCTCATAGGTCTAACAAGCTACATAGAACTGGTGCTCATCGTCAATGGTTATAATGTCAAGTGGTAGCTCTATAGGATGCTCAATATGGATATGCTGCAAATCCCAAATCTATAGTAGTAGGCTGCAGTTGATGCCTACCCAAATCCTACAAGTCACCTGATACAGCTCCCGATAGAGCTGGCATAATAAAGTGCTCCCCCAGGATAGGAGTAGTGGCCGATAGATGGTGCTCTAAACAACCCTCCTGATGCTGGAAAGAAGGTTCTATGGGATCTTCATGCTTGAAGAGTCTGGAAGGACTATCTGCATGACCAAGTGCATGAAGATTGCCTCTCTAACAGAGAAGATGTGCTCCCCTGCAAGTATCCAATGTGTACACCTCCGTGATCCATCTATCGCTGAGCCTTGTCGCTTTGATCTCCGAAGATAGCATCACAAACAACCATTTTCCTTTGAAATAAAGATGAGGTTATGGCATTGTCATCAATAGGGATCCTAAAGACCCGATAGACATCCTCTAGGGTGATGGTGATTTCACCATTCGATAGATGAAATGTGTTGGTCCAGGCATTCCAACTCTAGGTCAACGCGGTCATATATGTTTTATCTACCCTAATCATGGGTAGATCCAAGACATAACCAAAGTTGATAGCTTTGAACCACTCCCGATCCCCTGCAGTAAGCTATCCGTAGAGAGTGCGAAGTATGTCTGGCTTTTAGGTCCTAAAAGTCAATGTCTGGAAATAAACAATGCATAAGAGAAAAATCTAACTAAAAATAAGCAAAAATAGATAAAAACAACTCTAAAAATGTCAAAAACATCAAGAAAATTCAAAAGGCATCTCATACATGCAATAACTGGAATTAATTTCCAAAAAACCTTAGAAAAGTGAGAAAAATTGGAAATTTTTTCCAAATTCATCGAACTGCGGGTCAACCTTGCGGTCCGACTGTAATCAAATTTGACCGTTGGAAATTTAAATTCTAACCACAGCTGATAGTTGTGATTCCAAACTAATAATTTGGAGCCACAGGTGCCTAATATGGTCTAGGAACGCTCTTCGTGGTACCTTAGTCCACATGAAATTTGGAGTCTCAAAATGCTCTTTGTGGTACCTTAGTCCACATGAAATTTGGTTTAGCTCTTCCTTTTATCACTTAATTTAAGTGCCATGCGATGTGAGATAAGCCTATCACAAACCAATCATAAAAATCAGTTAGACCTAAAAATCTACAAAGCTCTATGAAGGTCATTTGTGCAGGCCAGTCTCAAATTGTCTAAATTTTTTAAACATGAACTCCTTCCTTACTAATAATTTTTTTTTATTTTTATAGATTTAAATGAGTCTACCAGAGTTCTATAGAGATGTTTACTATTATTTTTGCCATATTTATATTGTTTGCAGACCTCTTAGGGAAATATGTAGAGACAATATGCACATGTGACTTGTTCTTCCTTCTAACCTAAAGCATCTACGATTAGTAAGTTCAATCAGTATTTAAGAAATTATAATAGAAATTGGATTTCGATAGATGTATAAGATTTAAAACATGTACTATAATAATCTCTTCCAAATATCTAGACTTATGCTAAAATTGATGGCAAATTTTGCTGATTTATGTAGATCTAAATGAGTCTACTAGAGTTCTGTAGAGTTGTTTACTATTATTTTTGCTAGATTAATGTTCTCTGTAGACCTCTTAGAGAAATATGTGGACATAATATGCACATGTTACTTGTTCTTCTTCTAACCTGAAGCATCTAGGATTAGTAAGTTCAATCGGTGTCTAAGAAATTATAATCATCTTCCTCAAACCCTAGGTCTCATATGCTAGACTTCTTAGTTAGTCCATAATTGTTTTTTTGAAGTCTTACATTAAATACAGTTTAAGGTCAAACCCTTCTAGTTTATTTCTGCAATGAGGTCTAGCTAGCAACTCCCTGCGACATTAATATTTCAAACTTAATTTTGGCAAGACATGATTTGATAAATGATCCTACAATAGGACTCCTAATTTTGTGTGGTTTTCATTTATAGTGACATAGATGTTTGATGTTTGGCCCTTTGAAGGAGTATAATTTAAAGTCTTTGCTAATGCTTTCTCATTATGTTATGTTGCTTACCATGCTTAAAAATTCCTATATATATATATATATATATATGCCATCTTGCCACCATACAGGATTTTAAGGCCAAACCCCCATCATCCCAGTCATGTATCTTGCTATACCATGTTGTGTCCCTCCCAAAAACCATGGAATATGGGACATTTATCTGTTATCTGTTGGCAGGTTCTCTAAAATGGACAACTATTCTCAGGAGTTAGGTTTAGTTCCTAGTTTTATAGTCTTCGATTACTTTTTTTTGTAACGAGTGTTGGAACACTATTATCTATTTCAATAGTAGTTTCAATCAACAATAGCTACAAGCTTCCTATTGAAACTACATGTTATATTTTCAGAGTAAAGACACATGTTGAGCAGGTAGACAATCTACAAATGATTCAATCAACAATAGCAAAAAAATTATCATTAAAAATGCATTTGGTTAAGCCCAACAACTCAAAATACTTGGATGTAAATATTATATTTCACTAGCCTAACTTGAGGTTGATATTAATGAAATAGTTGACATATCTAATTTGGTTCAACAAGTAATTGGGTGCCTATTTTTCACAATTATTTTATTCAAAACTTTGTATTCAATCAAACTCTTGCAAGGTGATGCACTCAATTGTATGTATCCCTTTTGTCTCAAATCTTCAATATGGTGCTTGATCTCACCATTCCAAAATATAAAATTGGTATAAATGGCCATCTAACAAGGAGGTCCAAGCAACTACATCTATCAAGTGCTTCACCTGATAATGCAACAATACCAACTCAAATATTACAAATATATCCTTGTCTTCCACTACCGGTTGATCAACCCACATTTGTTGCATCACTCAAGAACATAGAGTTGCAATATTCTTTCCATATTTATGTGATTTGATCATCAAAAGCATCAACCTTCTTGGTAGCATGAGCCACCTCTATTATCCCTATAAAATTGATCTCTGAAAGTGAGCCTTGAGGACTCTATCTTGATACCTTAACTAGTAGACACCATGTCACTACCACATATTGGGTTGCTCAAGGAGGATCTCTATCTTTGAATTATTTTATTGCATATGAAATTCTAGGATGCTAGTTGACCCATATATCTTTACCTTGATTCAACCAACCAAAAAGATAAGGTATATAATAGGATATCATTGGCAAGTTTTAGCCTATTGAGATTAAGATTCTTTTGACTAACGCTATTTATACACTGTAAATAATTTCCAGCACCCAAGGATTTGTATGACTGCTTATCATGGTCTTTTATATGTGCATACATTGTTTATTTCCATGTCTCATAGGATAGTATGCATTTGGTCATCTATCAAGTATAAAAGTATTTGTAACATGGTATGCCTAGGACCACATTGGTTGTATGCACTCCAACAAGAGCAAAATGGTGCATTGTGACTTCATACATACTCTGATGCTTCCATGGAAAATTATGTCCCTCTTTGTTCCAATGGAAAATTACCTTGTCCATGAAATGACCATGAGAAATAAAGTACACCTTAGCTTAAACAACAAACCACTGTTGAGTGCTATGCTATTTCAACTTAGACATCCTATACATATATATTTTTAGGTGAGATTCTAAGAGGGTGGTTTTAAACTACCCTCTTAGACCTAATACAATGGTTAGGGTTTTTTTAAACCTCCCTCTTAGTTCCACCTAAGATTGTGGTTAGGATGGTTTTAAACCACCCTCTTAGACCTAAGATGGTGGTTTTAAATCGCCCTCTTAGGTCACCCTAAGACAACAGTTATAAATAATCATCTTAGGGTGACATAAGAGGGTGATTTAAAATCATTGTCTTAGGTCTAAGAGGGTGGTTTAAAGCCACTCTCTTAGGGTCTAAGAGGACAGTTATAAACTACCCTCTTAGGTCTAAGAGGTCTTAACCCTAAGAGGATGATTTTTATCCACCCTCTTAGACCTAAGAGGGCGGTTCTAACCACCCTTGTATCCCTAAGAGGATGGTTATAAATTGCCCTCTTAGACCCTAAGAGGGTGGATTTTTGAGGTATATTTTAGCTACCATTGTATGTTGTGGAATTTTTATGATGCCCTCATAGACGATAACTGATAAACCACCTTTAAAGGTTTTTAATGGTGGTTAAAAACCGCCATTAAAGCCCTTTTTTTGTGTAGTGAAGTCACTTACTACGTGGGCTGATTTTGCCATCATTTCAACCAAAATTGTGGCCATGGATGAACAAGTGAAAGTTGGATGTGTCGGAGGTGACAAGATTTACCAAAGATTTTTACAAGGAGAAGGTAATTATTGTCTAAGTAATTAAGAATGAGAGAATTATTTCTACAATTACTTAACAATAGTCACACAAGAAAATATTGCATGAAATATTTTATCTTCAATTAATTAATTGAATTAATTAAGTAAATATTAAGCCCCTCCTGTTATACCTTTGTACAAAAATTGCAACGCATGTTCAAACTATGCTAGTAGTCATTTAGTGAATTATATTCTAGATGACACCAACATTCACAAGCCATGAAAATTTCCAATTGTTTGGGCCTTGCCACATGGTGCAAAATAAATTAGACTAGCCCATATTGTTATCTTATTCTAATCATTAATGCAAAATATCCAAATAAGCAAAAATTAATGCATAGCTAGTGTTCGAGTGTTCTAAATAGCAAAAGTTTCAAGGCATGTGGAAGACTAGGGATCACACATTTGCACGTGATAGGAGGAGCTACTCCTCGTCAAGGTGGTTTCATTAGAAAAAGTTGAGAATCCAAAATTTTATGTCACCCTTTGTATAAACTTTATGGTCCCTTCCAATACTCTATGTGTACCACTTGGCACAACCCTGATAGAGCCTTTTGGTTTGAACAAAAGGTTTTTCGCATCAAGATGATGAATAAAACATCTATGAATGTGCTATAAATCCCAAGGACATTGGATTTCCTTACATGTGGGTATTTCATAAT